>OX439135.1:16987795-17480295 GCA_949318235.1 Ecdyonurus torrentis
AGAGAGAGAGAGAGAGAGAGAGAGACATAAAAAGCCAATTTTATACTTCAGGGATTTTTAATCCAAAAGAAAAAAGAAAATTAAATTTAAATTCAATTTTCTAGACGTAAGAATATGAAAAGAAATACAATTCCATTTTCTTTTTATAATTCATAAACAAAAACATGAAATTTCATAAGAAAACAGTGTAGAATAGGGAGACGAGAGAGAGAGAAGATATTTTAAGTTCATTTCTAGGTCACATATCATTGATTTTGTTGTTAAACTCTGGCGTGCAAACACATACTGCTAGCTGAGTGAGCAAAAAACCTTGCTATATACACTATTGCACTTTTATATATCAGTACTATAGACATTACTACGAAATTTTATTCTATATTGCCTTATTGTAAGCAATGCATTGATATGGAGTCACTAATACGTATTGCTACATTTATTATCATAAGTCAATAGATTAAAATTTTACTTCACATACACGATTGTGATAATATAATAATTTATCATAGAAAATCTACGTGTTTTTCTGAAAATAAGAATAACTATAATACAAATTTAGCACGCTTTTAATATTATTATTACATTACTTTGAGATGATTTTAAATTATAGAAAAAAACATAAATTAAAAATTTTTGTGACTCATAATAATAATAATAATTAACGGCTTTTTATTGGGCGAAATCAGGCGTTCAACTTCTCGATTTAACCCAACTGTTTAACAGTACAGTCAGTTACAATTTTTGTTAGTATAACATCAACATATAGCGTGAAAATTAAATTAATAATTTTTGTGATAATTTTTAATTACAATTTCTTAATTTAATAACAGATTTTAAATTTCAGATAAGTTTCCTTTCACTTAAATTTTAATAGTTTGTTCACTCATATCACTAAATTTTCAAATGTGGTCTAAGTTTAAGTATTTTATATATAAATAAATGTTTCTTTTGTATTTTCTTTCTTTTTGAGCATTCTTGCTACTTTTTTTTTTTCTTCTTCTTCTTTTTTTTTTAAATTTACGTGACAAAATCCAAGCCCTAGAGTTAGTCTACGGCAAATTAAGTGACATGGCGAATAAATTATTTAAATTGAATTGTCTATGCACAGCATAAATAAATTACCATAATTTATGCTGCATTTGTCATTATAGCATAAATATTGCTAAACTGAAACGCCATAAACAATTTTGCCTATGCAAACAAAACAATATTTTATCCATAGCATAGTTATTACGCAGTATAGCACAAATTGTGCTGCACTATTGTTGCTGAAAATGAGCCAGCACAAATATTGCGTATTTATTTTTGCCCATGTACCCTATATTCTTTATACAGTAATGCAATAAATTCATATTGTGTTTTAAATTAATACAAGGAAGAGCACCGTATAAAGGCATATAATTCCGATTATAGGCAACATGTAGAATAAAACTTTACACCAGCGCAATGTCTGCATGTACTTTTACATTACATATTCATACAATCACGGTCATCTTGCTTACAATAAGTATGTTAAAGAGAAAGGGGTACCATATATGGTACGTATTATGCATGTTATATAATTGATACATGATATGCAATATAATGTTTACAATTACACTTATCGCTTTTGTAACAATTTAGCACAATATATTAAAATGAAATAATTTTAAAACAATGTCAACTATGGTTTAGAATCAATAAAAAATAGAAATTTTAAAGAGGGAATTTTGTAGTTCTGGAAAAAAATAAATTATAATAATAATAAAATTAAAAAAAAAAAATAATAATAAGGGTAACAATATTTATATTATATTATGTTGAAAATGTTAGTGCTTGTGACCATCAGATAAGTAAAAACAAAAATTAGTTAAAACATGAGGTTATATGTGCTAAAGAAGTTACATAAGTCTAAAAAATTGCAAAACTTCAAATGTTTGCCTTCAGACGCATTCCTCTCTCTCTCTCTCTCTCTCTCTCTCTCTCTCTCTCTCTCTCTCTCTCTCTCTCTCTCTCTCTCTCTCTCTCTCTCTCTCTCTCTCTCTCATATACCTATGTTATTATTTACTACGTATTTCGACTTGTTTTATTCACCATTATATAAATATTTATACCATATGGTATTACTGTATACAGTATACTGCGTAAAATATGTTTTTTTTTTGTTTTTTGCACGTGCAAATTTTTGTCAACTCGCCCCAGTATCCACGAAAATTATCAGCCTCAAAACGACATTAGGCCATTTTACAGTATTTTGTTATGTTGTTAAAAAAAATTGCATTTTTTTTTCTTAATTTATGCAAAATATTAAAATCATACCAAATTAAGTTAGGGAATCCACATAAAAAAAAGGCTATTCTGCATTAAGTTATCGTTTGTTCTTTATTTTTCAAATTATTTAAATAGAATTTTGTTTATTTCTACGCAAGTAATAGAGCTTGCAAATTATCTATTAGCACACAGTTTCAGTACATTACCTCTTTTAGTTTAAAGCCATAGACCACATAAAACAACATGTGCTTTTTAATGAATATATTCATGTTTATAAACACAAAATGGGATCTTCAAAACTGATGACAATTTTGACCAGAATGTTAATGTAGCCCCACGAGAGAGCGTAAAAAATACTGTCAAGTATGCAATATCCGTGACTATTCATATTTCTGACGTCAGAAACATGCACAAATTAGTATGGAAATGTTGTGCAGATTGCATAAATCGAAATTTCCAGACCACTGCTACAGAGCTAACAGTTGGGTTTTGAGACAAACTTTATTTATAGTCCCATCAAGTGTTTTGTGATATAAATGCTTATGTTTTTCTCTGGTCTATTCCTTTAAATAGAAATTTCACTAATAAAAAGTGACTTTTAAATTTTAAAAAATACGATAAAACGTTAATAGAATATATCATGTGACGTCTACTTTTTTATAAATAGGATGTTAAAGCAAACACATCGATGTGACTTATAATAAAAAAAAAAAAAAAAAAAAAGCAGCAAACCATGTTTGCTATATCGAACTGAAGTATATAAGTTTCAAACTAAAAACGACAAATTATGATGGAGTACTTATTACACCATGAATAATTTTCGCAAACGTCAGTTTTTATTTTATATATCATTTCATTTGAAACAGTTAATTTAATTCATTAAATATATATGTTTTTTTAAAGTCTGTGATCATCGAAGAGTAAAAATTTTACAGTAATTTTAATGAGTAATTTTTTATATACTTTTTTTTTTTTTTGATTTTTTCCTTTTGATTTTTTATTTTTTTATTCCATTATTAACTTCTACTCAGTTACTTTTGCATATAATTATGTGTGTGTGTGTGTGTATATATATATATATATTCAGAACACTAAATTTGTAAATAAATAAATACACACACATAATAATGAGCTTTTTATTATTCTTTATTATTCCCCCATTTCTTATAAACTTTTACTAATTGCATTTACTTGCCATTATTTAAATGTGCTTTTTACAGGAAAATAAAAACAGTAAATAAGTAACATTTACATAATACAGTACGTTCAAGCAACTTTTTTTATCAAAGAAAAAACTTTTTTTTTTTTTTTTTTTTTTTTTTTTTTTGTTATTTTGCTTATCGTGTTAAAAAAAAATAACAAAATTTGTAAAAAAGTAAAACCAATAACCTTCTAATTACTATACATACAAACAAAACGAAATTTGTAACAGGAATGTCCAAATATTTGTTAACTATTGTTTTTATTATCAGTATTTTTCTAAAATTATGTGATATTGTATACCTCATAATTGGGTTATAGAAATATCGGTCATAAATGATAAAGCCGAGAAGGTTAGTAGTACGCAGTGTCTTGGTCTACCCTCATATTAAAGAGAAATATTGTGTAGAGATAACACGTGTGCTTCAAGGTGTCACTCAATTTAGGTCTTTTACAGCAAAATTATACTTGAAATAAATGACTTTTGATAATATAAAATTTAGTACACGCAAAATAAAATTTATATAATGACTGATTTTTTTTTCGCAATACATATTGTTATTATTATTGACTCTTAATTTATTTTATTTATTTATTATGCATCTTAAAACAATGCATTACTTTAAGAATTATCATTTTTAAACCAACTTTCTTATCTATATTTTGAAACGTTTTCAGTTCTCCTGTAGGTAAATTTTTATTTCAAATTCAAGACTTTTCTATTAAAATTTAAATATTAAAGTTATTTTGACGCGGTTTATAATGTGAATGAGTTTGAAAGAAAGGTGACATTGTAAACGCGATGCCATCATCATAATGGTAGTTACATGGATTTTTAATATAAGAGTGTAATTTCAAATAAAACTAATAAATTCGTAAAAAAAAAAAATAATAAAAAAAAAAAAAACGTGTCATTGGAAACATAAAACGTGTGATAGTAACGAATTTAGCTTTCACATGTCGCATTGATAAGACTTCGCATCCTCTGTGTCTTATACGCTAAAATTTCTCTGGCTTCATATTTTATTTGTATACTGTAGTATATTATGTTAGGGTATTAACTTTTTATATAAACATATTAAAAGATTTTGAACCACGTAATTTTCTTATGGTATTGATTAAAAAAGTACCTATGCTGAAAAAAAAAAAAAAAAAAAAAAAAGTAACAGAAAAGAATAACAATAAAAACTTTTTTCACTCTAAACTTTTTATATTTATATATTTTATTTCACTTATTTTAACTTTTATTATTATTTATGTTTTTATTTTTTTATTTTTTTTATTATTTATTTTTTGTAGACAAAAGAAGAAATTTAATAAAAAAAAATTTAATTTGCAGAAATTTAGAATTTCAAGTTCTGTTGACTTGGAAAAACGAATTTCTCTTGTAAAATTTTGTCAAATTATTTTCGAAATGAAGTGCAATATGCTTTCGTAAATTGTTATTGCGGCCAAATTTTTGCATAATATAGGCACTAACAACGCCCGAAAAAAAAGTTGTTATTATAGTTGTATATTTTACTAAAATTTTAGTATTCGAATCAACCGTGCAAAAGTTTTTTTTTTTTTTTTTTTTTTTGTCCAGTATAAAATAAATAATACATACGAAAGGAATGTAATTAATGCTGCATTCATATCATTGTAGCAAACGATATTCTATATTATTAACATAAATAATTAACACTTGATGGATTGACGATCCATCCTGGCCTTTTTCCATTCTCCTGATTTTAATTTACATAAAATTATGTAAATTTGAGTTACATTTCGGACTTTAACCAAGTCCTTCGTCAGACTCGTCGCACACAAACATAAAAACACACACCCTCACACTGCAAGTTAACTTATTGAACTTTAGGCTCTCCAGTTACCCTGTGAGAGTCGTGTGAGGATGACGAAGGATCTGGTCTAACGTAAGTCAGAAACGTAACTAGAATTGACATAATTTTATGTAAATTAAAATCAAGAGAACGGAACAAATCCAGGATGGCTCGTCAATCCATAAAGTAAGTGTTAATTCTAAACCTTCTCCTAAAAGTAAATTCATTATACACTGATGATAAATAATTATGCTGTATATAACATAATAGTTACGCTTTGCAACATAGTAATTATACTACATTATAGCATAATATGCTGCAATGAAAAAAATATGCTGAAAATGTGCCACCACAATTGTTACGTATTTATTTTTGCCCATGTAGTCATGGAAAGTGTGCTATGTTAAAAACGTTACTAAATTACATATTAGCACCGTATATTAGTAAATAAAAGAATGAATATATGAGGGCACACAGTATTCTATATGGAATATTCACATGAACAATTTATAACCCCTATAATAATACAGTATAAGCTTTAAGCAGACTAATCGTTTCATGGTATACACATTTTAATTAAATTCGATTATGAGGGTTTAGGGAGATTCAATATAAATTTCAGTATTTAAATAATTTTATATAATGAGTATAATGACATAAAAAAAAATGTTAGCTTTTACTTTTCTCTTCTGTTATAATATATATTAGTGGAGATTATCGCGCGGTTTCAACAATTCTTAAATTCTTAAAACACGTAAGAGTATGTCTATTATTTTTTATTTAAATTTCTCCGAAATCGGTGGACTAGTTTTTGCCCATAAGCGTAATGTTAAATTTGGGGACCCTAAGCTTTCCCCGCGTCTCCCCGCACGCTAAAACGATAATCTCTATTTGCTGCCTTTTTTTTTTTTTTTTTTTTTTTTAAATGATAAATTTTTACACTTATTGAATTTTATGGCTCAAAAGTACATATGAAGTAGGATTTCTATAATGCAATTCCAGAAAACTTTTTTTTTTTTTTTTTTTTTTTTAACTTTTGGTTGACGAAAAATGCCCATCGTAACTTTTAGTACTTTCACGGTAGAATAAATTAAGTAATTTATTCTGCATCTGTGTCATTATATAACACATATATACATGATGCCAAATTAGAACATAAATGATTGTGCTGTACAGCATAATATTTATTCTTTGTAACATAATTGTTGAGGAGTATAGCATAAATTATTTGTATTAGACAAATAGTGCCAAAAAGGAGCTATTAGTAAATTTTGTTTCCCATAATGTTGAAATTACATAATTTCGTAAAAATCACATTAAAGTAAAATTAATTGGATATATTTCGAATATTTCATTATTATTTCCCGTCAGTTTATTTTAAGTAGCAAATATATAGTAGCAATATGAGAACGAAGTGTTAATGATAATAATTAATTTAATTACAGTTTAAATGATTAATGCGGTTTTTTTATTGCGCACTAATGAAAAAATTACAGATTATTCATTTAATAAAATCAGAAGGAGCTGTCAAGATAAAATGATTGACTTAATTTCGAAGCACCATGCACATCTCATTAGCTATTGGTAACAGATAGTAATAATATATCAATTGCTTTTTATAGTTAAAATTTGTTGTCATTTTTTTTATTATAATTATTATTAGATCAAAAACATATACAAAAGTGTGACTCCTTTATTAATATTTTATTTATTTATTTATTTTATGAATCGGTGCAGTAGTTTGCTCAAAAATTGTAGGGGGAAAAAAATCTCCTCATAAATGTTAAATTAGGGGTCCTGCGCCTTTTTCTGATTAGTGCTACGTCACCGCCGATAAGAAGCATTCATTCAATACCTATTTACATAATTTATATCATATTACACAATCATGCTTCATGATAATACAAATAAAGGGGGGGGGGATTAAAATATTTAATTTCATATAATGATTACATAAAAATAACAAATTATAGCATTAAAATTATATAATAAAGACATGTCAAGTTTCATGCTGTCTACTTTCTTCAAACAAAAAAGAAGATAAGAGGCTTATATAAGTACACATGAAGTGATGCGAAAGCTATATACTTATACGCACGAAGAATCATTACATATAGAAACGACACGTAAAGTAAAACGTATAATAATAATAATAAAAAATCAGTCAACTTGCGTTATATAAATTGTAGTGTCTTATTTAGGGTATAGATGAAGCCAATATTTTGTGCTTATATAAATCAAAGTCCTCATATAATAACTGTATACAAATTTTACAATATGGTTTAGGTAAGGGTCCTATTTTATCTTTCATATAATCTGTAAGGTAAGATTGGCAATACAATTATTAAAGAAAAATTTAGGGTGGTTTCATTCATGTTAAAGTCGACATCATAAGTGAGTACTAAATAACATTGCCCGATATAGGAAAATGGCACATTTTGCCAGTTTAAAAATACTTCGCAATTTTTTTTGAGAGCAATGATGTTGTTAACAGGTTGAATTAGTACCTCAAGTATGCAAGAAAAATAACAATGCCCGAAAAAATAGCTAATTTTCCAAAGAAAATATAGCCAAAAACTACGTTGGTTCTATGCTGAGCAATTTTATTCATTGCTCAAGAAGAGCATCAAAAAGCACTCGGACAAAAGCACCGGGGGAAAAAAATGAAAGCAAAACTGATAATTTTTCTGTATTCAGTGCAAAAGATGTCAAAAACAACAACTTGTTTTTACTATGAGTGCAGCAGACTTTTAAATACAGAAAAATTTCCAACACACCATCTAGCGTGCATCTATTACAAATAAGCTGCATAAAAAAATAACACATTTATAATCATTTGGTTGTATAAAAAATGCTATAAAAACAAACCTTTTATTATTATTTTTTTGTCTAACTATATTTTTATTTGTTGTTATTTAATGCACAGCCGGAAGTATGTGTCAAACACGGTCAAGAGCGTGCAACATGTCATACATCTGAAGACCAAATATTCAGATAAGGAAGTGGGGTGGCATGCTGTGTGAATAATAAACCACATAATGATCGTGTTGAAACAAGCCAAGAGACACACAAGTGAACTGCACCTGCAGCAATGACCTTAACTTCTGACCTAGTCAATATTTTGCATATTGAGATTGAGGCATTATATTAACACACGTTTAATAACGTCAAAATTTGTCTCGCAATATATCAAATAACGTAGAGATATATTATATATTTTATATTGCATATTCTAATAGAAAATAATGTTTCGTTAAATTGAATTTTGCAGCTTTTTTTTTACAAACATTGTTACTAATATAAATTTGTACATAGCTATTTTTATGTCCTATATAGGGTGTATCCACATGACGTCATATTTAATGCGCTTGGAGGCCATACTGGGGTATAGTGAACAACATTGCTAAGCATAGGACAAACTTCATTTTTGGCAATTTTCTTTGGGAAATCGGTTAATTTTTTATTACTATTATTTTTCTCACATACTTGAGATTCTAAATCAACACTATTTACAGCATCAATGCTCTCGAAAGTATTGCATAATGGTTTTTAAACTGACAAAATGAGTTATTTTCCTATGCCACCCATGTTATTGAGTGATCCAACATGGCGTTGACTTTAACATGAATGCATACACCCTATATGTATATTAACTTATAATATAGAATTACTATATATTAGCAGGCAGGAGATTGTGACGTCATAAAACATAAAACCGCATCTTCCATTTCGTGAACGGAAAATAAATTAGAAATCAATGACTCCGGCCAAATCAACGTTGATATTTACGTATGTTAGGACATGGAGGGGACTCTGGTTAGGATAATAGACAGGTTTTTTGTTCAAAGTGTTCTACGCCTCTAAGAACATCAAACTCATACTAAAAAAAAAAAAAAAAAAAAAAAAAAAAAAAAAAACATAATACATTTTATATAGTTTTCCTTATCTGTCATTAACTTCAGTGCCTTCAATATTCCAACTTCAGTTGATAATGATACTTCAAAGAACTTCTTGAATATAATTTATATAAATATAAGAAAAAGTTTTCATACAGTGTGTTCATCAGATAATAAATATATAGCCATCTTTCAAGGATACTTTATCGTCCTTTTATACTCAAATTCTCGTTGAATAGCGTAAAAAATATGAATATTTTTATCAAAGTGTAAACACCACTTAAACTTGTGCAATAAACTGCAGTTTATGCAATCTAAAAGAAAAAATAACGTCAGCTACAAAAACGTACAGAAAATATATAGAATTATGCAGCATCACGAACGTGCAATTTTCCAAGAAGAAATATCTCAATGCAATAATACTCGCGTTCGTCAGTATACACTTGTCAATATTATAAAGCAGTTAGCGAATTGGAGCGTTATTAATTTATTCAACATTAATGTAAGAAATTTCTTAGAACTTTATTTGTTTTGATATAATATACCATATTATTTTATTGAGTTATGTAATCATTGCATGTGTTTGTGTAATTATTTTATGATGTAGCGTAAATACAATAATGATAGATTATATACATTGAAAAGGTACAAATCTACAAAATATCAGTAAAGAATTAATAATATTATAAATTAACCTCAGACGTGACGTAATCTTTTTTTTAACTCTACAGATTTTTTTTTTTAATTATTAAAATAAAATTATGATAAGCATCGTACTATAATTATATTCGATCATATTTAACTTAGTATTATTTATTATATTTTACATTTTTATTATTATGTACAATTAATTAAAGTTTTATTAATATAGTTTTATTTCCCCAAACAACCACTACGACGAATAATTTTCAGCTTTAGAATTAATATTATATATTTTTTTTTATGTTTCTTAATTCATAAATTTTCGGATAACATTTTTTTTAAGGCAAAATAATATAGACCTGAAATTTTTTTTATATAAATTACAAAATATATTTTAAATTATATATTTTTGAAAAATATAAAAATTCAAATAAAACTGACAAAAAGAAAAAAAAAAAAAAAGCAGTTATATACAAATTAACAATACTTTCGGTTATTGAACTATATCCTATTATTGTATTGTATATCATTATTATTATTATTTTTTTTTTTAATAAATATAAAAAAAAAAAAATATAAGTTAAAAAATGTAAATATGTAATTGATAAATTTATTTAAAGTCATTTCCTTTTTATTTAATGTAGCTGAACAAAAAAGTAGAGTTACGTAAATTTTAAGTACCGTAATGTATATAATTATATAATTTCAATGCATTTCCGTCAACGTAATTAGCAAATAAACTATAAATAAACAAATAAATCGATAGCTGGTTGGATAGATAGATATAGACAGACATAGACAGACAGATAAAATAAAATAAAAAAATCAATAAAATCAATAGAAAAAATTTGACGCAGTTTTTGTTTCAGTTGCAAGATTCTTAAAAAAAAAAATAAAAAAAAAAAAAAAAAAAAAAAAACATGCACACATTCAACAACTTCCTTTTCACGATTATTAACAACTATATACCAAGAAATAAATATTACAACAACAATAAAATAATGATGCAATGGTAATGTTCTGGGTAATTCAAATTGACTTTTGATTTAATTTTGATTTTTCATGTTATTTTATATTTTTTGGGTATTTTTTCTCCATATAATCAATGTTGTTTTTACGATCCAATGTGTAGCAATGACCATACAGATCAATAAAACTATACTAAATAAAAATAAAATAAAAAATCAATCGAAGTTACTGACGTAAATGTTGGTCATTATAATTCCATTAATAGAACATAATAATAAGTTATTGACCACTGAAAAAGTTTGCTGATTGTACTTTATGATCTCGATAAACTTTTTATCATTATTTTAATCTATTAGCATCAGTATTGCGATTTTTACTTTAAATTTATGTTCCGTAGTATAAGTTAAACTCAAAGTTGCATGAACTTTTTCGCAGTGTGTCTTGCAAATTTCTAACAAATTAATGAAAAAGATTAATTTTACTTTTTCGTTGCTGAATAAATAAATAATTTGAAAAATTAAAATGCCAAATACTGAGACTTTGATATAAATAGCAAAAAAAAAAAAAAAAAAAGAAAAGAAAAGAAAAGGAAAAATGGCTATATAATAGTTCATTCACGTAAACAATTATTTATACTATTTTTTTTATGCTTTATTAATGTCATTATAGCATAAATTATGCTGCATAGTATATAGGCTAGCATAATTAAAATATACGTGTTTATTTTTGTCCGTATTAGAAAATGAAAATGTGAACCACAATTTGTACAAAATACTGTAAAACCGAATTCCAGTTTCAATAAAACTCAATCCTCTCCCACGAAGACACGCTAAAAGCAGTTTACATCCCTCATACTACCCTCCACCCCTTAGAAAAATATTGCAACAAGAAATGTAATATCTCAATCTCTCTCTCTCTCTCTCTCTCTCTCTCTCTCTCTCTCTCTCTCTCTTAAGGAAAGAGGTAATGCAGTACTGGGGATCATTTTGATCAAAAAAGTAACCAAAATCTAATTTTTGTAGCAACAAAAGAAAACCAAATATATCAGTCAAAATCACGGTGATCAATATGATTGGATATCACCATGACGTTTTTAAGAAAGTTTTAGACTCTGAAATGCATACCCAAAAGTTTCCATGTTAAATTACCCAACATTTTTCGTCCCCATTTCCACGATGACCTACCCTAAAATTTTCAAGGGTAGTTGACATAATATACTTTCAAACGAAATTGAATTTCATAACAAATACAAGGTTAAAATTTTTAGATATTTAGACTTATGTGATCGCTCCCCTTAAAGTTTGTTTGTTCCATCTTTAAAAAAGGATACTTTATTGATCGGTATAAAATAAATACAAACTTACGTCTGTTAAAGCTTTTGTGTAACTTATTATATATACTGACCTCTACGTACATTTAGAGGTTAATATCCTAGGTACCAAGATGTAACATTAAACTTTATTGCATTTTAACATGCAAACTTTTATTATATTGCGCAAAGATTTTCTATTATGATATTTTATGATATGATGTACACTCGAGGACTTCATAAATATAATATTAAACATCTTACATCCCTTAATATACGACCCTCCACCCCTTTGAAAAATGTTGCAACAAGGAATGTAATATCTCAATTCTCTCTCTCTCTCTCTCTCTCTCTCTCTCTCTCTCTCTCTCTCTCAAAAGTAAGAGATATTATAAACTATTGCCAAAAACAAGTGAAGAGGTTACTTTAACCGGAAGCACCCCCTTTTCTTAGATTCTAATCAAGTTATAGGAGTAAAATTTAACACGTATTAAATTCAATACTATAATACATTGATCACCTGTAACATTTTGGTGTTTATTTGGGGAAAATTGTTTGAGAAAAAGGGGGTGCACCCGGTTTGTAAAAATATCTATCTACTGTACCTTATCTTATCTATTAAATCTTATGTTTTAGCCAGAAGTTGCAGAATATAGAAAATTGAGATGATAATATGCTGCCAGCTTGGGAAAGACTAATAAATTAAAATCTATCCCGCAATTTCAATTCTTCATTAAAGGTCGAAATAATTCAACGTGTTTCTAAATAATAATTACAGTTTTTTTTGTAATCCTTGCATCTTTTGTTTTTCACCTTGTATATGCACATTTTAATTGATTTAAAAATTAAAATCCAATACTTATACGAAGCTTTATAACATGGACAACAAAAACACGAAAATTGGGTAAAATATTTGGATAATTATTGTTTCTTCAGAGTTAAATATAAAAATTCAATTATTAACAATAATGCGCGTTTTCCAGGTTGTTCGCGAGTTGGTATTTAATACATACTAAACCTTTTGCCATTTTTTCTAAAGCGTCGTTTACGTACACCACGAGTGTACAAAATTGCAGTACTTTAAATATGCAAAGTAAAATGTTATTAAAATTTAAGTAATATGAAATTATGAATGAAATTAATTTTAAGGAAGGGGTTAGAGATTTTCATCGTCTACTATGTTATCAATGTTAGTTTCATGATAAAGTTTATATAGGTTCATGTAGGTGTATAATGGCTGAAATAGCCTTGGCTTGCATGTATATGCACCTTAAAAAGATTATTATAATCCTGTCAGCTACTGATGCAAATTTTAGGATAGAGGTCATAATGAAAATAAGGGCGGGAAAAAATAGTTAAAACTAACAGGCATTGCGGGTCTACAATTTCTATTAAAAGAGAGCATTATATCAAAAAGTTTTCTCAAAATTTCTAATAGTCCTAGATTTTTTTTTTTTTTTTTTTTTTTTTTACTTTTTATTTATTAATTTTTTCTCTTTCTTTTTATTATCTTAAACGATTATTTCACAGTCTTTTAAACCAAACACATTTTACTGCTGTTGAGTAGAAAATACATTCATTTCATACGAAAATATTATGCATTATGTTAAATAATATACAGTACATAATAAAAATATAAATTATGTAAAATAATGTTAAATGCTGCTGATTAAAAATTCAATTGAATTTTTGTTGTACAGATTGTATTTTATTTATGTTTATTATTATTATATTGTGCTTACTTTAAGAATACCCAACAGTTTGGCTGTATTCAATATATTGACTCGTTTTTGTCTGTAAAAAGACATGGAACGGAATATTATATATATTTAATATTTAAACTAAAATTGCATGCAGCTATATAACTAAATAAAAAATCAATTTTCAATAAAATGACTGCGATTTCGTATATTTTGGTGGATAATTATTTTAAAATGTATAATTTTTAATGAAACAGATATTTGTTTATTTTTATTTATAAATAAAAAGAATGCTACTAAAATTATTTTATTATTATTAGTATTTTTTTTTTTTTTTTTTTTTACGAGTTTTGAAAATTTATGTCTTATTTGTTGCTCCCAATAGAATAAGAATAGCAAGTTTGGTAAAAAAATAACAGTTCAAACTTTTTAGAAGCAATTTTGATAAGTATAGAAATAGTTTTGTATGTGTAAATCATAAAAATGAAGATAAATTTTAAATATATTTTATTAAATAATTTATTTTCAGCAAAATGTAAAGTAGCATGGAGATATACGCAGCATTAGTCGTAATTTTTATAAATTGTTATTATTTTTACTTATTTATTAGCATAATGCACAGTAATATCTTTTCTAATATACACGTGTTTGTATTATTTATATGGTAATATTTTCTTATTATGTATCAAGTGCAATTTCAAATTTGTATAATTATGCTAATATGCTATGTAAATATGCTATGTAAAATATGCTATCTAGAGATCATGTATATAAAATAAAAGTTTTTTTTATCATATCATATGTAAAAAAATATCAATGTGAAAAATTAATTAAATAACGCTTGCATAAAATATTGTCATCACGATATATTTTTTTATCTAGCACTCATATTGTGCATTTTTAGTGTATAAGTTTTGACTATCATTGTTTTGTTTAAACTAGAACCTGCTGATGTACAATGTTTTGTGTATATGATTGTAGGAGATAGAAATGAATAAACATATTTTGAATTTTGAAAAATGTTGTATTCAATTTTTTAAATGTTAGTTTCGTTTGAAATTGCCCGTTTAATGAAACTCCAATATGTATAATATTATCATAATAATACAAAATCATATTTTTATGATTATTTCATGAAAAGATCGCAAAAATTGTAAACAAACGTTCATATATTAATATATATTATTTATATATTTTTTTAAATATAACTCAACGAAGATAATGATATGGTTTTAATGGGCTGAATTAGGATTAGCCTTTACTATGAATTACGTTTAATAAAATAAAAAATATTTAGTAAAAAATAAAAATAAAATAATAATAATTATAATAATAAAAAAAAAAAAAAAAAATTCTTAGTTTATATAATACAAATAGTAATTACTGAGTGTAATGCAATTTTAACAAGTCAAATCTTAATTTTTAGTACATCAACTTTCTGTTTCCACGAGTCTTACATAACTAAATAATACTTTAATTACAGGGGTCAATCAACCCAATACGTTAACCTATATTGGATCACAAATGTCAATGTACTTTTATGTATAGTGAATTTAGTCAAATGATTATGAAATAATTATTTTATATTTTATTTATAGGCATCTATTTTATTATAATAAGATTATTAAAAGTATTATCATTTTAAGTTTTATAGACTCTTAATTATATTTTGCTATGCTTGATGACGCTTGGTGCAAATATATTTAATATAATATAGGTATAGTAGTTAAAGAAATTTTAGTTTTATCATTTTTTTTTCTATGCCAAAGTGATAACAATGTTGCATGATAATAGATCACTAGAAGTATTCTTCATAATTCAAAAAATAAAAGTAAAAAGTAACTCTACATTGCTAAAATCGATCAAATTTTAGGTAAAAAAAAAAATCCTTTTCAAATTATTTTTTCGTTTTTTTTTTTTTTTTTTTTTTTTTTTTTCTTCTTCTTCTTTTGTAAATTTAGGAGATTTTTCAAAACACTACGAAGTATTTTGAATGGCTTTTTAAAGTTACCACGAGATGCGATAAAAATCACCTGCCGTAATTTTGTACAGGTTAACGTAGAACGTGCAAAATATCAATTTGCAAAATTCCAAATGAAAATGTTAATAAAGATATGAAAATATTATAATATAAACTAATAAAAAATCAAACTTAATTAGATTGTATACACGAATATTATCTTAGGAACTAATTTGAAAACAAACTCATATTACGTTTAATGATTAAATTAAAACAAAACTCACCAAGTATCGAAGAGCATTATTATAAATTTTTAAAGTGTTCTTATTCATATGAAGTTGCAAACACTACTAACTATATAAAATTGGTGTTGTTTTGTTTCCATTCTCCCCACCAAGTAACTGGAGAGCAAAATAGGTATACTCCTCCCTATATATGTATATAATACCCCACCACCTCACTCACTCTCTATATATATATACAAAGTACATAATATACTTACAATCACTACGTAACACGCAAACTTAGTTGAGGGAGCTTACAGGCGCCTGGTACCAAGTTCAAACTCCGAGACTCTATATATCTAACTGCGCACTTACTATATATATTATCTTCATGTTTATTAATCTCCTCTATACTTTAATTATAAAATACCATGTAATTACATTTCACGTCACAGAAAATTAGAGTGAACATGTTTTTTGTTGTTTATATATGAGAATTAAATTTTTTTATAAGTAACCTTCGTAGTGTTAGATTTTTAATTATTAAGTCAATAAAAAAAACGTTCATAGAGGGAAAAAATTACTGAAAACTATAAACAATTATCATATAGAAACAAATGAGATTTCTTTAAATTTTTAATGAGGAATTAAAAGTGTGATATCGATTTTATTTGAGTTAATTAGTGCGTTTTAAAATATAAATATACCTAACCTACCGTAGGTGTTTGCTTCAACAAAAATACTGGGGGAGGAATAAATGGTGTTAATATCCTACCCTATTGCAAAGGAAATAGCGTGCTATAAAAACTATGACGTAATTTGTAATCCTTTTGAGAATTGATCAAACATTTCTTGCCACTGTCCATCTTATAATATTTTGCATAGAAAATGCGTAACTTTTTTTTAATTCATTTTTTTTTAATTGTGGAATTTATTAGTACTGTACAATCAAAAATTATATTATTTATTTTAATTTACTATTTTGTGCAGAATTATAAATATACCGTACTCCCGTATGAGATTTTAGATGTTTCCGTTAGCAAAATGCCAAAATCCTAAAAAAAGACAAACAAACAAACAAACAAAAAACTTTCGAACCCTTGATTCTACCCTACTGCATAAAAAGTAGCGTGTTTCAAAACTATAGGACGTAATTTTTAATTAAATTGAATCCACAATTACTTAACCTACGGTACCTCCCTAAAACTTACAGCGAGTCGCATTATTATTATTTTGCTAACATGCACAGAAAAATTACGTAATTTATACTGCATATTATGTGTCATTAGGTTGCCAATTGGAATAGTATCATTGCTGTACACAATGGTGCCATGCAATAGACAGGTTTCACTCATATTTAAGAGCCGCCATTTTGTTGGTCAGGAATACATAGGCTAGCATAGGAAAAACGTCATTTTGATATTTTTAATATAGCAAAAGAAGCTTTAAACCTCAATCAAAGCCTTATTTCTAGCTCCTCTGCAAGAATATCAGAAGAATTTGTTCAGTTGAAATAAACTGTTTTTATGTGAAAAATTAGGAGAAATGATGTTTCCCCTATGCTGGACAATGTATTAGGCACCACAAACATGGCGACAAAGCACAAGTATGTGCAAGGTGTCTATGTGGTTCTTTTACAGTAAAGTATAAATAAAATAATATTGTAATGAACAAGTGTTGCTGCTGAAAATGATTTAGCATAAGTATAATACGTACTTATTTTTGCTATGTATAATCAATAGAATTCCAGACATTCAATAGAATTGTTTTCATTGTTATACGAACTTTGCAGTAACCCAAGTTGTTTTGTTTTTCCATAAGAAAAGTAATGAGTTATACATAAGTAAGCAATATGATCAATAAAGGCATCGAAAACATAAAACAACATGTTCTTTTTAATTATTAAACACAAAATGGAATCTACAAAACTGATGAAAATTTTTACCAGAATGTAAAGGTGACCCCACAAGAGAGAGTAAAAAAAACTGTAAATTATGCAATTTACGTGAATATTTCTGTTTATGACGTCAGAAACAGGAAAAATTAGTATGGAAATATTGTACGGGTTGCATAAATCGAAATTTTCTGATCACTGCTACGGCGCTACAGTTGGGTTTTGAGACCAATTAATGTTATTTATGTAAGTCCCATCAAGTGTTTTGTGATATAAATGCTTATGTTTTCTGTCTATACCTTTAAGTGTGTAACAATGAAACAATTCTAATGCAAGTCGTGAATTTTTTTAATGTAATTAAATATTTAATACAAAATAACTCAATTTTGCATCATAACCCGCTATTATGTCAACAAAAGTTTGTATATACAAAAAAAAAAAAAAAAAAATCTGAAACATTAATTCAGTTCTGTTGCTTATTAAATATTCTTATAATATATTAAAAGCGATCCATTGATACATTTTTATATTTTTCGCAAGCAGACGAACTCTACATAATATATACAAGCTGGAGTTAATAAAAATTCTATAATTAAACACACGTGGTAGAAACTCACATAATAAAATCCAAGCTGTTTAAATTCACAACAACGTCATTATATATATAACTTAATTTAAGTGAAATTCACTCACTGTTTTAGAGTTGAAAATCTAATGACTTAAATACCCATGTAAAATTTATAATGCATTAAAGCCATAGACCACATGAAACAATACTTGCTTTTTAATGAATAAACACGAAATGGGATCTTCAAAACTGATGACAATTTTTACCAGAATGTTAATGTAGCCCCACGAGAGAGCGTGAAAAAACTGTAAAGTATGCAATTTGCGTGAAAATTCATGTTTATGACGTCAGAAACATGCAAAAATTAGTATGAAAATGTTGTGCGTGTTGCATAAATCGAATTTTATGATCACTGCTACGGGGCTACTGTTGGGTTTTGAGACAAACTAATGTTATTTATGCAAATCCCATCAAGTGTTTTGTGATATAAATGTTTATGTTTTTCTCTGGTCTATTCCTTTAAGTATATACACCTACTACTATAATATACTGTATATTAAATATAAGTTTATAAATAAATCAAAACGTAATATGAACATTTAAAAGTCACTTAAAATAAAATTTTATATGTTCTATTTGGAATTTTTATTTAATGTCAGAATAATTATAATACTGTAAAACAAAATTAAATTATGTAATATATACTGTACTTGTAGTAATAGTTTATTGAAAAATACTGTAGTTTTTGTTTTTTTAATAAAAAGAATAATTTTAAGTCATTTATATATATATATATATATGCCTAAAAACACGTAAAAACAGGCATCTTCTTCTAAATAGGAATTAAGAAGGTCCTGCGTAAAATTGTCTCGTATCCCTTTCTTATTTAAATGGAGTTATCGGATTATCGCGCGGGGAAAGCTAAGGGTCCCCTCATTATACGCTTATGAGGGAAAACACGTTTTTTGAGATTTTTAAGAAACCTACTAAACCGATTCCAGAGGTATTTAAATGAGAAATACTAGACATACTTTTACGTGTTTTAAGCCATAAAAATTTGCTAAGTTTTTTTTTTTTTTTTTTTTTTTTTTTAATCAAATAGAATACATTTTTTACTATAACTATATTACATACATAAAATCATATCGTTACAGTGTCTCATATTATTGCAGAAACTATATGTGATACAATATAATAATTATGTATATTTGATTCATATATATTTTGTTAATAATGTACGGTAGTTTTCTCAAAAAAAAAAAATAATAATAATAAATAAACAATAAAATTGAGGCACCCCCTATGCTAAAGATAGGAAATTTAGGAACCCTTGCCGATTCCTGAACCATATGCTTGACTCAGCGATAGTAAACCTCTATAATCCCCAATTAGGCTAAATTGAAATAAAATTACGTTACATCGTTTCAGGTATGTGTACTGCCAAGGTAAGAAGACAGGCAGTACACAAACATTAAAAAAAAAAAAAAAAAAAATCTGAGACAACAATTTGGTAGTCCGTTTGTTTACTCCAATAAGAAATGCATAGAAAATTAGAGGTCGCCTTCTTTACGATAATGCATAATACTTTATGAACGTCAAGAGTAAAAACTCGTGTCTCTAGATTTTATGTCTCAAAAGCTTTTGCTCTGTTTTAAATAAAATTAACAAGCATGGTGCTACATCATATATTAATTATACAGTCTGCGTTCATGTTTCAACATTAATTATGTTAAAATGTAAGCAAAGTTATTCGGCAAATTTTGAATCAAATTAGACTTGTTTGTAATAAAGTATGATTTGTTCTTCACTTCTCTCTTCCCTGCCCTTAAAATCAGCATTCCATTAAAATTCGTGTTTTTTTATTCATATATTCCTCCCCATCTGGTAGTTTCATAAGTAACGTATATAATTTGAATTCAAAATAGTCAATAAATTTACAAAGGTAAAATTAAAAAAATACCAATACACTTGAACTTTTTGAACGCATACTGTCTCGCTGGTACACTTCTCTTGAAAAAATCTCACTACCAATATAGTATAACTACATAGCCTTTTTAGGTTTAACCTATCTTCGGCTTAGAGTTAGTGTCAGGAAAAAAAAATTATGCAATTTTCAGCTCTATAATAAAGAATACATAATAAGGTTTAAAATTATATCTTTCTTTTGTTTTCTTTTACTTTTTTTTTTTTTTTTTTTTTTTTTTTTTTTTTTCCTTTCTTTTAAGACGACATTTTTAAACTCTTTATATTAGGTATCACTATATGGGGCATACGTTAACGCAATCGGTCACTTTTTTTTTTTTTTTTTTTTTTTTTTTTTTTTTTTTTTTTGCACCAGCACATAAATGTAATGTGACAATCTCAGAAGCTAAAAGGTGTATATTAATTGTAATTAATAATGCAAATTATAACTTATTTTCACATACTATATTTATCAAATTATCATTTATACATCATTCTTTTCTGTTAATTTATTCAGAATTTGAGTTGTTGCTTTTTTTTTCTTCTTTTTAGAAGCAACATAACTTAAAAAGTTATAGCAAATAAAATATATCAAAAAGTTTTTTAAAAAAATGTGAGTCCCTGAGAGTGGATACATAGAAACACGTGTATATTTGCATATTTATTGACGTAAAGGTGTGACAGTGTTTGCAGCATTGACCTGCTATTTGGCAAGGTCATTTTATATACTGTTCACTGCTATATAGTCAGCCTGCACACGAAAACTAAACTCTGCACTATTCAGTCTCTCATGACCCAATTTATATCATGTGCTAGGCTTCTTATACTATACAACCACTTTTTTTTTTAATGTACATTTCAGAACAAACATTGCTTATTTTGCTCTAGGCTTGAATATTATATTTGACTGAATATGAAATGTTGAAAATAAAAAGTCGGTTGGATAATTTAAATTATGTTTGGGAGCAGTAATAAACTATGTCAAAATCTCAGAAAAAAAAAATATTAATTTTAAGATCTAACGGGGTAAAATTGAAAAAATGGTTGAAAATTCTGATTTTTGTGAAAATTTCAGTTTTAAAATTTTAAGGGTTTTTTCGATAGAAGGCTCATATGACTCATATCTATGAAATTCAAAATTAACAACTATATTTATTGTATACCTATGATACAATTTTCAGGATCCATATATCAGATAAGAGAGAAAAAATAATTGAAAATGACTTTCTTTGTTTCTTCAAAACATCGTAACTATACACGATCGTAACTCATAATTTTATCAGATTATTTTTGCTTTTAAAATTTTTAGTCGAATCAATACAATCTCATTTCAGCCACTTATTTTAGATTTTTTTTTTTTTTTTTTTTCACTGAAGTAAAATGATAACTTATTTATTACTATTATTAAATTCAGCAAGGTTTTTGCAAATTTAATTTTAACTTTTGCAATAATACCGAGGGTTACAACATGAGCCATATAATTCAAATCATATGTAAACAAATAAATTTTGAAGCAAAAGAAATATGTATAGCAATATATTTTATGTACATTACGTAGATTATACCTTCAATATGCAAAGTAGTAAATAATTTTAAAAAATAAATCAATTACTTAATTAAATTTGCATTTACTAATTAAGTATTAGCCAAGCATCGTTATGTCAGTTTTGCATAATATTAATGATAATAAACAAAAGCATTTAAAAACAATATAGCTTATCGGTGCAGTGGTACCCAATCACACGAGGCGCGGAAAAACATTAGGGTCCGCGAATGTATAAATTTTTAAAATCGCCAGACCATGGTATGGTTATAAAATGTTGAATATAAATTATTATTACCGGTATTTTTTTTTTTTTAACACCTTGGCCGGTAAATTAAAATGAAAAATTAGGCAGGTGTTTAAATTTCTAAGTAATTTTAATCACCGGTAACATCCACTCAAAATAAAATAGGCATGAGAATTTTTGGTATACCGGTAAATAGTGCACACCGGTACATACCGGTACCAATAAATTTACTTTTCTATTTGGTTTAATTCGTTTATACAAAAGCTTCATTAAAAAAACAAATATTCATACAATAAAACATAAAATCAATTTATATAAACAACTTAATTACAGAGCAATTATAAAGCAACAACAACAACAAAAAAGTAATAAATAAAACCTCTTTTACTAAATAGTCCATCGCGTAAAATGTTAATGGATTTTCCCAGGATAATTTTAAAACGTATTGTATTCCAATATGCAGTTGAACATGTGATAAATTATTATGAAATATATGACATTAAAATGCAACTGAAATTAAATACGCTAAATCTATACTTGAAACTAATATACATACATACAAAAAAAAAAAAAAGTATAAAATGTGCTCGTTTTTTTTTTTACGGAATATGTACATACACACCAACCGGCAATATGAATGAATGATAGGGGGCGTAATGTTACGAGGTCAGAAAATAATTAAATTGAAGTTATATTTAAAAATTAATTACCTTAATTAGTATACTACTGATAATTGCTTTGACATATTATATGTGACGTAAGATTTTAGTTATTTCGGGCGTAGTAGTGTGACACGAAAAAAAAAAAGTGGGTTTGGCAAGTTTTACTATGATATCCAAAATCGAAACCTAATATTATTTTTTTTATTTTCGTATTTATAGAATTAAAATTTATGATTATTTTAAATGTAAAATATCAGTTATATTGGGAATATATTATTAAAAATATTTTACATACCTGGACTTTACAATAATCCACTGAAAGATTTAAAACTTTGTACAGAATTATTTTTTTCACTCATACACCCATTTTACAGAACGACTGTGACGTCATATTTTGAAATTGGTTAGACTCGCTAGCTAGAAATTTACTCTAACATTTCTTGCATTTCGTATATAAAATGCGAGTCTATTTTGAGCTGCAGTAAAAAACTCCAAAAGTACATTTTTTGACATCTATTACTAATTTTTGTAACTAATTTATTTCATTTCGAGTGCTGCTGACCTCTATAGGAAAATTTGGAAATTAAGTCAGTGAAGATTTTTATAAAATTTTGAAAAACACAGCTGAAGTATAAAAAATGGCAGGTTACTTTACCAGCACTAATGTTATTCCTGTAAAAACTGCTAAAAAGACTACGTATGAAACTAAAATCGTGAAAGAACATGAAGTGCAAGTGAAAATTGACTTTGGAGCCATTTCAACAAAACATTCTGATTGCAATTTTGATGTAAATCTTAGGTTAACTAGGTAATTAATATTTTGACACACCGGCTTTTTTTAGACACGTGTTTTAAATGATAATTAAAATTCCTGATTTTACTGTTTATATGTATAGTAAAGCTTTGTTTTAAATACAATTGAAATTATTAAATGATGTCATTTATATAAAATGCATAATTATGCTAAAAGAATAAAAGTCCTTATAATAGTGTGTTTTTATTTTTTTTCCAGAGCTCTGATCGCAAATACTTTGATTGCTTACTGCGATACTGATTTTTCCATTCTACCAGAAATTAGCTGCATTGAAGCTATTGGATCTACAGGAATCAATGGTTTAATTTGGGCTAAACATGGTCCAACAGAAAAAATTAAAATTACTATTAATGCACCATCAGAAATTGCTCAACAAAGAATTGAGGAAAATATAAAGTTAAATGAATTAACTGACCGCATTCAAGTTGCTCAAAAAAATACTAGAGGGATTCTCGATGAAAATACTTTCAATTTCATGTAAGTATGTATGCGCATACATACGGTATAATATGTACATATGTATGTGTATAAAAATGTACCGGCAACTGCAAAGGAAACTTTTTTGTATGGTTACATCGTCGATTGCTTTTTTAAAATACTGTACTTCAGAAACTTTGAAATTTTGTCATATGACAGATAAATGCAATCTTATATGCCAAAATTTCTATGTCCTCACATAAGTGAAAAATATTTTATAAATCATTATGTACAGCTCTGGCCAAAAGTTCCCGATTGGGGCAATGGCGGCCGCTGCGTTTTCTCGTAAAGATAACATCGTGTGGTTGCCGGTTGCCTATGCAAATCGTTCGGGAACTTTTGGCCAGAGCTGTAAAGTGCACACATCTTGATTAACCTTGTATTTTCTCCCTTGCCTCTAAAAATGTACTGTGCATTATTATACTGTATAAAAAAGAAAATAGAAAAAGAAACCATACCGGTACGTTTCAATTGTGGTACGACACGCCATGACACGCTGCCATATAGCATCCCAATCCTTGATAAATAATAATAAAAATAACCACCTTACTCAATAAGCATGCATTTAAATGACAACCCTGACCTTTATACAAATAATAGTAATAAAAATTTCCATACATAAGATGTGAGTTTATATTTATATGCAGCTCTGGAGAAAATTTTGAGAAGGAAACAAACAGGCAACCTGCAACAACCTAAGGCTGTTCTGATAAGAAAAACTTTGCTCTACCATGCATCCTGTTCTCAAACATATAACCAGAGATGTTCACTAGTCCTGAATAAATCTAATCGCTACCTTAGCTTAAAGTTTCCCCATATATCGATGCCTCCGCGACAAAAGCGAGCATCTACACTTTCCAGATTTGCGACAAAATGGCTATCTACACTTTTGGAGCAGCAGTGTAACTCAACTAACTTAATATTGCAGATGCTTGTCGGCAGAAAGTGTAGATAGTCGTTTTGGCGGAAATCTGGAAAGTGTAGATGCTCACTTTTGATGCGGAGGTATCGATATGTACTATTTAGAGATTAATGCTTTGGTCATATTTTTTCAAGGTTAGTGTACCTTTTGTTGATTAGTAATACTAATAGTCTTAATATTTTGACAGTCACCTGGAATGTTTCTCTCAAGCTGCCTTATACTTGGATTCTGCCATGTTCCGACTGCCTCGTGGAGGGTTACTTGCCATCTCAACGGTGGATGATCCCTCTCTCTACTGCAAGACACCTGAGGTTGCTCTCAGGAACTATGGAGGCTTACTTGGAAAGACCTCGTACAACGTGGAGATGGGAGCGAGACTGCTCATTGCTGCAGCTGCTAGGTATGTATGATGAGCTACTTGTATATAACTTAGTCTTGCTAATTTAAGTGTGTAATAAAATATATCCTATATAGTCCTACATATATTTTTTTTTAATTATTATTATTATTTTTTTTTATACACAGTAAATAGAGGTATAAATTTTCCATTTTTTATTAAACTTTCTAAGTAGCAATATGAGTGGCTAGTACATAATTTTGAATAATTAATGCTCTATGCATTAATATTTTTTGGCCTGGGTTAGAAATTATTTGCTCTTCCACGACATCCCTGTCAGTCTAAGGGTCTAAGCTCATTGCTATTCCACACCCATTCCACTTTTTTTTTCTATCAAATCTTTTAATTAGCAATTATCACATACAGTAGCCAATTTTTCTTAATAATAATAATACATTTTTTTTAGTTGTATGAATTTATTATTAAATTTAACGTCCCATCTTGAAAGAATATTACAGTATCTATAAATTATACATACTGTACTTTGGCTTATAAAATGATAATTAGCCATTGGCTGTTGTTTCCTACCTATACGTAAAAGCTAACATGCAATTTAGCACAGAATGCTGTAAAAAAAAAAATAATTGGCTAATAATAATAATAAAACATGCTAGTTATTTCATTTTGATTAATTAATAATACCATAGTAGTTTGAACACACAACAATATATTTTACTATTAAAAATATTTAAATATTACTTTGATGAGAAAAACACAAAAAATTGATTAAATGTATTATCACATTCGTGTGTACCTTTCATACCTTAATAGCTGAGTATTGATATGACAGGGCTGCTTCTCGTCACAACCGTGCTGTACGTGTACTGTGGGTGTACTGCTACAAAGGCATGCTGAGCCTGGTGCTGCAGATTGATAAAGGTCCTGCTAAAGCCAATGAATGTCTGAAGAAACTGAGACGTCTTATACATTGCAACATGTGTGAAGATAGAGCATTCATGTCTGAGCCACCTTATCTCTGTGGTAAGTGTTAAGATCATTATCATCAGTATTGATTAATAAAGGCCAACTATAGGTGATTTTGCTTACGTACATCCGCTTCTGTTTTGACGTACTGCGCATGCTTGGTAAGTCGAAAGGGAAGCGAATGTGAGTGAAACTGCTTATGGTAAACTATTACTTTTCTTTGATTTTCATATAAACCATACCTAATGGTTTTTCCTATATTTATATATCCATTTTCTCTTCAAAGTTTAATGACGTCAGCTATCCATTTAATATTATGGTATTTATTTTTATTATCAGGTATATATGTGAGCATTTATTTTGGGACTTTCAAATTGCCTAATTAAACCACACAAATTTAAATTTCTTATACTGTAGGCCTATAACATTTTGAGTTATTATTTCCATTGCAAAAAAAAAAAAAAAAAAAAAAAAAAAAAAAAAAAAATCAATCAATCAATCAATCAATCAATCAATCAATCAATTAATTTCTTCATTTTTTTTCTGTCAACAGCTGACCCCTACAGTCTCCTAGATTGCACCTGTAAATCAAAATTCACAGGTAAAACTGCAATTGAAATTGGACCATTCTGGAGTGGTGAATTATTTGATCCTGATTTCTTAATCTTAATGTCCAAAGTAAGTGAAAATTACCCATGGTCTGGTGATGTTAAAACTATACTAGATAAAATGTTAGAAGAAGCATTATGTCCTAATTCTGAAACACAAAAATCAGAATTAAAATCAGAGAATGATGATGAACCAGTGAATAAGAAAGCAAAAATTACACAAAAATTCCAAGACATTGAACCTGCACCACAGTTCTATTATAATTTACCTAAGCATGGCCCTAAAACACCTAAAATGTTAAAGGCAGATCGTGTAGTAGTATGCTTAAGAAATGCAGGTTTCCGTGCCAGTAGAACTCATTTTGATCCAGAATCTGTAAGAACTGATGCTACACTAAAACAGATTCAACATATTTTAGCTAAAGGCTTTTTACCTCATAAGGAAGAAAGAAATTCGGCTGATTTCTAAAACTTAAAATATCTGAGCTACAGTATATATCCATTTTCAGCCAAAATCTGTATAAAATATAAATTTAGGAATATACTGTACGTGTTTTTTTTTTTTTTTTTTTTTTTTTATCAAATTTTTTTCATTACTCAGTTATCTGCAAAGTTCAGTTTTTATGGTATTAGAAAAAATAGTAAGAAATTTTATGACTACACCATAAACAGTAATTGAATATACTTAAAAATAAGTATTTTATATTACTCAAATACATATTAAAAAATGCCTAGTGCTTTCAGCCTTATTAATAAAATATAACACCAACTATGTATCACTAAAAAGTGTCTCACTGTTTGCTCGAAATGTTGTAAGTGCTGCGCAAACAGTATTTTTATAGGCACTATAAGATAAATAAGCTCAATTTATGTTTAGTGAGTATTGAAGAAAAAAAAAGTAAAAATAATAATAATAAAATATATTTAAAAAATAATTAATGTATTAACGGTGAACCTCAGACCTAGAACGCCCCCTTTTTTCAAAAACTTATCGTAAAATATTTTAAAAATTATTTTTGGATAGATCTCATCTTTACAAAATAGAAGTTCAAGTATAATTTCTTCGTACTTCCCATACATTTCTCACAATTAATTTTTAACCATTTTTATTTTGCCGCGAAATTCAAAATCAATTTTATTCAACTGGGCAAACTAACGCTTAATTTTCTTGAACCAGAAATAATTTTGAAATATAAAACAAAAAGTAATCGATAGAGCTTGAACATATCTATAACGTCAGAAAGTTTCAAAAAAAGTTGTCCAACCAAAAAAATTTTAAATTGAAAAAACATAAACACAATGCTAATCATATGCAAATTTTAATCCTAATTATCTCGAGTCACAAATATTGTTTGAATATTCTGTTAACTGGAACTCGTAGATCATGACATTTTTTAACCCCCTTAAAGTTTTTAAAAAAAGTTGTCGAACCAATTTTGAGATATTTTGCTTTTGCTAGGTCTGAGGTTAATCCTTAAATCATAAGCGCATTTCTATTTTGTTCTTGGGTTAGCTATCATTTTGTGTTTCACGCTCGCGCTAAGAGCATCCATAATTTTCTATCCTCCCATACTCTTTACTAACTTCTTATGGGTTCAAAACATGTTTTTTTTCATTTGAGTATACCTTATTTTGAATAAAAACTTCTGTCTTGATGGGCCTGTAAGGAAGAAGAACAATATGAAAAATTAAAAACTATAATTATAATTCCTTAAATATAAATTTAAAAATAATAGACTTGATTTTTAAAATCTAGAACTAATGACTACATATTACTGAACATGTGGATTGTTCCCATAATATGCAATAGAAGTAATATGCTAAGCTCTTTTGATTTACTTTGTCAATTTCACTGAAATTTTAAAAATCTTCTGAGTTGTAGAACTGTTAATTTCCATAGAAATCATTTTACACAATTGTACAGGAAATAGGAAGAAAATAAAATAAGTTAGCTTCAATTCTAATAATTTTATTCAACTAATAACAAATAAAAATTTAAAACACTTTGTTAATCTTTGAAATATATACAATAATAAATACATGTCTTTGAATATATTTTTGAATTTTATTTAATACTGGATCGTAAATTTGTTTTACCTAAATATTTTTAGTTAATTTTTTTTCTCTTTTTTTTTAATTCAAATCCATAACACTTTAATAAAAGTTTTATTTTATTAGTACTTATTGTGCAACACATAATTATGAAACATTTCAAATAAAAAATGTTGATTAAATATTATAATTAAAAATTAACGTTAGTAAAAATATATTCTCAATTTCGTAGTTTTTTTTTTTTTTTTTTTTTTTTTTTTTTAATTTATTTGTATTTTTTTTTTTTCAAAGGGATTGAAAAAAAAAATGATGAGATGGGGCTATTATACATACACCTATTATGTCCTATTACACCTATTTGATACCCCGTACAAACTGGAGTTAAAAAATTGTAAATTAGGCAACTTTAGGCATTCTTGACATCACAAAATCCTTGCCCAAAGTAAGTTGCCTGTACTTACTGGCGTAGAACACTTTGAACAAAAAAAGTTGTGTAATATCCTAACAAACCTGAAAATCAATGTTGATTTGTCCAGAGTTAATGATTTCTAATTTATTTTCGATTCACAAAATGGCACAAGCGGTCAATGACGTCACAGCTCGCCTGGTCTACGCGCGCGTAAAATAAGCGAGCTGTGACGTCAATGCCTGCTCGCGCCATTTTGTGAATTGAAAATAAATTAGAAATCCATGAATCCGGACAAATTAATGCTGATTTTCAGGTTTTTTAGGATACTACACAATTTTTTTTTATGTGTTCTACGCCTTTAATAACTTTTCTCTCCAATTTGTGAGTCTACCAAAGGGTTGTGAAGTATGTATAAAGACCCCATCTTGTAATTTATCATTCTTGATTATTATTATTAATTTTTTTAAGTACAAGATCTCTTTATGAGTAAAAGTCATTAACAATTTCTTTGTGTTTCATTTTTTTAGTTAAACCGGTCAATTCGGCATTTTTTTTTTTTTTATGAATTTACAAAATTGAGAGTATAATTTTAAGACAAACTTTTATAAACAGCAACAAATACATATAATATATTTTTTTTACCCGTCTTGTTTAGAGCATAGTAATCATAGTATTATATTTTAAAATTTAAACACACAATTTGTATAATTAAAATCTGTTAATAACATCTATAATAATTAAATATTTAAACATAATAATATATGATTTAATTTATTATTATTATATTAACATTAATTTTACTAATTATATTTTACACTCACACTACACACTTAATTATTCTGACCACACTTAAAGTTTTTGTGCAACATTTAAAGGCGTAGAACACCTTGAACAAAAAAGTTGCGTATTATCCTAACAAACCTAAAAATCAACGTTGATTTGGTCGGAGTCATTGATTTCTAATTTATTTTCCATTCAGAAAATGCCGCTGCCGGTCACTGACGTTACAGCTCGCCCGGTTTACTTGCGCGTGGACCAGGCGAGCTGTGACGTCAGTGACCGCCAGTAGCATTTTGTGAATGGAAAATAAATTAGAAATCAATGACTCGGGACAAATCAACGTTGATTTTCAGGTTTGTTTGGATATTATGCAACTTTTTTGTTCAAGGTGTTCTACGCCTTTAATTTTTTTCGAGTTTTTCCCTGTGCTGTCCTTTAAATTTTGTTCTATACACATGTTGGCATATTTTGTTATTAATCGTATTTTTATACATTTTTATTTTATTCTCCAATTTAATTTATATTGTAGATTTTTTCTTATGTTTTTAAATGCATAAAAATCGATTATTCTTTAAAATTCTAGACTAAAATTTTGCTTAAAGCTATGACAATTTGTTAAAACTTAAATATGTTTTCCTTTATATATATTTTTTACGTATATTGCAATTTTTAACTTTTTACTTTTATTAACAATGTATAATGAACTGTTTAACGTTTTAATTAAAAATAATAATAATGCTTGAACTATTTTTAAAACATAATAATATTGAATCATATTCACTTGCTTGTTAGCTTATTGATTTTTTAAAAAGAACAATTTTACTTTTGAAGTAGAAATAATAGCAATAATGTGTTTTCCAATACAATAATATGGACCATTTTCAAATCTTAAAAAAAAAAAACATATCTAATTTCCAACTATTGTACAGGTAAAAGGTGATTTTCAACCCAAAACATTTAGATTAATTTTTAATTAACGCATATATTTTATATGGCAAGTAAAAATTGCAGCCATAAATGTATTTTGAAAAATGTCTATTTATTGTATAATTAAAATATCTAAACCACAATAAATCATAATTAAATTGAATAAAATTAATTTGTAAACTAGTAAATATTTATACTATATATTTATTATATATATATTAAAACAATTTTAATAAAATTTTAGGAGAATTTTTAAAGTGCATCTTTTTCTAACAGGGTTTTGGGACAACACACACATAAGATATAGATTTTTGATCATAAAGACATTTTTAGAACACTATTTTAATAGATATATAGATTTTTATAAGAAGATTAACTCTAAAAACAGTCATTTTTTTTCTTAATATCAATATTTTTTTTATTACTAAATGCTTTTTTATGGCATTAAAATCTTTGAAATTTATTTACATTTCTTATGAATTCAACTATATTGAAAGAAAATTTAAGGATTTTTATTACAATCGGATTTTTTTTTTTTTTTTTTTTTTTTTTTTTTTTTTTAGTTTTGATTTTTTAATTATCCTTTAAATTTTTTTCATTTTTATAGTAATTTAAAAATCATAGAACATTGGTTGAACATCTGAAAGTGATAAAAAAAAAATTAAATACAAATTTATAAATTGTAAAATAACTTAGAAATTTATTATTGAATTCGAGAACTAAAATTCCTTCTCAATATAAACCAATGTTCTATGATAAAATAATAATACAATATTTTTATACGATATTAAAAATTATTATAAATAAAATTGGAAAAGGAGCTCATATTAAAGTAATTTTCATAATAAAAATTATAAAAGTAATATTAATATTATTTTTTTTTTAAACTTATGAAATTATAATTTATTTAATTTTATTTTTAAAAGTAAGAGTTAAAAAAAGTAAAATAATTTTATTTTATTTTACTTAAATAAAATATTTATTTAATAATTTGATTACGAGTTCACAATATATATTTTGTTGAACAAAAAATTATTTTTCTTTTTCACTTAAGAATTAAAATCAATTATTTGTAAAATGTGAGCTCTTGTTTAAAAAAATAAATGACTTAAAAATTTTGAGTATAATAATAAAATAAAAATAATATTTTTGATTATATTGATGCGTAAGTCGATGTATATTTTGAGATTCAGAATAATTGAGCTGCCGAGTTGCCAGTAAGCTGCATTCGTCCTATATAAAACAAAGATTTAGTGAGAAGGATTTTTAGTAAAATATAGTTTTAAGAAAAGTGCAATAATTTATACATTTTTTTTTATCTCTCATAAATTCATAAGTATATTGTGCTGTGTATTGGTTCTGATATCATATATTTAAATTATTTTCGTAAACACTCATTGTAGAATGAATGAATTAACGTATGATGAATGAATGATGTATAAGAGGTTGCTAGAAGCTAAAGCAAATATTTGAGTTATGCATTTTTACCCGTTGTATGTATGTACACAGCTCTGGACAAAAGTTACCGAACGGGGCAGCGGCGGACGCTGTGTTTTCTCATAAAGATAACATAGTGTGGTTCCGGGTTGCCTATGCAAATCGTACGGTAACTTTTGGCTTTTGGCCAAAGCTGCACAATGAAAACAAAAAAAAAGTTCAATAGAAAATTAAATGCAATATATTATTTGCAATTTTAATTTTTCAAGAATAATGGAAGAAATGAGTTATAATAGTATCTTTTTTTATCGTAATATATAATTCAATTAAGGTTATTAGCATTGAATACAGAGTATATTACTCTAAATTTAATGTTATTAGAGTGAGGCGCGTTGGAAAAGCTTGTAGAGTTCTCAAAAATTTCATCCCGTAGCATTGCGTTTTTTTTTTTTTTTTTTTTTTTTTTTTTTTTTTTTTTTTTGACAAAACTACTGAAATGTTGGACATATTTAGTAAGGGGGTACTATACACACTTTTACATGTTTTATGCTAATTGAAAATTTTAAGACTATTTTCTGCGCCGATAACCACCAATAAATTGAAAATTTCGGAAAATTTGTTATTATTTTTATCTGTTAAAAGTTCAATGATTTTATTCAACAATTAATATAGTAGATTTGAAATTGTTTGGTTTTGATGCCATAAAAATAGTTTCATTATAATTTAGACACCGAGTAATCTACATTCTAACACCAATAAAAATTGTAAGTGAAAATTGGCATTTTTAACCTTTTTTTGCATTTTCTAATCATTTTGTATGTTAATTATTCTTTAATTTTTTTCATATTTATATATAAAAATATTACCATTTTCCACTTGTATCAAACATCAATTTTATGTTTTAAATAAAAATCACATTTAATAGTTATTCTAAACATTTAACATCGAATAATTATTATTTATATTTTTAATTTTAGGGTACGGATTTTCCCATGGGGATTTTCCATGGTTATTATTATTTTTTTATATATATAATTTAATTTTAGAAGAAAATAATAAGTTTTATTAATAAAATATTTAAAAATATTTTTGCGTGATGATTGTACTGCTACTTATTATTTTGAGCTTCAATTTTAATTATAAATTAAAATAGCGTCATTAAAAATATTAATTGAATATTTTATATTTTCATGCGTACCGTATTTAAGACATATATAATTATGTGCGAACGTAATCGATAGGAATATTTTATTCTCATGGCACTTTTTAAAAATTAATAACGTATGCAGAATGAATTGTTCATTTTATTTTGATTGCGAAATATTAAGCAAATTTTGATTCAAACCATCGTGTAGTAGTCGATTAAAAGGGATATGCAAAAAACATTGACGTGAGATATTTTGTCTTGATAAATTATTAATTAAACCGTGAGGAGTATTCACAGTGTGTTTAAAATTTATTTAAAAATAATTTTCTTTTATATTTAAAATTTCTTAGATTTCAAAATAATTTTGACATAATAATTATAAATCTAAGGCATGCTGTACCATGTGCATTATTTAATGTTATATAATATACAAAAAGACGGTGCAAATATATAAAGGAGATTTTGTATAATATTTTATAAGGAAAAATATAATATTTATATAAAGACAGAATTTTAAAATATTGTGCTTTTGGATAAAAAATATTATTATATATTTTTAAAACAATTTAAATTCTTGTTTATACTCAATATAATGAGTTAAAATTCGATTTTTTGTTTTAACAGCGAGCTGTGCTTAATTTTGTGCTGTTTTTGTTTTGTATAATATATTATACTATAATATACATAGTGCTGATATTACTTTTGTCCTGTAATGTGTGTTTAAAGCTGTACAATACATTGGACCATGTTTACGATGTTTGTTAAGTGAATGCCTTTAGTTTTTTTTTTTTTTTTTAATTAAGTCCTTTATGGTAAAAAAAAATATATTAATTTTTTAATGCTTAATTTTTAGTCAGATTTTTAAATTTATTTTGGTATATATTACTTCCTTTTTTTTAAGTTGTATTGCTGCGTTTTCCTTTTGCTTTATCTCTTTTTATAAATTATTTCGATGGTTGCAATCACATCTTAATACGAGACATTTTATTACTATAATTATTCTAATTTAAATAAAATTTAGCTATTGACTAATAAAGAAACAACTGTTTTGAGGCCAACCATAAGCGATTTCGGTCACATCCGCTTCCATTTCTACTTACTACGCATGCGCAGAACGTCAAAACGGAAGCGGATGTGAGCAAAATCGCTTATAGTCAGCCTCAAAACAGTTGTTCCTTTATTAGTCAATAGATAATACCGTAAATCGCTCCTAATTGTGATCATGTATTTTTTCATTTTTATCATTATTTTAATTTTTTTCGCCCGTGCTGGGAAATAAATTATGCAGCTTCAATAAAGCCTCTTGATTTGTATCAAGACATTTTTATTCATTTTGATTAACAACATTTTAAGAATAATTCGGAAAGAAAGGTGAAAAAAAAGCACCTTAAAAAATTAATATTTAATTTTACCAAATAAAGGTTATTATAATTACGTTAGCATCTTCTATAGAATCCTACATTTTTTTTGTGGTTTACTTTGAGTATTTTATAGATTTTTATTTTCATTAAAAAGATCTAAGAATATTGCCTTTCTTATTGATTGTGATACATTATGCTATACTTATAACTTATAACCTATTCTGATTGTTGTGGAGCTATAGTATTTAATTAATATTATGATCTTATTCTATATATATAATTAACCTATATTACCATGGAAGTTCTTTTTTTTATATATACATTAAATTCATTAAATATTGTTTTTATTGCGACGCATATTCATCTGGACTGTTTCTTTAAAATTAACAAAAAAAATTAAAATCCATGGCATAAAGTATTTTAATGATAAAGAATTAAGTCATTTTTTATTAAGGGAACTAGAAAGTCGTAAAATTTATGAAATTTTTTCTTCATCGTGCTTTGTTTTATTATTAATTTTAATATTACCTCTACTACTCTACTTTCAATTACAGAAAACAGAAAATGTCTGTAAGAAATCTAAAGTAAAAAAAAAAAAAAAAGTTGTTTATTAGATGGGACCTTCATTCATGCATATTTTATGTCTCCTAAACTTTTCTATACCCACAAACGGATTTAAAAATTTGTAAAGTAGTAAACCTCTGGTATTCGTGATTTGAAAACAATAACAATTGTAAAGCAAGCTGCCTGCACTTAGCAATGTTTCTTCCCAGTTTGTGAGACTAAAGAGGGTTTAAAAGATATGAAATGTACATATGTACATTATATATGTGTATATACACTGTGTATGCCAAGTGAGCTTCTCGTAACTTGGATGCTCCCATCTTATCAAGGCAAAAAACAAAAAAAAAAAAAAAGGTTTTGTGTATTTTTTTTTTTTTTTTTTTAAGTGACATTTGATCATACTATATTCCACGACTTTCATAGTTATTATTAGATATACTCAAGCTATATTTCTCATACGACGTAGATATTATATCTAAATGTAGGTTTCTACAGAAGAATGCCAACTTCAAAGATAAGATTCCGAGAAATCCACATCCGATTGTGAACTTCTAGTATATCCAGATACAGGACCGATAGCTGAATCAGAATTAGTAGTTAATGCATCAGGATAAATCGCACCTGAGATTGCTTCGTGTGAGTTAGCTCTTGGTGTGTTGTTCATACGAGATGCTGCGTTATCTGACATGCCTTCAGCTGCAGAGGGTGCTGTACCATCAGCAGAACCAGCTCGTAGTGCCTCACGTTCTTGTAACTTTAGTTTTAATAGACGAATCTTTTCTTCTTTCTGAAAAACAAAATTAAATTAGTATTATTATAAACGTATATAGTGTGATCATACTATTATCTTAAAATATATATGGATGTTCAGAGATAAGTCATATAGCCCCGAAAGGTGGTGACAAAGGGATAGCGTCTCCGCATTGTGATACCCTATTTTTATTTGAAACGTATGCAGATGGTAATATTTTCAGTCAAATATTAAGAAGGCAACTTTAACGTGTTTTAAGCAACAGCAAAAAAAATAAAAAATAAAAAAAAGGAAATATTATTGGTACCAATGTACATAATAAACATCAATTCAAGCATGCATTTTCTTTGCAGTATTATGCTGTGGTGATGCATTTAAGTTTAAGTTCTTGAATGTAACTTTAAAGGTTCAAACACCTTTAGATTTATTATTATTATTTAAGTTTATTTTTTGTCTGTTTTTGTAAAACTTAATTTATTTTCTAATTTACGTGTTTCAATGTAAATCACAAATGCGTTAATCTATAATACGTACCGCGGTAATGAGTGATTGTAATTCATCATTCTCTGCCAATAAGCGATGATATCGATCCTCGTCTTCCTTAGAAACTCCAGCGTCCGTACTGTATTTGGCTTCCACTTTGTCGCGTGGGTGAGTCATCACTTCCACAATCTGATTTCACAAACAAAAACAAACAAGCAAAATTTAATTTTAATTCTTTTGAAAGTATAATTGCTTCATTTTTTATATGTCTCTTTATCACGTGTTTAAATTTTAATGTTTTCAATTGTTATTGTTTTTTTTTTAACTTTGCATTTAATTAATGCAGTATTTTTATTAATACTAAATATTCTTGGTTTGCGTTTTTTACAATATATTTGTACTAGAATAGACTACATTAAAAGCCCCTCTCTTAAAAAATTACAATGAAAAAAAAAATCTTTTTCCTTATTAATTTTAGTTTTAAGATTTTATTTATTTATTTACTTTCAATTTGTCTGTTGCAATATGTCTATAAAATGTGAAACTTATAAAAAATACAAAGCTGAAAATCCCCTCCCCCCCCCCCCCCCCCCCACACACACACACACACAAAAAACTTCTTACCTTGGGTACAAAGACGAGTGCCATTGATAAAAAGCAGCAGAAAATGATTGCTAGAGCTTCAAATGCAAAACTTGCGTCTTGTTGACTTGCAATAACCATGATAACTGGAGCAGTAATGAGACACAAAACCACAACGTTGTAGATAGCCATGCCCACATAGCGAGAGTCGTTAATCTGCTTTACCTACAAAACAACAACAAAATATGCTTTTTTGGAGTTCAAATAATTAAGTATATCATTTTTAATTATTATATTTAAACCATACACGAAAAAAAAGAAGTTATACGCTACATTCAATAATTATTATATTGTGTAGAGCACAATGTTGGTATTTTGGAATAAGTAATTATGCTGAATATTATAACTATCATTTGTATACTTTTTTTCTTTGCTCTATATTTGTTAATTAATAGTAAAATATAACAACTCGTGTTCAACATATAAATTTCATAACAGTAAATCAATCATTTGTCAAACCTAAACTTCGGTTGATATTAAATACGTAAATTATATTATTCTATTTAACGCTTTTTTAATTTAAATCCAAAATCAATAGATTTTATGAATTAAATGCTGAAACTAAATAATATTAAGAATTCTTTGCATAATTTCAAATATAACCAATTAAAAAATGTACCTTAATACTTCGAGTTTCGTAAGCCAGAAATAGTCCAAAAATCAATACGAGTCCTTTGTATCCGCACAGTACACCTGGGGGAAGAATACAAATACTTAAATTACTGGATTTTTTTTCTTTATTAAATATTTAAGCATAATTATATTAATATTAGTTTTGTAATTAAACAATATATTTCAAAACTTTTTTCAAGCTTTCTGAGAGAGAGAGAGAGAGAGAGAGAGAAGCACACACACACAACAAGCAAGACTTTTTCTTTTGTATAAATGTTGTATGAGTTGTATCTATATTATTTATTAATTACCAGTTTCTTTAAAAAATATATTAAATAACCATTTTCATAATTTCTTTAAAGGCATAGAAAACATGAAACAACAAGTTCTTTTTAATCATTAAACACAAAATGGGATCTAAAAACTGTTGATAATTTTTACCAGAATGTAAATGTGGCCCCACAAGAGAGCGTGAAAAAAAATGTCAAGTATGCAATTTGCGTGAATATTTCTGTTTATGACGTCAGAAACAGGCAAAAACTAGTATGAAAATATTGTACGGGTTGCATTTTCTGATCACTGCTACGGCGCTACAGTTGGGATTTGAGACCAATTTACGTTATTTATGTAAAGTCCAATCAAGTGTTTTGTGATGTAAATGCTTATGTTTTCATGTTTTCTATGCCTTTCAATGTAGTACACTTGATAAAAGAAGATGGGTAAAGATATCACTGTTTGTTTGTTATGCTGTAAGACTTCATTCAAAGGGGAAAAAAGCTATTTGTGTTTACTTGATTAATTAATTCTTTAAAATTCTTACCAAGCCACACTGCATTATGTTGACTCTCACAATGTTCCAACTCTGGCATTATCTTGACGTCATCATCAGTAGAAGGTGGATCTTCAAGTGGAAATACTTCAATACTTCGTTGTAGAGGGTCCATGAACTGCCAAGTCAATAACAAAGCAAAGTCCACCATCACGAATCCTCCCACCATCCAGTATAACTTCCATGGTTCAACTTGTTTCTGTAATTTTACAATATTTCATTTTATTAACTTATACTGACGATAAATAACAATATATAACAGTATATATGTGCTACAAAAGCTCACAATAATCATTTATTTGTTGTAACATTTCCTAGCAAAATAATTGTTCCTATTTAAAACTATATTTTAATTTGCTCTGCAAAGTTACTACAAATATAGATGAATGTGTGAATGCGCTTCAATGTAGCTTACTGTATACGGTGCAGCACGGAATTATTACATTTACACAATTTTAAAATTCTGTATTTTAGCATTACAACCCCTTGCATTTTTTTTAACTGCAGCAGAAAAAACTTTTTTTTAATTTTTTTTTTTAATTTATTTACTTCAAGATAAATAAATGACATTTTTCCCATCCGTTGCGCTGATTAATTAAAATATTGCTACAATTAACTTACCACCTTGCCGTCTTGCTTAGATTTAGTTGTAAGTCTATGCACACGCCACACCTTGGAAAACATGGCACCGTAACCCAGTGTGAAACCTAAAGTCAAAAGCCACACTCGAGCTTGGCACACGCTGGGGTAAGTGTCAGCGTTTACGAATCTTCCATCCAAACCTTTATAAAGTGAATTAAAATTTAGTTTTTATATGATAATGTATAGGAAAAAAACATGCTAATTTTTTTTATTCTTTTATTTATTTATTTATATTTTTTTTTTTTGAAATTTTTTTAAAAATTTTTTTAAGTACTTTTACATTTATTATTTTAACGTAGTTTTTTTTGTTTTTTTTTCCTATTATTATTGTTATTTTGAAATTGTTTTTATTTTTCATTTTTATGTACTACTATATAATATAGTTAATAATATGCATGTATTGTGTATGATATTTATAAAATATCAGTTTTTATTATTTTTTTTAATTTGAATAAAATTATGACCTATGCTCAATTTATAACTATAACAAAATCGTCTTACCTAGTAAAAACACCGCCGCAAGACACAGACAAACTCCGACCAACATGATAGTATTACAGATCGGATGTGAAGTTTCAATCACTCTTCTATGTCTGTGCATTACGTTGAAAATGACAAGTGCGATCGCCCAGAGAATTCCAACAACAACTACGGTACACATTGATATAAACAATGCTAGAGATACTTTACGTAACTCTGTACGTACTATAGTGCGATCTTGAGGTACTTTCCCAGCTGAAACAGAAGTCATTTTTATAACTACTTTTTTTTTTTTTTTTTTTTTTTTTTTGAAGGTATAATTTTTTTTGGTAGTACCAGTTTTATTTAAAATGTATCAGATTGCATTATTTTTTGTTTGAAACTTTATTATAATGAACACAGCCATATAATATTGATGAGAAAAATGGAATGAAAACAATAGAATTTTAAAATCAGTAATGATTTCTATTAATAACTTGATTATGTATTAAAATTACTTTATGATTATCTCATAATAATACTTTCTTGCTGGGGAGATGATAAAAGAGTACTGCATTGCAAAATTCACAGGTAAAATGTACATGTAAAACAAAATCAATAAATATACAAAATAATGATAATAATAAAATAGAGAATTGTGATATTATTTTACATTCGTTAAATTATTGTTTTGGAATGGGTTTTATTGAAAATTCGTAGCACTATTCACAAAAGTAATAAAATATTTATAACGATACCTCCAATGATCTAGAGAATTTATTTTATCGTATAAACATAATTATATTCCATATCACTTCAAATTAATATTACGTAAAATAAAAATTTGTTACAAAATATGAACAATAATTTGTAGTTTAACATCGGACAGTAATTAACTAATTAATATTATTATAAAAATATAACATATTCTTATACCAAAACTTACCAATCCATTTCTCTCGATTAGACCAGGTTAAATTTTCATTTTGAGTATCATAATACCCAAGTAACACGTATTTTCCATCCGTCATTTGTTCTATTTGAGTTAGAGCGATACGATCACCCTGAGAGCTGAAAGCTACGAAGCCCTAAAAACATAAAATTCAAATAAAGACATAAAAAATTATACATTATAAAAATATTCATTGTATTAATTTTGCATGCATAAACTAAAATTGTTGAAAGGCGTAGGCCACCTTGAACCAAAAACATGTCTAATATCCTAACATACCTAAATATCAACGTTAATTTGGCCGGAGTCATTGATTTCTAATTTATTTTCCATTTACAAAATGACAGCTGCGGGTTTGTGACGTCACAGCTCACTAGTCCACGCACGCGGAAACAGGCGATCTGTGACGTCACAAACCCGCAGCTGTCATTTTGTAAATGGAAAATAAATTAGAAATCAATGACTCCGACAAAATTAACGTTGATATTTAGGTATGTTAAGATATTAGGCAAGTTTTTTTAAGGTGTTCTACGCCTTTAATAATAATAGACTGTTCTGAAATTTACGTCATAATAGCATTGCTGCAGCCCTATAATAGTTTAAAAATTTAAATCATTCATTTGCAAAAATGTTTTTTTTTTTTTTTTTTTTTTTTTTTTTAATATGCAAGAGATATGATTTTTTTTTATACTATTAAATGGTGGAAAATCAAATTGATTGTAAATCATAGATAACAAAAAATTATCATATTTCCCCTCAGTGATTATTGATCTATACTATACTCCATTTTTACCGTTTCACTTTGTACGTGTTGAAAACTTACTATTTACAACCATGGATTTCCCAAGTTGTCTATTGATTTATTAAAGCCATACAAAATAAGGATAAAAAAACTTTTTATTATTGTTCAATGCATAAAAATAAATATTTGAAAGAAAGATAAACTTACAGATACACCTAAAAACTGCGTAGAGTTGATAGCAGAATAAATATCATCCGCTGTTTCTTTATCCGTGTATGTAAAGTTTTTCAAACTTTTGCCATAACGATGTAGTTTTTCCATAGTTTTGTTAAAAGCTATAAAAGTTAAGATAAAATATATTAATTTTTTTATTAAAAAAGCTTATATACATGTTTTAAAATTCGTATAGGAAAACAGTTATAGAAGTGGTCGTAAGGCTTTTTATTATTATTTATGTATGAAGTCCCTTAGTAATTCAATGTTACATTCCACAGTCCTTATTCATGCCTTAAATTAATAATATGAAATAAAAATAATGTTTCCCTTTGTGTCAAGTTACACTCAAAGGCATAAATCGTAAGAAGAAGAAAAAAAAAACGATATTATTTTATTATATCATTAATTAATTTTAGGTATTTATTTATTATTTTCGATATTACTTAAATTTAAATATATGATGTTAAATTTCTCCTTGTACGTTATTAATGGACAATCTAAGTATAATAAATGTGTTGACTGCTTACCTAGAGCTACTGCCCACACTGCATCGTAAGCTAAAGGTGCCTCTTGGTATCCCTCAGGATATCGTAGTCCATCAATATCGTAACCTTCCTTCCTTAGTGCTGTGTTTAGTCTTAGACGGAAATCCTCAGATGTCTGAAATTATCAACATGACTTTTATTATTATATTCAACATTATGAAAGTGAAGATTCGTCGATTTACGCTAAATTTTATATGCATATATTACGTTAATGCTATCTTGGAATGCTAATATTTACGGCTAATTTAAGTTTTTTATTTGATATATCTATAGGAAAGTAAATAACTATACACAGGAATTCGTTTTAATAATTTTGAGTATTGCCTCTTTTTTTCTTTTTTTTTTTATTTATTTATTTATTTGTGTACGATTTTTGTAAAGTCATAAACTTTCAATTGATTAAAATAAGTCCGACAATGCGCTTATAATTTTACTCGTATACGTATATATAGTAAAAGTATCCTGGAAGGTAGGCTAATTGTTGCGCATATGTAACATGCGAGTTGCATACTTTACAGAGGTCGTCAAATGGGGTAACGACAATGACTAACAATCTAACAATACAATCATACATGATAATAACAATTAAAATAAATAGAAGATGTTGTCTAACACAGGTGTAACTAAATAAAAACAAACGAAGTGTGTGATCCGTACTGCTTACCATGCCAGAGATTGTCTTTTGATTATTTTGATTCCACATCAAAGCTTCAGTTGTCAAGTGTCCTTCAGCAGCTAATTTCATTTGTTCCTTTGTACATTCAATACCTTCTTGCTCTAGATTTACTTCAAACCAATTATCTTCATACCAACCTGTAAAGTAAAAAAAAAAAAAGGATATATTTTATATATTTTTTTTTTATTATTATTTTGTACGTAAAAATAAACTATAACATGGAAATTAGCCGCTTTATTTAATTTTTTTTAAGTGTTACATACATTTGTATTTTCTACGTATTTATTTATATATTTTACACGTGTATTTAAGTTTATAACTGGATAATTAGATATCAGTGGTATTTGTGAAATATACAAATTCCAGAAATAATAAGAATGGGTGGAAGTCAAGGAATTTTATTTCTTCTTCTTTTTTTTTTTTTTAACTGAATAAAATATCGAATTTTGCTGACTTTTTAAATACTGTAGTTTACAACATTAGAAAAACTATTTCTGTTTGCAATTTTTCATCCGTCGCTAAATGTGAGCACTACAAATAACATGGGCGGGCTAGTATAGGAAAATGACAAATCTTGTCAGTTTAAAAATACTAAATTTGAGAGCTTTTGTTTTTCTATTATTATTTTAAGGCTGTTATCAGGTTGAATTAAATTTTCAAGTATGCGAGAAAAATAATGATAAAAATTTAACTATTTTTTCAAAGAAAATAGTAAAAAATCACATTTGTTCTATGCTGAACAATGTTATTCATTGCTCCAGTATGGCGTTTAAGTACATTCAGTACGACGTCACGTGCATACACCCTGTAAACTTCAGACTAAATTTACGCTGTAAAACCAGCAATATACTCACCAATAAAGAACCAGACGTACGACTTGCCGTACAGTTGTTGTCTATACACTTCACATAACACTCGACGTGCAGCCACCACGTAAAACAAACCAACAATAACTCGAGCATCTTGACGTCGTAAATTACGGACTGCGTCAGTTGGATCAGAGAGAAAACTTTGTCTTGTGACGATTTCAATACCACTCTCTTTGCAACGAGCCTCCAGATCTTCTACCGTCTATGTGGACAAATAAAATGTATATTATTTATTTATTAATTATTAGTACTCGGAAAGTATAAATTATTTATAAGGATTCTGGCACTCTGGCCTCAAAAAAATGAAATAAAAAATTAAATTTTTATTAAGTTGGACCATCTTGCATACACATAATATGTCCCTCAACCCTTTGTCACCCTCATAAAATGGGGCTAAAAAAGTGTAAAGAAGGCATTCGTTATAAATTCCGTGGTTCTACAATAGAAATTGTAGCGCAGCAAAATAATTATTCTTATGAATGTGTGTGTACGAAAAAATATAAAAGTTTTATCATAAAAAAGGTTCATGATTAAATATAATATTTATTATTTTATTTTAAACAAAGATTTCTATAACACACATTGGATTGCAAACTCACCGAGATGAACACTTCCTCAGCTTGTTGTAAGATAGCAACTCTGGACCAACCAAATTTCTCCATCAGTTTAATTCTAGTTGGATTATGAACTGTAGCACTAGGATGAGTTCGAAATAAAGTTGGAAAACGATTTCGATCTGATAGAGCTGGAGAACTTGCACCGTAACATAACTGTGGACAATGAAAGTAGTATTTGGTCACTTTTTTTTATTTATTTTTGTAGTATTTGGCAATTTGGTAACACATATAATAAAGCAAAGTAATAGGTATGGAATCAGGGAATTTATTGTTTTCTTATAATAGATAACTTTATTAATAATTTGTATTATTGTTTTCATTTTTTTTTTTTTTTTTTTTTAATTTAGCGTTTACAATTTTTTTATTTACAAAAAAAAATATATATATTTTTATTAGCATCAAATTTGCAACATTAAAAAAAATCTTTTAACTTGCGTTTAGTTCATTATTATTATATTTAACATAATTGTTTTTATAATATTGAAATTCCACCGCAGTATAATTTAAATTTCAATATTATATAAAGACGCAGTTATGATAAAAAATTGTTTAGTTTATTACATACGCGCTGATATATTTCATTATTTAATAATATATAAATGTATTTTAAAAGCAATAACGATTCAATAACTATACAAAAAATAAATATATATATATTGTGATGCTTCGATTTTTTTAGATACTTATAAATTGGTATTTATTTATTATTTTTAAAAGAAAATCTGTTAAAAAAAAGAAGAAGAAAAAAATTCGTGCAGTTTTTTTTTTTTTTTTTTTTTTCTTTCTTCTTCTTCTTCTTGTTTTCTAAATTTCCAACAGCAATGTATACAAATATAAAAATATATAAACTTAACTAATGAGAGTTACAAAGTGACATTTTAAATTTTGACAACGAAAGAGCAGGTGGGGTTCAACACATATACTGCAGAGGCGGGGGTATATAAATGTGGTATTTTTAGTCTAAAGAATTATATTAGAGTTGACACTTACTACGACAAGATTCCACATCTTAGCTGCTTCAGCCACTGTTGTACACACCGTGCTACATCCAGCTAGTAACATCAACTTCTGGGGTTTATTGTAGAGCAAGTTATACATCACTGAGGCGCCAAGACCAGGTTCACACTGCACATATTTTTTTTTATTAGTATGTAGAAAAACGTTAAAGTGGAGGAATCATTTAAAAGATACTGTTTTATTAAAGCAATTAGGTCTGGTATATCCCTTAGAATTCTTAAATATGCTCAGAAATCGTATGGTCTTAGGATTCCTAAGTCTGTTATTAGGTGACCTAAGTGCTTATCGCGACCAAAAAAAATTCTGCACGAAAAAAAAATCAATAATAAAAGTTTGATTTTTCTTACTCATTATTATTATTGTTTATGTATATTTATAAAATTAAATCTACACTTATGAATTTTAACAGAAGAACTATTTAATACAACCATAATATTATATAGTTTTTTTTCTTTCTTTTTACTGTTTACTTGGTTTGTTACTAATTAGGCTTACCTCGCTATCATTCCAGTGTAATTTTAAAGTAAAACCTGGCAAGAGATCAGTTCTATTGTTTACATCTTCCAGTGCTAATCTGGCTGCTGGTTCACATGCCTATAAAAATATATAGATTATTTTCTATTTCATAGTAATTTTTTAATGTAACTTACAATGTGATATGCATGCATCAATTACACCTAAACATTTTTCTTTTTGATGCAATTTGCATTATTAATTGTTCTCTGCATTATTAATATTTTGTTATTAATATTTTTATTTTACTTAAAGATAATGACTTCTATTTTTCCAAGTCCTCAAACACTTTCCTCGACCCTTTCAAATAAGTCAAAAATACTTTCAGAAGTCATGATAAATCCATGAAAAAAAAAGTCATCAGTCGTCACTTTCATTTATTATTTAATATTTTTTAAACAAATCAATAATATTTTAACATAATTATATGAATTTATATGTAATTTTATTGTACCTGTCCTCCTTGCCAACCTCCTTTACCGGCGATTGGAAAAATTCCTGCGATATGAAGAACGTCGTCATCTCTCACCGCAAGGGAGTTGGTCATATGTGGAGGTCCAAATACGGCAATACATGAACCCAAAATGCCAAATATACAAACCTGGAACATTTATTTTTAAAATAAGATTTGTAAAGTAAAAACAAAGTTAATTTTGAATAAAAATAATTCAAATTATGGAATAATGCTATCCTCTTCAGTCCCAATATACAATGAGTTGTACATCAAAAAAAGTGACAAAAAATCTTTAAACCAAAGAAAAAAATAGAGAAAAAAGCCAGTAAAATTTCGCGTTTTTAGAGCTATTTTGAGCAATATAGGGGGTCCCGTAAAAGTAAGAAAAAGTAAAAAAAAAAACAGTAAAAAAAAAAACAGTAAAAAAAAAAAAAAAAACGACAAAAGAGGCATATTTTTGTCATTCTGAGAGCCGTACAAAAACGTAGTTAAAAGCTACGACACTTAAATATTGTTTAAAAGGGTCTCGGACTGAAGAGGATAAAATGTATATTAATAATTTTTATTTTTATAATATTGTGTGCAGTACAGGAGACTCTACACCCTTTCCTGAGTGTAGTTAATTGTACAATGTTTTATTCGGATTTATAATATATTTATTACCTATGATAGATTTGTTAGCCAATTTTTTAAAGATAGAAACATATTGGTTTACTATATAATATATAACATGAGATCATATTATGTAGGAAAAAAAACATGTAATATTTTATAGTATTTTTTAACTTGTTATTTTATTTTCATAGTAAATATATTGCAGTTTTTGTTATAGAGAAATTATCATTCTATATATAAAGCTACACATAGCATATTTATAAAGTATGTATATAATCAAATGAGTTGAATTGTACCAATAAATCATACATAATTGAAAAATTATATGATAGACATTTAAATGGGGAGGAGCTAATTTAATTACAGGTTGTTTAATTTATTATAGGGATTTATTAATTATATTTTATTAAAGTTTTATTATAAATTCAACTGAAAAGAATTTATTCAATTTATTGCCTTAATTTTTTCTTAACAACTTTTCCAAATAGTTGAGGTTTATTTTCATTTTTTACGATACAAAGATCAAGATATAAAATGTGTGGGCGGAATGATGGAGTTTTATAAAATACACAAAACTTCATATTTTTTAGCTATAACTTGCAAAAATCTATTACTAGAGATAAGAAAATGCTTTATTAACTTACCAAAACAATTTTCATGATGGAAAACCCGCTAAAAAGTCATTAAAATATATTTTAAATCATATTGATTTATTTGGCAAAAAGCCCCATTTTCAGAGAACTTGAAATTTCTGCGCTTGCGCTAAAATGCGCTTTTACAACTTTCACTTTTTTTATGAGCGGTCTAGGTTAAATTTATTTTATTCTTCGTCGCTGAAGAAAAATTATTATTTTTGACTTTTAATTTCATTTGCCTGCATTCAATAAATTTTTTAATATATTTAGATATATTTTAGGTGTATGTAAAAAATGTTAAATTAGTGATTGCATCCAAAAATTCTGCATAAATTGAAAAAAATAAATTCCTGTTTTGATTGTTTTTGACAAAAACAAAAAAACAAAAGGAAAGTTTTTCAAGATGGCGTCAAAGCCAGCTGATGGAATTTGAGAAATTATTATTTTGTGCATACAATTTAAGACTAGCAATATTTAGCAATGATAGTTTGATATTTTTATTATAATTTCTTAAACTTAAATTAATTTTCATTATTAAAATGAATCTACAATCTCTATTTCAAGATTTTAATCCAAGGTAAATATGAAACAAACTTCAACCTTGTTTGATGATAGAAAAAAAAAAAAAAAATGGTCACACATTTTTAATGTTTGTATTTTAATTGTTTCAGTAAATTTATAGTTCATGGATGTTTATTGGTATTTACGGCATTATTCGCTCTTCGATTAGATCAGACAATAACATGGAGTTATTGGACTGTCTTTTCTCCAATCTGGTTCTGGAAATTCATGGCTATTACTGGTGCTCTAGTTGGTAGCTATGTGTGGTGGAGACATCCTCATTACAGGTAAAAATATTGACAAAGCATATGTATTAATTAATTTCTAATAGTATGACAATGGTCTGCTTGTATGTCATGTAAAAATAAGTTATCAGCAATTTAAAACTATTCATATACATACCAAACGATACAAATATTTATGTACACATGATAGTCATGATATGTAAATAGTCCTGAGTGTCCTGACTTTTAATTATGCATGTATGGGAAGGAATATTACTGACTTAAATACAGTTTTGATTGATCCCACCATTGAGTCCAACTCTAAACCTAGAGTTTCCAAAAGCTTCCTCGTTCAAGCATTATTTTTAGGAATTAATCATTTTAAGAACTTTTCATGAACACTTTTCCGAGTAAGTGAGTTCTGCTCGCTATTAATTAAGTAAGGGTCACATGATCCAGTATTTATTGTTGGCTGTATGGGTGATCCATCCCTCCTACAAAAAAATAACAGCTATGTATGTATGTACTGTATGCCTACAATAAAAATACCATAATTATGTTTTTGTTAGGCAAGATTTGAACTAGTGACATGAAGAGTCACCAGTCCATTACTAAAGTTGTGTGGGGAAGAATGTTGGACTCTGGGTCATATATTGTCTAATAAAAAAAGCAACTGTTTAGAGCTAATTAAACGCGATTCTGATCACTTCAGAGTCTGCTTCAGCGTACTGTGGACGAGTAGAATGTAGAAACAAGCAGATGTGCTTGAAATCGCCTGTAATTAGTCTTAAAACAGTTGGTTCTTTATTAATCAATAGCCATTTAAAGCATTTCGAGGGCTACGCGGCATTTCGGTACTTCTGCAATCTCCTCGGATACAATTTTGGCACATGTGTAATCTTCGCCATGCCTACTAGTGGCACATCTGTACAGGCTAAGCGTATAAAGATGTTTCAAAAAAGGGGAGTGCGGAGAATGCAGATGTGCCAAAATTTCACCTGCGGAGATTGCAGTAGTACCGTAATGCCACGTAGCCCTTGATTTATAGGAACTCACAAAAATATGCCAAGTATAAATTAAAATTCCTCACACATTTTCTTATATCTCATTAACCGAGAGAGTAAGCAAATACCACAATTTTGTTATAAAAGTCACAGCAGTTTAACTGTGAAAATTGTGGCATCCATTATCCCACTTAAAAATGACATTGTAATTATTTACTCTTGTTTCAGGCTTGAAGGAGAGGCATACGTTCATTACAAAGCCATGTTAATCAGCTTAGCCCTACATCTAATTCTTCTAATGTTTGAACTACTAGCTTGCGACAAATTAGAATCAGGAAGACATTTATGGATATTAGTTTTTATCCCCTTGTTATTCATATCTATAGCTTCGATAGCTGTCTGTGTATGGGCTGTAAAACATGATAGAGCATTCGAGGTAAGTGGTACATTTTAGATAATTTTCTTATTGACTAATGAAGAAACAACTGTTTTGATTATATGCAAATTTGCTTGCATCAACGTTTTAGCATTCTATGCATACACAATATGTAGAAACAGAAGTGGGTGCTAAATCACTGAAAGCAGTCCTCACATCAGTTGCTTCTTTACTAGTCAACCTAGTTCAGACAATGGGGTTTTAATTGGGCTTAAAAATGGTTTCAATTTGAGGAAAAAAACATTGTGATTAGGATCAATAATAAAGAAAAAGACAGAATTACCAGCAATGGTTTGTAGCATAAAAATGGTTTCCATAATGTATGCATTTTTTTTGTGTTGTGAAATTTTAAAACCCTGAAATTAGTGTCAATTCTACAAAAAAAGAAATAAATAAAATAAAATTTAATGTGTAGTATGCAGCAACACATGATTGTCATCAATTTTTGAATTGACCCACATGTATTAAACTGAGTGTACTCCTGTTCACAGTTGGAGTTATTTTGTGCTGTCAACATTCTCCAGTTTGTCTTCATTGCTTTGAGACTAGACGGCCTGGTGTTATGGCGCTGGGAAGTTGTGTTTGTACCACAGTGGGTGTTATTATGCTTAGCATTAGTTGGTGTACTTTATGCTATTATATTTGCTGCAATTCTACTCCGAGCTCCAGAAGCAAGTCATATACAGCGTAAAGCAGCATTTCATTCAGCTTTAGCTTACACTTTTCTAGTTATACCTCTACTCATTTTCCAGGTATGTATATTTTGATAAGATTTCTTTCCTCTTCTCTTCCATATTTAATACACATTTACGTATATGTACAGCTCTGGATAAAAGTTTAGGAATGATTTTAAAAGAAAACTCAGTGGCCGCTGCAGCCCTGTTCTTGTATTTTGTCCAGAGGCTTACATTATATAACTATATGCAGGCTATATATCGCTGGCCGCGCGTCTAAAGGGGAATAAGCAATTTTCATGAACCTCGCAAATGGTGAATAAGCACCTTTCACGGCCATCACGAGTGGCCAATGTCATGTGCTGTGAGCATAGCTTATTAGCCACTCGAGGCAGCCATGAAAGGTGCATATTCACCACTCGTGTCGTTCATGGAAATTGCTTTTTCCCCATTTAAACGCGCGGCCAGCGATATGTATAAATTTGTGTAACAAACTAGGAATTACATAATTTGTTTCATACATTTCTCCTCTCTTTCTCTCTCTCTCTCTCTCTCTCTCTCTCTCATTTATATTGTATATGTGTAAATGCATAAATGATGAAAAAATATATAAATTTACTCATTAATTTTTTTAAATCATTTTTGGTGTAACTTATTTGCTTCGTTGATTAAGAAATAATACAGAAAAATGTGAGGAAATAAGAATAAATACAGTAAATAAAGCAACATTTGTCATATTTTATACAGTTTTTTGTTGTAATATGAATTCAATATTGTCTAGTATACTGCCATATCCCTACATATTAAAGCCTGGGCAAACCCTAGAATCAATTTTGATTAAAAAAAAAAAAAAAAAAAAAAAAAAAAAATATTTCAGTTTATAATGCACATATAAAAATTCCTCTTATAATTCATTCTTCATTGATTAATGTTTCAGTTTATGTGAACTTATACGATAAATATTTTGTAGGTGTTCTTAGCTAACAAGTTAGACGGAGAGATAGATGCCAGTTTTGTCAGTGTAGTATCACCACTCTTTGTTTCATTCTCTACACTCATGCTCATGAGCTTTGGAGCTAAAGGAGCAAATAGATGTAAGTATTATTTGAAATTTTATCAGTAAAAAATCATTTTAGTGACATTACAATGAGCTTACAATGATTATAGTTTGACCAAGCACTTCAAGTTCAAGTTGTGTACAGCATTTTTTTTTTTTTTCCCCCAAATAGTTTGGGTACATTTAAGGTTATAAAATTTCTCAGGCTTAACTTAACTGTTAGTAAAATTCATACCTAAAATACATGTAAAAGAAGTTAAAATATATGCATGCAACTTTATTGGTGATGAGATAAACATTAATATTGCATTTGAAGAAAGAGAAAAATAAATAAAAAGCAATAATAGTATATATTGGAATCATTTATAGGGTTTTTATTTCGAACTCCTTCAAATGTTTTTAGTATAAAAAAAATTATCCTCGCTGTATTATTAATTATAATAGTGCCTTTGATGTAGTGTGAGAACGTGAGATACTAGCTTCATGGTTTTTTTATTAATACAGTATCTGTATCCTTTTAACGTCTATTAAAAAAAAAAAAAAAAAAAAAAATCTAGCAGTGATCTACGTTAGAACATTTGATCTCAAGTTCCAATTAATTATATAAATTAGATATTAATCTTGAGTTTTATTAATTTTCAATTCAATTTGCTCATTTTCTCTCTATCTACTATTTTATATTAAATTTGTGATTACTAATTATAAAATGATAAATTGAAAGAAAAGGATAGTTTATTTTCCTTAATATACTAATTATAAAATGTTACATATTACAGGGTGGTTTGGTATAAGAAAAGATTTTTGCCAATTTCTACTTGGAGTATGTCCTATATTACAAGAATATGGTAATATAGCATACAGTCTACAATCACCCTCTGGTAATTCTAGTAATCAAGATAAACTTGGATTATCTCGACGTTCGGATCTCAAACCAGTGATGCCAGTTGTATCTATAGAAACACCAGACTGACCTATTAATATTAATTACTATTATAATAGAAATAGAATTATAAAAAGACTCTCGCTTTTGCAAGATTTTTTTTTATTAAGTGCTTAAAAAAATGTATATTTAAATATATTAAGCTTTAATTATAATTAAAAAATAAATTAAATAATGTTTATTCATTATATATTTGAGATGCACTTCTATATTGTTATATATTATAAAATCAGTAAGAATTGAGTGTGTACCGGTACTTTGTATTTCTTTTTTATTGTTATATTCTTCTAAGTTAGCATATTGACTAATGAAGGAAAAACTGTTTTGAGGCCAACTTTAAAAGCCCTTGTCAACTTACTTTTTTATCATTTAGAATACTAGATTGATAATTACCATACCTTATTATCCATGAATTAGACACCAACACGTTGATTTTGTATTTATTTTCATTTTGACTGTTATATCACGTATCTGAAGTCACAATGTACCACCGCCAATCACAGTCACCGCTCTGGTCACATGATAAATTTAAGCCCCTCCCTCAAGTTCTTTATCCCTATCACGGCCCCATCTGTACATTGTGATGTCAGATATGTGATTTAACAATCAAAATGAAAATAAATACAAAATCAACTTGTTGGTGTCTAATTCATGGATAATAAGGTATGGTAATTATCAATCTAGTATTCTATATAATAAAAAAAGTAAGTTAACAAGGGCTTTAAGCAATTTTGCTCACATCCGCTTTGGTTTCTACTTGTACGCATGCGCAAAACTGAAGCGGCTGTTAGCGAAATCGATTAATTTGCCCTCAAAACGGTTGTTCCTATATTAGTCAATAGGTCTTAGCATTTATTTTGTTGCATATTCTAAAAGATTTTTCCCTTCTTAATATTGTCATTGTCATTTATAAAATATACTATCACAGTAAGGTGTGATACAATTAAAGACGGTAAAAGAAAATCAGCATTGGCCTTGACATAGTTAAGAAAGTCCTATTCTTTGGTAAAAATCTCGCTAGAACAGAGATAAAGAAACACACATTGAATAGATTTTGGCATGAAACTGCAAGATAAGTTGAGTATGTGTGTGCATTTGTTGGTCTGTCCAGTTTAAATCCAATTTTAAACATAACATGTTATGATAAAAAAATTAAAACTAAAATTTATATTTTTTTTAACATCATATTTATCAACTGCAAATTATGTTTTTTCCCCCTCATTTTGATAATTTTTAAATATAATTCAAGCGTACTTTTTTTTTTTTTTTTTTTTTTTTCTTCAGAAGTTTAGAGAAAATGTAGAATTAATAAAAGGAAAGCTCCCAACAGAATATGCAATGAACAAATTTAATGTTAGGACTTAATTAATGTTATGAAAACTATCAACAGAACAATTAAAAGTTGTATAGCATTGATGAAAAAAATGTACTCCACACTTAAAAAAACAACAACATGTTTTGAAATGTAACAAATTATCGCACCTAAATTATTTTATGTATATGATTCTGAAATTTTAGTACAAATAATTTAACTGCTAAAAATTCTTTTTTGTAACAATCGTTTTTATTTTTGATGGCCATTGTTTTCACGTACAACCACAGGGTGTAACATTGAACAACTTATCACTAGAGAACATTAACAGAGAAGCGACATCCCCATGTTTTAGGCAGACTACAACACTCAACAGTTTCGACTTGGCTACGTTGCTTTTTGAAGCACCAATCAGAAGCCAGAAGTAGCCGATTCAAGGCACCAATCAGAGCGTGCTATAGTAATTTTGTCTGCTACGTTGTCAAATTTAAAGAAATGAGTGTTGTGGATCTGCCTAATACATTAGGATGTCACTTCTCTGTTAGAGTTCTCTTATTATCACTACCACTGTTTTTTTTTTTTTTTTTTTTTTTTTTGTTCTTTTCCCTATGCCTTGATACACAGGTATATTTTAAAAACACGTCACTCAGGTATGTTCAAAGTTGTATCCTATGTTCCATGTTACAACCCTGTGATCGAATGTACTAAATATTTTTAAAACTTAAGTTTGTTCATCAAATAACTATGACAGTTATCAAAAAAATCAATAGAAAACAAAATGTCAATGTCCATAGCTAGGTGAAGATCTTAATGGCACAGTTAAAACAAATATTTACATTTGCTAAGATTTTTTTAGGGCAAGAAACAAGAAACAGTAAATGCTATAAAATTGAAAAGGAAACCATTTGGTGTTTAAAGTGGGAAGTGGCTCAGGTCTCGCTTGCTGCTGGTGCAAAGTTTTTTTCCCACTTTTACCGTCACATGATATCCATTTCTAGCACTTCTGTTTTTAAGATTTTTACATAAGTACCCAGTGTAAAATAAAGTAAATAATTATAATGATCAACGCTATGAAGTGATAGTGATTGCATGGCACCTCTGCTTTTCAAAACCTTGACCAGGCATGCCACATACATAGCAACCTAACACAATAATATCTTTTAGTGTTAACAAGATCTTCATCTAGACATGATTTTGGTATGACACCTGTATTCCCCCCCCCCCTCTATTTTTTCCCTTTTTGATAAATGGTCTCCAATTTCCTTAAAATCAATCAAATAACTTAAGTTATGGTAATATTTTTACTTAAATTATACAATGTGTTCATTACCCCCATGTCAATTGAATCAATCAGTACCAAAAACTGCTTTTTCCCTTTGTAACAAAGGGATCAGATATTGTTACGAAATGCACACCTTTATTGAAAATGAAAGAATTAGTTTTTGATACTAATTGACTCAAATCCCTCATTTACTGTTTATTTCAAAATCTTTTCTAATTTGTATTTTGTTATGCAACTTTTTTGTCCTATCCTTTGTGATACTTGTAAAAGGGTTTTTACTGTTGATTATATTTATGTAATAATTGTGCTTTCTGCCTACTGTAGAACACCATTGTGCAATGGTAAGTCACACTTAAATTGTTTTCAATACCATATCATTTATTTTAGTAAGTTATTTGCAAAAACTACAATTGAAAATAAAAGCATAATCTGTGCTACATTTAACTATTAATAGAAAAAATCAAACACTCTGATTTTTTTTTTTTTTTTTTTTTTTTTTTTTTTGCACAATTTTAATGTTACATGCATCACAATGGAAAACTTGTGAAAGTGGTTTTTGTAGTAAGAAAATAATCTTGAAGCTCAGCAATACCAACAAAGTGCCAGGATACAGCTTTGTGTTCCTGTCTTGAGATTTTTAAATTATTTTTTTAGAAGAATGAGGCATCAATAAAATGTGAATTATTTCTCAAAAAAAAAAAAAAAAAAAAAAAAAAAAAAAAAAATCTTTGTAGTTTACTGATACTTAAAGCTATTGTAGTCCAGATTTTGAAGTGATTTGAATGATAAAAGACATTTTTTTATCAAAATACTTTAAATTTAGGAAACAAAATAGCCTTGAAGCTCAGTAAGCTACATTAAAAATTTTAACAATAAGGAATAAAATTCTAACTTTAGTTATAGATGCTTCATTTCACCATTAAAAGCATGCGGTAAATCAAGACAATAACACATTTCTTAGTATTACTGGTCTCTGAGCTTGCTGATTTTCTTCCTAGACACACTTTTGCAACACTTTTATTATTGTATTTTTGTGATAAAGTGATAACTTATTTGTGCAGAGATTGTTAACTTTTTTTTTTTTTTTTTTTTTTTTTTTTTTTTTTTTTAATTTGCTAAAAAATATGCCAATTATAAATAATAATATTAAAGTAATTCATCCTTAGATAATAAAAGCACAAATTTTAATATATGGGCAAAAATAAAGTTTATGCATTTTGCATTGAAAGGTACAATAAATATGAAGTATGAACTCTGTTAAGTGCTATTATTGGGTAGTACACTAGAATAAAACACTCAAAATATGTACAGCTCTGGCCAAAAGTTCCCGAACGATTTGTATAGGCAACCCGCAACCACACAATGTTATCTTTATGAGAAAACGCAGCGGCCGCCGCTGCCCCGTTCGGGAACTTTTGGCCAGAGCTGCACATATATTTTGTTGATTTTATATTTAATTCAGTTGATTAATAAGAAATATATAAACAAAATAGTTCAGATGGATGATATTACTAAATTTACAGTGTGTTAGTTACAATGGGTGGTAACATTATTTATAAGTCATGTACTGTACACTTATCCATAAGATATTGTAAATGAAAGGACTCACCGCTTTCAAATATAAGGGACTCAAAATATTAGTGCAGGCGAGTACAAGGTTGCCAGCTCTTTGCTTGGAACATCTTCATACCTTTTGATTGATGTCTTATCCCTTATTATGTTGCTAATTTGTGTATAGATTTCCAATGATAAAATTGTAATGACAACAATATCAAGGCAAATATTATGACAATAGTACACTCCTGGACTTTATAAAGTTAGCATCAAAGACGATATTCTAAAGAATTCATTATTTTCAGAGAATCAATGCTTCTCTTACCTGACAACGTATTTTCTGCTCTTTTCATTAGAAAGTGGCATCGTCTTTGATGTTATGTATAATTATGATGTCTGCGAGTATACATAATATCATTATGGTGAGTTATAGAAGTTGTCGCAGGTGTTGTGAGCAAACCTGGCACTTGTACCTCTGCTTTCAGTTTTGAGCCTCTTTATTTTGAAACCAGCTGTGTCCTTTTTCATGTATGATCTTTATGCCATAGATAAATTTACCCAAGCCAAGACTTAAGGGTTAACCTCAGACCTGGAAAAAGCAAAATATCTCATAATTGGTTTGACAACTTTTGTTGAAAACTTTAGGGGGGTTAAAAAATATCATCATCTGCGAGCTCCAGTTAACAATATTCAAAATTTATTTGTGATTTCAGATAATTAGGATTAAAATTTGCATTAGATTTTGAATTTCGCAGCAAAATAAAAATGGTTAAAAATTAATTGTGAGAAATGTATGGGAATTGTGAAGAAATTATACTTGAACTTGTATTTTGTAAAAATGAGATGTATCCAAAAATAATATTTTAAATATTTTACGATCAGTTTTTTTGAAAAAAGGGCGTTCCAGGACTGAGGTTAACCGTTAACACAAAGCTACAAGGTCATGACCCCAAGCATGCAATTTTTATTATTTTAAGCTTTGGCATCATCTGAAAATATTTTAAAAATTGCCTATCACTGTGTTATAAATTCCATATCACATTTAATAAAAAAATATATGGTAGCGTTTAAAAAAAAAAAATAGCAGTGAATATCTATATCCACAATTAATAAATAATAGAATATAATAATAAGTGTTGCTTTCATACAAAAAAGCTACCAATTTGTAGATACATAATTACATAGCAAATACTAAACAATTTGAGATTAAATAATTTGTAAATAAAACTGATGTATTATATATAATAAGCTTTTTTGCATAAAATTGTAATATATTTCTTTTATATTCTAGTATATTTTTTATTATACAGTATAAAAAAAATGTGCAATTAAATTAGATAATTTAATGCAAATGTCAGGAATATTGTAAATAATCTGATTGTTCTATATGCTTTAAAAGTAAGAAAACAAACAAAATACTTGATGATATTAACACATAGGAAAAAGCTGGTTTTATATCTAAATTTTACTATTATTTTAATCATGATTTTTTTTATCAAAATAGTAATTCAGATTTGCAATATATATCGGTGGCCAGATGGCAGACGGCGATAAGTGCAAAAATGCGATTTTTTGTTTTTTGCATAATATTATAGCCCATAATGTAGAGCATCATGTGGAAAAGTATTATTTTGATCCGACTACCCTAACCCTCTTAAAAGCTTCAAAAACCAAATGTAAAACAAAGCGAAATTCCGATGTTTACTGTGGCAAAGGGAGATAAGTGCGCGCACTTGGCTTCTGATCGCGCGGGAAGGCAAGGTCACTGTCTTGCTGTTTTGTGCATGTACAGACATGCATTGTCTTTGCAGGTGGTACACATATTTTTTTTTTATGATACATTTAAGCCATTGGCTAATATAATTTGTCTAAACCAATAAAATCAAACCTAAAATATAGAAAAATTACAAGTGTTAAACCTTTAAAACCTTTAAAATGCTCTCCTGAAAAGTAGCACTTTTGCACTTATCGCCGTCTGCCATCTGGCCACCGATATATATATATATATCGAGGGTGCTCCGCTATAATGTCCTAAGTCCACTTGACCTTGAAAAATAAAAAATCGTCGGATCAACCCCAAATTTTGGATTTATCCATTTTAGGTCATTTGCAGCAAAAAATATTTTTCAAGGTCAAATGGACTTAGGACATTATAGCGGAGCACCCTCGATATATATTTTTTTTTTTTATTTTTTTTTTTGAAGACATTATTTACCACTTAACAAAATTGCTTTTTTTTTTACAAATTATGAGACAAGAAAAACCATAATATTAATTTGTCCCAAACACTGTTTGTATTGCCGTAAAAGGGCATTATGGTGAAACAAAAATGGAGCAAATTGCATACTCTTTAAAGTTACAGTGGTTGTATCAATTTTGGAGTAGTAAAATGTTCATTTTTGATGTCATTCTTGGGTAAAATCTTCATTTACAACTGTATCATGATTTACAAGGCGATTTCAACTTTTTATTTATTTATTTTTATTAAATTGTATGTTTGTTTGTTTTTTCTTTTGTAACACCAACACCAGAATCCTACTTGATGCAAGGTGAGTTTTTTTTTTTTTTTTTTTTTCTTCTTCTTCTTCTTCTTTATTACTTATTGTATGACACACTTCACATAGATGCTAAGCACTAATGCTCTTCTACAAAATAAACATCAAATTTTTACTCTTGTATTATTATTGAGAAATTTACAGAAGGGGATACTTCTTAAACCCCGCCAAAATTGATACAACCATCAGTATTTAGCACTCTTGCTCTGGTTACATCTGGGTTATGGTAACAATTTATTTGCATCAGTTTTAGAGGTCCCATTTTGTATTTATATTGATTTAAAAGACATGTTATTTGGTCTAAAAGTTTATGTCTTATAAAATATAGCTGAAATTCTTAATGGTTATATAGCTAAAAACAAATTAAGGCATTTTGTAACTATATACAATTTTGTCGTATCTTAATTTTTCCTTTTTAATATTTAGCATATATATATTTGTAGTCTAGAATTATAAATAATTGCAAAGAAAAAAATTAATATTTTTTATAATCAAATTATTATAAATTAAAAATAAAAGAGTAAGGGGAAAAACATGAAATGTTAATTACTTTCTTAATTCATGCAAATAATAATTTCTGGTTTGAAAACTGTATCTTGATTTTGTGTTAAAGTAGGTTTTTGTTCTAAAAACATGGTATGTTTATATTTATAATTTTAATCGCAACAAAACATTGTGTACTTAAAATGAGGTGAAAAATGTTGCACAAATATTGTATTGCATGTAAATTTTAGAACACAAAAATGGAAGACATTTAATATTGTGCATTTATAATAACTTTGGTATTGCCGTTTCTTATGTTAATTTTTATAATGTTATGAATTTAAGCTTTAATTTTAGGCATAGAATTTGAATGTTGTCTTTTTACTGCCTTTATCATTTCAATTTTTAGAAAATAAAAAAGTTTAATAAAAAAACAAACAATAAATTGAAATATTCTTAAAGGCGTAGAACACCTTGAACAAAATACATCAAAATTTCACTCTTGTATTATTAGCCTGTATTGTTAGTTGTGTAATATCCTAACAAACCTAAAATCAACATTGATTTGGCCGGAGTCATTGATTTCTAATTTATTTTTCATTCATAAAATGCTGCTGGCGGTCACTGACGTCACAGCTTGCCTAGTCCACACGCGTGTAAACCGGGCGAGCTGTGACGCCAGTTACCGCCAGTATCATTTTATGAATGGAAAATAAATTAGAGATCAATGACTGGTCAAATCAATGTTGATTTTCAGGTTTCTTGGGATATTACACAACGTTTTTGTCCAAGGTGTTCTACGCCTTTAAGGAAAATGCATAAAATTGAAGTAAATAGTTTTTTTATGTATTAAGAAAAATGCAATAAAACATTAATTTTTTAAAATAATTTTGTGCCATATTATAATTTAAAATTAATATGTATTATGTAATATATAATATGAAAGAGGTGCTACAGAAATTGGAATTGTTAATAAAAGATCAATGTATAAATAAAAATGTTTATTGAAAAATCTAGTCATTGTTATTAATTATATTTTCTTTAGTGGTCCCTCCAAAAGACACTCCCTTTCTAAGGCACGTTTTATTTAATGTTGCTTTTAACAAGGCACTTTTATTTTTATTTATTATTATTGTTGTCACATACAAAACTTGTTGATTTGTCAAAATAAAAATATCTAGTGCCTACTGCACTACTGCCAGATAAAAAAATAAAAATAAAAATAAAGGAAAGGAAAGGAAAAGGAAAAGGAAATAAGGAAAGGAAAGGAAAGGAAAGGAAAGGAAAGGAAAGGAAAGGAAAGGAAAGGAAAGGAAAGGAAAGGAAAGGAAAGGAAAGGAAAGGAAAGGAAAGGAAAGGAAAGGAAACATGAGAAAACAGGGAGAAAGAGGAGACAAACATACCAAAATAACTTAATTAATAATTTTTATTTGAAGATTAATCCATAATTATGTTTAGCATAAAGTAAATACCATAAATCCCTCCACCAAAAACACATCTAATAAGTTTTGTAGGTTCAAAATTATAAATCTTTTAAATAAAATCAAATACTGCATTCTACACAGTACTACATATTACAAGTTCATCAAATTAGGTTTAAATATGATTTATTCTGAGTATACTTAAATTTTTATACTCGCTTTTAAAATTGAAATTATAAAATGTTTATATGTATACTTCTAAGTTTTATTATTTCTATAGCTAATAATTAAATTGTAATAAGAAGAAAATATAGGAGAAACCAACAGGCGCCTTTACCACGATGAGGTCTGTAGCTTGGTGAAAATCTTGATGGCACAGTTTACACAAATATAGTTACACGAAGAAGAAGAAGAAGAAGAAGAGAGCTGTTGCCCTTGAAACGTCTTAAAACAAGTAAAGATTTTCACCAAGCTACGGACCTCATCGTGGTAAGGCACTTGTTGGTTTCTCCTATCCTTTCCTTATTATTAATTCAAACTGAAAAGGTTTTTACCTTTCCTAATTAATAACAAATTGTAATAAAAATTAAAAACATTATTTCCATTGTCAAAAGTCAGAAGAAATAATATCTATATAAGCAAACATTCAACCAGAACTATAATCAAAATAAAGGCATTTTAATTACATTGACATTTCAAGCTGTTCTTCAAATTGCTTTCTTTTCTTGCAAAATAAAATAAATATAAGGAACATAAATATAGGTGAGAAAATGAACAAAAACACAAAAATGTTGTTTCAGTATGCGGGGGACAGAAATCTACTCAACACATCAAGAAATAACTTAAATTAATTAACTTGAAAAAGTTCTGGTTTACAAAATATTCATTAGAATAAAAATATATTATTCAATTTATAGCAGTAGAAAGCATAAACTTACAATTGTAGAGAATTAAGAATGCATTAAATAATTGTGACCTGATTTGGTGCTTCAAAATATAATTATGATTCTTTTTATAAAGTTTAGTGGAAAAAAGAAAAAAAAATTTCTAAAATAAGTGGCTGAAATGAGATTGTATTGATTGGACTAAAAATTTTAAAGGCAAAAATAATCAGATTTTAATTTTTTTTTAGTACGGTACCACCTATTGGGCTTTTCAAGATATGTGAAAGGGGTCAAATGTGAAATATTGTCAATATTTAATTTCTTTTTAATTTTTAAAAGGAAATAAATTTTAGGGTTTGAAAGAAATAATATGTATATATATATACAACACCTCTTTACTAACATAAAGTAACAAACATAATTATTGCGGCCATCAAATAATTGTATTACTTATAGGATAGGGCACCAAAATTAATCCTGAAGGTCACTGCCACAGAGACAGCACCAACATAACTAACAATGTTGTCATCACCTTTGATAAAACATGTCTGAGTGAGGATGAAGTAATTTGTCTGAAATCAGAAGTACTCCATTTAAATACATCTCTATAGAGACCGGATTTAATGTTTCCAACATTTTTTTTTCTGTCATAATTATAGGCCACTTATTTAAGGAAAAAAAAAAAACATCACGGTTAGGATCAATAATAAAGAAAAGGATAGAATTGCCAGCGGAGGCCTTGCCACAGTGGAAGTTCTATGGAGAGGTCGAGGTCTCGCGTGACACAGTGTTTTGTTGTAAAAGGGTTTATTTTATAACTGAGAGCTTTCGTCATATGGTAATGACATTATCAATCAAAGAAGATATTTACTTGAGCACATCACTGAGCAGTGTCTTGGATAATAATATTAATAGTAAATAAAGAGCTATTTAATTATTATTGAATGTGTACAACAGTTTTCAAGTTAACTATACAAAAGTAATAATTTATTACACAAATTGAGTTATAGCCAATCAGTTTTTTTTTTTATATGTTTTGTTTGTCATTGCAGTAAGAAAAACTTCAAGAGCTACTCGCAGTTTACAAAGAACTTTCAACAGACAAGAGACAAACTTACACATTTGAGTGAGGCAAGAATAAGATATATATTGAGGTAGAGCATGGCCTAAATTTGTGGGAAACCACTTCTCCATTTAAGTTCTCTGAAAAAATATAACAATTAAGCTCTATCATTTAACATTTTCAAAGAAAGGGCATCATATTACGAGTTTAAATCAGCCAGATAATTTAATCTTTGAAGGGTGCACGAACCTGACATTTGAAGTTCAGTTTGATGTTAAAATTTGCAAGGAATTTTGCAAATTCCTCATTCATCTGCACACAGAGTTCTTTGTTTCCATCATGAGAACAATCAAAGATCTTCAACATTGGAGAAAGACAAATAATGTCTTTGAACTTTTCATAATTTACAGTACAATCTTGTGCAGTGAAATTCTTGAGATTTGAAAACACCTTCTCGTTATCTCGAGCTTTAGATATCAATGTGTCAAGCATTTTATTTGAGATATTAATACAATGAATCTCAAATGATTGAAGAACTGGAGATGAGAGAATACATTGTAAGACATTTTCAGGGAAGAATCTCAGTTTTGCTTTAGCTAATTTCATTTTCTCGGCATCTCTATCCAACATGCCGTAACCATAACTTATAGATGGGGAATAACTGAAGTCAGTTAACTTACTGAAATGTTCATCTCCCAATTCATATTTATATTTCTGAGCTGGTGGTTTACCATAACCTATACACGTAATAGATTTTAAGTTGATACAATGGTATCCTATAACACTCCAATCTATATTACCACCTTCGTACATTACGAAATCTAATTCTGTAAGTTGCTGGCTGTAGCTGGTTACGAGTGACAAGATTTTAAGTGGAGATGCGAATCTTCTAAAAATGAGTGTTTTGATATTTGGTAAGTTATAGAACTTATCAAATTTGTAATTATCAAAATCTCCTGTATCTAAGGTTTTTAATTCTGGTAATATATATAATACATTACTTAATCTATGTCTGAAATGTTTATCTGGATGGAATGATTCCAATTTTAATTTTCTTTTCTTACGATACATCTCAGCAAATTTGTAATACAGATCTTCACCATGACCATGATCAAATGTTTTTAATTCAGGTAGATAGAACATTGCAGATGCCAATCCTCGTTTAGTAATTTTAATCATTCCATTATTGCGAAGTACAAGAACTTCAAGTTGTTTACATTTACCATGTTTGCCATCGTCTTTGCCAATGTAGGAGAGTCCTGTATCAGTAACTAGATCTAGGCCTTCCACCAGCTTCAGAACCCTGTGAAATGAGAAATATAATATTTAGCATTAGCAGTGCATTATTTGGTATGGGTTTCTATTTTTTTTTTTCTTGTTTTACTGTATGTCTTACTAAGTCCCCGTATTCGAGAGGACCGTTGAGCAGTGACAGAAGGTATTTAGCCAGGAAAGGCGCAAGCGCCCATGTTAAACCTGATCTACCCTTTGAGGGATGAAAGGATGTAGAAGGAAGAGGTAGAGCGTTGGTAGAAAGGATTGGAAGGTAGCGGCTGTGGCCTATAGTTAGGAACTGCCCAGTCATTCGACAGGGTAGTGCATGCAGGAAACCACAGAAAACTGCATGCGTGGACAGCCGACATCTAAGTATTACCTTGGATGCCTGGCCGACCTCTGCGACTCAGTAGCACACACACAAGTCAAGCCACACCACGAACCAACATTCCACACCAAGCACAGGCGACTCTTCATGAAAAGTCCCTCTGCAGGTATCGAACGCGGGCCGACGGCATGAGAAACAAGCATGCTAACCACTGCGCCACAGGGCCGGTTATTCAATAAACCTTTGTGCAAATAAACACTGGAGTGCCAATAAGCTTATTTACCACAGTCATAAATCATAACCTATTCAGATTAAAAATTGAAATGCAATACACAATAAGTGGAAAATATATTAGGCCTATATAAAAGTATAAGACAAATAACAAATGTTTATGAACAGTAAAACTGCAAGGAGTAGAAAAAAAAATTTAAATAAATAAATAAAAGTTTATAATAAGGATCTAAACTGCCTCTTAATTTTTGCAGTTCAGAAGAACAAACAGTTCCTAACAGTCAATTCTTACGAACAACTGTTGAGAACTGTTTTGCATCCAAAGATTAAAGTTTTCTTTATAAAATTTCCCTACAAAACTTACTTGAGTTGGGTGCAAGTAGAACCAATGATGGCCATGGTTTCATTGGTGATATTCCCCACACCAAGGGTCAACTCCTTCAAATTGACAAGCTGGCCAAGTAAAGTATTGATACTTGACAATGAAGGACGATTGTTAGGGCCCTTCTTCTTCTTCTTTCTTTCAAACGAATATGGTTCTCTTGTATTACAAAGTTCCAACTTTTCAATAACATTGCCCTGCAAAAATGAACACAACAGTTAGAAATCAAATGGTTGCAGAGAGAAAATACAATCATTGATTGGTAGTAAATGCAAACATTTAATTATAGTCTCATCAAAATTTGGGTAGTCTTCTAATCTGGATTGCTGTTATAAATGTTTATCCACATATATTTCATACTATGCAATTTCAAGGCACAGAAAACAGCAAATTTGTTAAGCAAAGATTAAATTGAAACTTTTTCGTGGCACATTGTCTGAGCAGTTGACCTGTGACATCATTAACAGGAGCCGCCATTACAGGAAATTCAAAAAAGGTAAAATAAATTAGAAATCAATGACTTTTAGGCACAATCAACATTGATTTTCATGTATTTTAGAATGTAATCGCAACAAATTTGCTGTTTTCTATGTCTTTAATTGGATCTGCCCGATTCATTAATTATAATTATCAACCATCACATAAGCGATTTTTTTCTAATATTTTTATCCAGCGCAAAGTTGTTTATTTTTTTCTTTCTTATGTGTTGTTCATCTAATAACCCTCTATTTTATCCTGCTATTTCTCATTTTTTACTTTATATCCCTGGCTCGTAACTTGGTTTGGCGGTTTGAACTGTGCGAGCACATCTGGAATTTTCTAGCGCCTCACTGGTCAGTGAATGGCCGCGAGTATAAATATCTGAGGCTGAGCCAGTCAGTTATCAGTTCTCTTCCAGCCTTCTAGGGCGCTGGGGGTATAGGGCATGGAGCTTCTCTCTCCTTGCCATACTGACGAGTCCCAGTGAGGACAAAAAAAGGACAAACAGCTGTCCATATTTGGCTAGAGATACGAGGTGCTGAAAATAACAGTTTGCTGTGTGCGCAATGCTCACAATGTCGCAACCAATATGCAAGCCAAAATTCATTTTTTTTTTAATGAAGCTATTGTTTTCTACATAGCAATATGAGCAGCTTACATTCACTTATAATTTAATATCAGCCTGGGTTAGAATATTTTCTCTAGCATCGCGTCCCTACAAGTGTAAGTTCATACTATCTCCCATTTCTTACATTTTCCTAATCTATGTGTTATTCTATCAAATAATTATAAAATACATAAGTTAGAATTACTTTGCAGTTTTCAATTATCTTCAACACCAACTGAGGTACATGTTCATCTTCTAATGAAGTCTTTTCTTTTCTTATCTTCTCTTCAATACCTGCATGGTTGCTGTAACTGGATGTTACTTTCCGTAGATTGAGGGGGATGTATTTACAATTAGGGGTGAGGATGAGAGGGAACACTTCTGGTGTCATCAGCTTGTTTTCTTTATCCAGTACTTTTGTCAGTTCTTCAAGAACTTCTCCACCTAAACAACATACAGAGTAATAAAATTACAAATACATTTTGTTATTTAAGTAAAGGAAAATAATGTTGGTTATAGCAAATTAGGATTTAATTAGAAACTCAAAATTAAACGTTACCATAAGGATCTGCTCATTATTTAAAATTAAGAATACACTTAATTGCTGTATCCAAGTAAAACAAAACAAAAATCCCTACACCCCCCCCCCCCCCCCCCCCCTTTAAAAAAAGTCTTTAAAAATGATTTGAGTTTAACAATGTAGCGAGCATCGACACTTTCCAGATTTCCAGCAAAACGACTATCTACACTTTCCGCCGCCGAGCATCTGCAATGTTAAGCTCATGGCCGCCAGTCGAGTTACAGCGCAGCTCGGAAAGTGTAGATAGTCGTTTTGTTGGAAATCTGGAGCAAAATCTGAGTAAAATGTCTATCTCGTTATTTGTCACGGTTACAAAAATGTGTATCTTGTTTTTTGTCACGGGAAGCAAAATGTGTAAGTTATTTCTGAAAGTAATGCAGATGGAGCTCAACTTTTTACACATAATTAGCTTCTCATGACAAAAAAATTAAAAAAATAAATAAAAAAAAAATTACACATAGGCTATTGTTCGAAACAACATCAACTTGTTGATTCCACTATTATTTCCTTTTTTGCATGTCTTACATCACTTACTTAGCATATTAAAAGGATTCTGTTTCGCAGTGTAGTATTCCAGATTGTTGGCGACACTCTGCATACATAGTTGTGTCAAGGGACGTAGGTTCTTCAACTGACTTTGTCGTACATGCAAACGTTTTACCATCTCAGCGTGTCTGAAATTATAACAACAAAAACAGTAATATTTAGTACACAAAATAAAATTTAAATGCTATAAAATAATATATCATTCATAGTGCTTCAGTCTCTGTAAGGACTGATAAAGGCAAACCATGCACTCTTATTTGGAGTTTAGTGCTAAAAGCTGACTTTTATTGTCATTTTTTTCTTTTTCTTTTCTTTTCTTTCTTTTTTTTTTTTTTTTTTTTTATTAGGCCCTATTATTATTATAATTTTTTTTTAAATACGAGTTAGCAAGATATTTTCATCAAACTTTGGGACTCTTTTGACTATGAAGACCTTTTTGCTGGTTTTCTCTTATTCTTTTCATTTAAATTTAACACCTAACAGAGTGATAGTATACTGCAATAATAGTTCAAATATTTTATTCCTTCATTAAAACACTAAAGATTATACCTTGCATTTGTAACTTCAGGATCTTTAGGCTCAGGCATTTCTTCATCTAATTGCTCCATAACTTCATCCATTTCATAAAACTTCTTGTATAAAATTTCAGCTGGATTAGGATACTCGTCTCTTGCACTATCATCTGATTCTGTATGAATACCACACCATCGATCATTATAATGGCCTGAACTTGCATAAGATGCTTCAGAAATAGAGCCATCTTTTTCATCACCAGAACTTTCAGGGATGATACTTTCTAGAAGTTCAGTTTGTTTGGCAGAGTATTTGTCATCTCTTCTCAACAGATCCATATAAGCCCAAGATGATCTTCTGTAATTTGCATATATGAAAGTAATTAATGCATTATACTATTTGCTTATTAGTCAATATGTATGTACAATACACTATAAATTATACACGAACATTGTATATGAACTGATCTAATAGCTGATAAGTCAACGTACTTGTGTTTTTTGCCCTTCTTGCCAGAATTTTTTCTCTTAGAGCTTTCCCCCAAAAAAAGAAAGCATGATGAAGAATCTGAATCACTGTAGTCAGAATCATCACTATCAAAGAGAAAGTCATCACTGTCACTTGAAGATGGAGGTGGTTCAACTTTCTTTGGTTTTGGTGGAACTTTTGCTGCAACATCAAAATTATATTTTTATATAAGGACACTGATCCATTTTAATTAAAAATATTGCTTTATTCCAGTAAAGCCTGCTCGATTATACAATAAAGTTTTTTTTTTTTTCCCTCCCACCCCCCTCCACACACTTGTAAAGAGATCTACTGCAATAAACATACTAAAAAAATAGCATAATAAATAAATAGAAACACATAATAACTTGATCATTATTTCCTTCTGTAACACAATATATTTTTGTGGGACGTCTAATGTTTAATCATCATGTCGATGGCTCCGCGGAAAACTGAACTATCTATATAGTCTCCAAGCACCTCAAATTTGGACCATCTGCGCGCTCCGCCTCCCCCGACTTTGAAGCATCTCTACCAGTGCTCCATTACAGATGCTTCAAATTTGGGAGAGGCGGAGAGCGCAGATGTTCCAAATTTGAGGCGCGCGGATAGACTATAGATAGTTCAGTTTTCCGCGGAGCCATCGATGTGTAACATCCTAATCAAAAATCACCATACCTATTATTTTTAAAAGGTACTATATATTTTGTCTATAAAATTAGGCATCGATTAAAATCTTTAAAAAAAAAAAAAAAAAAAAAAAAAAAAAAAGCTTTTTACGTGCATCTATAATTTAATTAAAAAAAAAAAAGTGAATGCTCGCGTAGTTTTCTCATCATGTTGTAAAACAAAATAAGTCTTGCAATGCTCAAAAACAGAAAAATAGGCATTCAAAGCATTCCCCTACTATTTGTGATTAGCTAGTACTGTCATGATAATGATATAGGAGTACAATACAATTGGTACTTCGTAAAGTAAATTTGACACATTCATTTTTAAAACTTAAGTATTGGAAATAGGCCGTCTAATGAATTTGTATCTTAATTATTAAAGCCAAAAATATGGGGGGGGGGGGGGGGGGTATTATGTACCAAGAATGTGTAGTATAACATACAGTATAATGACTATAATATAATGACCAGAATCAATCAAGGTTGAAGCTCGAGGAACAACTCTTAAAAATTTTAGTTCAGTTTAGTTTTTTTTTTTTTTTTTTTTTTTTTTTTTTGCATTTTCTAAAGGAACACAATGTCCTGAATTGATATGTATGAATATATAATTTCAGAGTTCATTAAAGGCACAGCACAACCTGAACAAATAAAACTTGTATAATATCCTAAAATACCTAAATATCAACGTTAATTTGGCCGGAGTCAATGATTTCTAATTTATTTTCCATTTATGTAATGTCAGATGCGGATTTATGACGTCAGTTCACTGCTTCACTCGTGTGAAAACAGGCGGCAAGCTGTGGCGTCATAAACCCGCATCCAACATTTTGTGAATGGAAAATAAATTAGAAATCAATGTACATCCAAATCAAAGTTGACACTTAAAGAAGTTAGGATATTAGAAAAGTACTTTGTTCAAAGTGTTCTATGCCTTCAAATATTTTGAATTAATTTTTTAAAGTCCTGAAAGTGATGTCGCCAGGCAGTAAAGAGAGAATTTTGCACTTTCCACCCGTGCGGCGAGTGGAGCATCTGCACTTTCCACCATGGAGCATCTGTAATGTTAAGCAAATGGCCTCTAGTTCACGAACTGTGCTGCATGGAAAGTGTAAATACTCCACTCACCGCGCTGGTTGAAAGTGTAGATGCTCTAGCTATTTTGACGCGGAAGCATCGATATACATACTGTATAAGAGGTTAGATGCTCCGGGAAAAGTTTTGGCCAAGGTCACATCATATCAAAGACGTCATATCACCACACACAACTTTGTTCACCTTATCAGTGACGTAACTGGTGAATGGCATCGTATTGGCTGAGAATCAAGTACAATCCATCGTAAAATTAAATTGAATGCACGAGTTTTGTGCTGCACTCAACCACTTTATTATATGGACCTTGGTTTACAAATAAAACTCGTGTGGGGGGGGGGGGGGGAGGATGGGGGGTTACTTTGAACACCCAATTATCTCTGTCCTGGGGCCTCATTTTAGAAAATTGAAGAATTTTACTATTGTTCAAATTTGTTTTGATCCTATAATGACATGTTTCAAAGTTTTGAAATGAGTGCCCAAAGTAGAGATAAATGGGTGTTCAAAGTCACCCCGGGCGTTCAAAGTCACCCCGGTTGACTGTATATGCACATACTTTTTTTTTTTTCATGCATAAAAAATAACAAATCAAAATTCTGACCAAATTAAATGTAAACTAACCTTTTTATAGTTTATACTCAACAAATCTGAATATCAAAAATATATGAAAAAAAAGAGCTTAACTTTTTAATGCTACATCAATGTATCAATAATATATATTTATATTATATGAATATAATTATGATACATATAATGCATGCAAGCGCATTTGCTTATGCATGCATTTCTGCACAAATTGATTTATTATATTTGGATTTGGACTAATAATAGACTCAATACACCATATTATTATAATATGTAATTTATACATACAGTAATTGATGCTAACCCGAATAAAAAATATTCATTTCTAAATAAATTCTTTTTAAAAAAATAAATATTCATTTAGAAGCGCTTCTAAATAATTTTTTTTGTTTCAAAAAAAAATCTTTTAGAACTGTTTTTATTTTTATTTATTTTTATGTTTTTAGAACTCTTTTAGAACATTATTCCCACGGTAATTATATTTACAGCCCCTGATGCATTCTTTTTTAGTTCTTTTTAAATAAAAATTAAAAAAAGTTCTATTTGAGTTCTTTTTTAATAAAATAAAAAAAGTTCTTTTTGAGTTCCTTTCTTATTATATTTTATTCATTATTTTTTATACCTCCCCTCCCTGTCTTCTATTTAATATAGTCCAATATATTTAATCTCGTGTAGCTCGTGCTCGTGCTACATTCCCAGCGGAACGGATCTGATCTTAGAATCATCTTTCGATTTCCTGTCGTTTGGCGCTAATTTGGAGGCTCTATCTTTAATAGTTTCCGAGAAAATCGTACTTTTTGGACCAGAATTCAGGTTAAAGGGGTGAAGGAGGCGGAATATCAAAATTCTGACGAGTTACTCCAGATAGATCTCGACGAGATTTAATCGTGTCTAAAATATGAAATTGATCGTTTGAAAATTGGAGGAGTGGCAGCTCCAAAACCATTTTAGAGTGTCGTTTTTCCCTTATAACTTCAGTATATTTTATCCGATTTAAATAAAATTTAATATGTAGTACTCCCTTAACACAAGCAAGAATGAGGAAGTCTACACAAAGTTAACCCCTAGGTTTGAATACGTCATTTGAAAGAGAAAAAGTAATAGATAAACTTGGCATAGGCAATTACCTTCAAAATTGACGTTATATTTAATAAAAGAAGAAATAAAAAATTTCAATTCCCAACCCTTTGCCGACTATGACATAATTTGTTTACATCCGATTTTCAATTGTCTTCTTGATTTCATGCAACTGCTACAAATTCAAAAAATTTAACGGCCAACGGCCGCCTTTCAACAATGTGATTGTTTGAAATTCAGAAGACAATTGAAAATCGAATGTAAACAAATGACGTCATAGTCGGCAAAGGGTTGGGAATTGAAATTTTTTATTTCTTCTTTTATTAAATAAAACGTCAATTTTCCAGGTAATTGCCTATGCCAAGTTTATCTACTACTTTTTCTCTTTTAAATGATGTATTCAAACCTAGGGGTTAACTTCGTGTAGACTTCCTCATTGCTATTTAAAAAAAATGTTGAAATGTTTTCCGTTCCTACATAAAATGCAAATAAACGGTAAACGATTCTTTGAAGACGATTTTTTTACTGCACGCAGTCTGAAATCAATGTATATTTAAATCACGTTGAAATTTTTAAATATTTTTTTAATTAATTGATGGAATTAATTATCAATAAATTTTTAAAATTTCGCGCATTTATAATAAAAAATTAAATAATTGGAATTTATTTAGAAATCATTTTTATAAAATAATTTAGTGGAACTCTTTTGGAATGCATTTTATTTAAAAAGAACTCAAAAAGAATGGTTAGAAAATTTTCTAAATAATGTTAACTATTTTAGAACTCCTATAGAATTTAACATAATTTTTATAACCCTTTTTCAAAATAAAAAAGAACTCAAAAAGAACTGGGTTGAAAAATATTATTTATTATTATTTTTAAAAATTCAATTGGAATCGTTTTCTAAATAAAAAATTCATTTAGAACTGTGAGCAAAATAAATAATAAATAAAAAAAACTTTATGGAATTCATTTTAAAAATAGACTTCATTTAGAACTGTGTCATTTTATCTATTTTTTATTTATTTAATTTTAGAGAATTTATATAGAACTGTAAAATATAAAAAGAAATTAAATAGAATGGTGCTGAAAAATTCGATTTAATGTTAGAACTGTTTAGAACTGCTTTTTTATTAAAAACAATGTAAAAGAATTCAAATTTATTTAAAAAAACTTAAAAGAAATTATTTAAAAAGAACTGGAATATTTTTATGCGGGAATGCTTTACTTAAATTGCTAATCGCATAGAACTGTTTTTTGCTTTCATAATAACTAACATACATACAAAGTACATAATGCGGGTAATGCACATAAAATTCAACATGTCATCTTCATATTTTCCTTACATGTGCTTGTACGTCGTGAACCTTTGCCCTTTTTCCTTCCTTGTCGAGATCTCGGCATCTCTAAATCCTGAAAATACCAATTATTATGAATTTACAAAACTATCCAATGCTTAAGGTATTTATTAGCATATAAGAAACTACTAATGGAAAAACCAGGGAAAAGAATGGAATTCAAAGATGGCGTTTATTTTAGTGCTAGAGTAGAGGCTAGACTGGCTAGAGAAGTCGGTATTTTTTTATCTTTTAATTGCTAATTTTGACAAATTTATAGTCAAGAAGTTAATTTTGATATTACTTGTGCTTTTAATATTACCTTGATAGTAAAATTTGACTCAAAAATCCCACAAACATGAAGAAAACAACAGCCGACGGCACGCGTCACGCGTGTTGAAAAATTTCAATGGAGGCGTTGTGTGACGTCACAGAAATAAACAAGAGCGAAACGAAATGCAAAATTTCAAATTCAAATATGGCACGAATTATTGCAACCGAGAGACCCTAGAGTTCCATACTAATTCTTAAGTTTGTGTGTAGACATTGAAGAACCTGGAACAAAAGTGAAGACCTGGTAAACTATGGATGACCGTGTTAAGGAGATCGTAAATGTTGATTCGTGTGTGCAAAATTCGAATTTCACCTCATAATGAGTGGCCGCAGCGTCCGAGTGCATATGCGCCAGATGCGCTCCACCCATCGAGTAAAAATTTATTATTATATAATCTCCTTGGTGCCACCCAGTGCCACCGCAACTCGAACCAATTTTTTTCAGACCTTTCCTGGACCAGTCTTGGCAGTCTTGGACTTTGGCGGTGGCGGTAAAGGTGCGGGCAAAAGTGAGAGGTGGGCGAAATTAGTTTATAGAGATATGTTTTACATAAATGTATAAAAGTGATAAAAGTGACACTTAAATTATTGAAAACTAAACAATTTTTATTATTATTACTGGGATAATCACCTCGTTGTATTTCTTTATAAAAATATGCACAGGCTTGCATCGATCAGCTACATATTTATAAAGTTTCACATATAAGTAAGGATACTTGATATATATGAAAGTACGTGCGATCTGACCAATTCCAACTACACACGACGTCCATGACGACACACACATCAATACTATTATACATGGTGTACGTGGTAAGTGTATTCTACAAAATATAAGGTAATAAGCAATATATTTTTGAATATACATATTTTTATTAATAATTGCATGTTTCATGCCATATTACAGAATGTTAAAATAAGGTCTTATTAACACTTACATCAACACAGATAGTATATATGCAGCAGCAGGGGCGTATGCAGGGGGGGGGGGGGGGGGGGTCAGAGTCCAGACCCCCCCCCCCCCCCCGGTCAGGTCTGAAAAAGCATGGGTAAAGGGGGTGGGTTTCCCCCCTTTGCCTATGCTCATTATAGGCTTACCCCCCCCCCCCCCCCCCCCGCCGTTGCAAAATACTGGATATGCCCCTGTGCAGCGGTACTATGCATTCAAATTAATTGTATATAATGTTGAATTATTTTACTATGGGCCATGAGGTATAACCTGCCATAACAAAAAAAAAATTACACGATTTCAGGTGTTCACAGCACAACTAAAAAACTGTTGAAATAGAACGTAAACTTAAATCCACAATATGGCAATGTCTTTTTTTCTGGATTTCATAAATTATATCATTTCCCATTCTATTTACATAATACATTATAGAGATAATATATATATATTATAACATAACCATTACAACCTACAAGTGTAATTCTGTTATTGCATTTTGATTGTAGGAGACTGGAAATAAAGATATTTTGAAATTTGAAAGACATTTTGATTTTTTTTTTTTTTTTTTTTTAATCTATTGCTCTCTCAAGCTTTGGCACTGCAGTGCAAAAATGTATCATAATAAATGTATAATACATAAAATAATAATAACAAACATTGGTCACAGAAAAATAATAAAGAAAATAAGGCATGTATAACAGAGTAAGCAAAAACACACAACGTTATATACAAAATATAGTTTTAGTAATACCTATTTTATAATATATATGTAGGTAAAATGATACACTCATGCAAGATTCATTTTCTCTTTTATGTTTATTATTGAAAAAAATGTAAAACATATATATTTTTTTTATTATTATTTAATTGTATAGAATATAATATAGTTAAAAACTTTCACTACAATCTAAATAGCTCCACGGCGGAAGAGCCCTCCCACACAGCACGGTTTATCCAATAGATATTCATTGGATATCCCAATATCCAAAATATATCCCGTCCATTTTATATGAACCTTGAATGTCTATGGGATATTTAGCTTGGATATAAAAAAAAATCCAAAATTAATTATCTACTTATTTTCAACCCGTTTTTCTCATGAGCTGACAATTATATTATGTTTTATTTATAATTTTAATCAATAAATATATTTTGGGGCAATTTTTTTATATCCACTGGTATATCCATAGAATATGCAAGAGTGGATATATAAAATTTCACTCACAAAATTAGTTTTATTGAGAGATTTTATGATATATGTTATGAATTTATTTACCTAAAAGTTATATTTCATGCTATTTGATTTTTTTAGTCACTTTAATATTTTAAATTCTTTATATCTATTAGATATCCCAAAAATATCCAAATATCCATAGGTATATCCACCAGGGGGCAGCGTTTATTTGTGAATTTTAAATGATGCTAATTTTTTTATATCGTGCTAAATAATTAATTTTAAAATAGTATAAAGTATGGGTTTTGTGCATTTAATTATAAGCAAACAATTCAAATCATAAAACAACTACAATTTTAATAATTAATTAACTTAATTTAATTTTGAAAATCCATCTCTAACTTTTTAAGTCAGACTGAAAAGTTGTGGTAATAATATCCTCCGAATATCCATGTTATATCCTTCAATTTCGTGTCTCAGTGGAAGACACACAACTTTAAGTCATGAATATTTTCTGACTTGGGCAAAAACCAAAAGCCTTTCCCCCGACCTGGGGGGGGGGGAGGGTTGGGGGTTTGCCCATGTTAAATGAAATCACACAACTTTGACAAGTCATTAATATTTTCGGACTTGGGCACGCACACCGCACACCAATAGCACTTCCCCAGACCTGGGGGGGGGTTGGGGGTTATTATTTGCCCATGTAAAATTGGGAAAATACTGAAAACAAAGTTAAAAAATACATTGCCTATATACCCCCCCCCCCCCAAAACCCCCAAATTTTTTCTATCATATCGCATTTAATTTAACATTAAATGTACTTTTTTTAATATATCCCATAGATCTACATGGTATATTCCAGCGGGCGGGACATTTGGATTTTCTGTGGACCTTCAGCGGAGATAAATGGGATATATTTTGGGATATACGTAGGATATCTAAAGGTCATTCAGTGCTGTGTGGGCCTACAAAGCTAAACCCTAGATTTAAAATAATAATAAGAATAAAAAGATGAAAAGAAAGGCATAATTATATAATTCATAATACCTGTAAGAGATGAGTTTTTTCTTTTTCCCCCTCTTGTCAACTTATATTAAACAAAAATGAAACAAAATGAAAAATGTTTGTGCTTGCTTAACCATATATGTATGTATAGTACCCACACATTTACACAAAATATGTTGATTAAGTTCTACAGACCAATTAACCAATAGCAATACAGTGATAATTAATACCTGTATTTATAATATGAGGCTGCTTCTTATACCAATACATCTCACAGGTCTACTTATACAAAATGTATAGTTAAGTTCATTGAGACACGTGCCATAGTATGTGGCTTATTTTAGTTAGTATTTTAGTTACTAAAAGTATAAACAAAAAATAAAGGAATGCATATGTTTGCAAACAATTAAGTTAAACAATTTTCAAACATAGCAAGTATAATATTTCATAAAGTATTTTGAAGTGTAAAAGTAAGAGTATTCTGATATTAAATTCAAAGCAATAAAGCATTTGTCATGAATACTAAAAGTAAATAAATAAATCTGAAATAATAAATCATATAGGCCGTTTAAAATTTGAATTGATACAGGCTTTCACAATAAGATGAACGGTGTAAATCATTACTAGGTTTTTTCAACTCATAACAGAATAACAACAGTGGGCGTTGTTTGTTTTCTCGTTGCTTTGTTGGGTGCATTTCTTCAGACTCAATTTTACTTTAAAAAAGTAACATAATTGGGTTACTTATAGGGCGGTCAAATTTAAATACATAGATAATAGATAATAGTAGTTTTCAAAAAGTCTGACAATTTTTTTTCTCTATTTCTTTTTCTTTTCTTGTTGATTTATCTCTTCTAATGCAGCGAAGAGAATTTCCCGACACTCATAAGAATAACCCAGGAAATCGCAAAACGCTCTTTTTTTTTTTTTGTCTTTACTGACCGATCGCGCCCCAGATTTAACCACGCGCGCGGGGCAACGGGGGGAGCATCTTTACTCTGGTATAAAACTTAAAAACTTTTCATAAAATTTGTGTATTGACCTGATCGACACACATATACCTGAGAATTTCTTACATTGGTTACAGTCCCTAAAAGTGACTCTAAATTTTAGTCAGCCTGCAAAACAGTTATTTTTACAACAAATATATAACTACCACAACTAAAGGGGATGAAATCGATTGCCCAAATAGATCACTTACATTCCTAGAGTGCAATGTGCACTTATATTTCTGTTTGTATAAATTTAATATTGTAACAGAATGTACAGTAAAACAGTTCAGTTAAATGAAAAGTTTTTGCAATATGTAACCTGATTTTGCCCAATAGTCATGAATTAATAATGAATATGTAGCACACAGCAGTTTTCAAGTAATTATATTACACTGCAAAAGTAATAATTTAATATAGGCCTACAGATATGAGAAAAATACATATATTTATTTTCTTTTTCCATACTAGTCATTGCAGTTAGGAAACCCACAAGATCTACTCAGTTTACAAATAACTTTTAACAGAGAAGAGATAACCTAAAAATTTGAGTGTTGCGACAATTAAATCCATATTAAGATAGAGCATGGGCACATTTGTGGGATATCTCATCTCCTTTTAAGTTCTGTGAAAAAAAGATAACATAAAAATACCATTTATTTAACATATTGTTAAAGCCTAGGACAGCAGTCCTTTCTTATGGCGATTTTCTTAGCATAGCGTTAAAGTTTGGACCATGCTAACTTTATGGACGCTATCGCAAGGGTGGGATAACAATTGCAATAAGAAACGACCACTGTCTTCAGCTTAAAGGAAGGGCATCAGAGTTTATTAGCAGGTTATTTGGTTCTAGAAGAGATTGCATGGAAGTTCAGTTTGATGTTAAAATTGGCAAGGAATTTGTCAAAGTCTTCCTTCACCTGCCTACAGAGTTCTTTGTTATCCACATCAGAATAACAATAAAAGATTTTCAACATGGGTGAAAGACAAATAATGTCCTTAAGTTTTTCATAATTCACAGTACATACAAGTGCAGTGAATTTCTCAAGATTTGAAAACACCTTCTCATTATCTCGAGCTTTAGATATCAATGTGTCAAGCATTTTATTTGAGATATTAATGCTTTGAATCTCAAATGTTTGAAGAACTGGAGATGAGAGGATACATTGTAAGACATTTTCAGGGAAAAATCTCAGTTTGGCATTAGCTAATTCCAATTGCTCAGCATCCTGATTAAATCTGTGGAAAGCAGAACATCCAGATGGGACATAACTGAAGTAACTTAACTTACTGAAATGTTCATCTCCCAATACATATTTTGATTTTTGAGTTGGTGGGTTACCAACATACTTACATCTAATAGATTTCAAGTTGATACAATGATATCCTATAACACTCCAATCTATATTACCACCTTCGTATCCAATGAAACTTAATTCTTTAAGTTGCTGGCTGTAGCTGGTTACAAGTGAGATGATTTTAAGTGGAGATGTATTACATCTAAAAATGAGTGTTTGGATGTTTGGTAAGTTATAAAACTGATCAAATCTGTAGTATTGAAAATCTCCTGTATCTAAGATTTTTAATTCAGGTAATATATCCAATACATTACCTAATCTATGTCTGTAATATCTATCTGGTTGAAATAGTTCTAATTTTAATTTTCTTTTCTTACGATACATCTCAGCAAATCTGTAATACAGATCTACACCATGACCGTGATTAAATGTTTTTAATTCAGGTAGATGGAACATTGCAGATGCCAATCCTCGTTTAGTAATTCTAATCCTTCCAATATTGTGAAGTACGAGAACTTCAAGTTGTTTACATTTACCATGTTTGCCATCGTCTTTGCCAATGTAGGAGAGTCCTGTGTCAGAAACTAGATCTAGGCCACCCATCACCTTCAGAACCCTGTGAAATATATATATATATATATTAATATTCACTATTAGAGTACATTGGGTATGCGTCTCTATAGACAACTTGCATGCCGTTTTTTTATGGTCTTAAAAAATTCTTTGGGAAAAATAAATAATATTGGTGTATATAAAACTTCTTGAAAAATGCTCCTTCATACTTATTTGAAGTTAAGACGGTGGCCATTATGCCGAAAGACGGTTCTAGTTTTTTTTTTTTTTTTTTTTTTTCTTTAATTGTTGAAATCGTTCAAACGAGTTCGTAGCAACTGGCTTTTTTTTTTTAACAGCTGAATTTTTAAAAAAATCTATATTTTCTCCAACAGCTTTTTTAAAAAATTCAGCCGTTAAAAAAAATTCCAGTTGCTGCGAACTCGTTCGAACGATTTCAACAATTAAAAAAACAAAAGAAACTCAAACCCTCTTTCGGCATAATGGCCACCGTCTTTACAACAAATAAAATTTGAATTTCAAATATTATTTTAAGTATGAAGGAGCATTTTTCAAGAAGTTTTATATATGTACACCAATATTATTCATTTTTCCTAAAGAATTTTTTAAGACTATAAAAAAACGGCATGCAAGTTGTCTATTGAATAAAATTTTATGTCAAGACATCACAATTAGAGTGGCAACATGCAACATTTTAAACTGGAACTTTTCAAACTTAAAGGCATTTTATAACCTCTCTTATAGGCTAGATCTGGATGCCCCTGTAAAATTTTTATCAGGAATCTAAATTATTTTGAGAAAGAATAAGGTTTGGGGGGGGGGGGGGGGATGTTGAAAAGGAGTGCAAGAGCTGGCGGGAGCTGCATAAATATTGTGATATAACATTAAAGGGTTGTGAATATTTTGAGTGATATTCACGACGACCAAGAAAGGGTTCTTAGGAACAACTTTAAAGAACCAATTCTCAACAATCACTCCCAAGATTTTATTTTACTTAGGCCTATATGTATAAATATATAAACAACAGCATTCTTTTAGTGGTTCCTCTGAACAGCAAAAATTTGGGTGATGTTTTTTTTTTTTTTTTTTAGGATACAGTTTTCCTGGTAAACTTACTTGAGTTGGGTGCAAGTAGAACCAATAATGGCCATGGTTGTATCAGTAAAGTTCCCCACACCAAGGGTCAACTCCTTCAAATTGACAAGCTGGTCAAGCAAAGTCATCATACATGCCAATAATAAAGGATGTTCATTAGGCTTCTTCTTCTTCTTCTTTTCAAATGAATATGGATCTTGTGTATTACAAAGTTCCAACTTTTCAACATTTACCTGCAAAAATAAACACATCAATGAGAAATTACACATGGTTGTAGAAAAAAAATTCTATCATATTTATTTGCGTATTAGGAAAAAACCATCGCGGTTTTTGGTGAATTTTGTAATAGGCAAAAACCTTAATATTAGAGTTGCCAAAATTTGGTCAAGTTTCTAATCTGGAGGGGTGTTCCGTAAGCTCTCGTTACACTTCTCGGTATACCGAATTCATTGTTGGACCTTATGGATCTCAATACCGAGAAGTGAAACGAGAGCTTACGGAACAGCCCCCCTGTATTGCTGATAAAAGCTTATGTCCATATTTCATACTATGCCATTTTAAATGGATCTGCAATTATTATAATTTATTATTATAAGTGCGTGTTAATTTTGTGACTAAAAAAGGTGCTATATTTACAATTTTTCCATATATCACCAATGCTGTGTTCATATCGGTACATACACAAATATAAAGATCCTCTAAATTTAACGCAATGACATTTTCTTCAGAAAATAAATGTCCTCTTGCTGGACAGCAGCATTGCCAAATTTAAGCTCAAGGAACACCTACAGCTCTGTTAGTGAATGAAGCTGCAGGTGTTCCATTTTGCCAAATGCCGTTGTCATTGAAGATGACATATGGAGCATTTTCTACAGAAAGTAGTATCACTTAATTGATGGGTAAATTTAGAGGATGTTGAGTGTACTATGTGCTTATGCAGTGAGCTTTTTAAAAAAGGGAGTTTGGCTTTCATTTAAATGAAGCCCAAAAAATATTAAAACCATACAACATTTTGTAAATGGATTAAATGTTTTATGACCTGACAGTCTGTTCCGCAAGTCGTCAAGAGAAACTCTGTACCTAGAAAATGGGACGTAGCTCACTTGTTTTTATTACAGATAACTCATGAGTCATGAGCCACACCCCTTTCCTTGATACGGAGTTTCTCATCGTGAAGTGTTATAAGTAGAGAGCACAAAAATAGTCAATCATTTTGACAAAATAGTCGACTATATAGTCGATGATTTTTGGTGCAAATAGTCGACAAATAGTCGATTTTATACAAAAAAATCAAAAAAATTCGATTTTTTTATACATAAATTTATGTAAAGAATGTTAAAAAAAAAAAAGATTTTGTTAGTAAAAAATAATTTAATTTAATGGTAAACAGTAATTTTAGTATCTAAATACTCAAATAGGCCGAGCGTGTCCCTATCTTGTGTATGTAGTATCAACGCGATAAAAACTATGAAATTTTTTTTTAAAAGGGTATGGGACTTCAGCACTATTACAAAATAGTATCAAATTTACCTAGGACTCATCAGGCAAGGCACAGCAGAGAGCTCTGTACAGCTAGAGATGATTCATACACAACGACATCTACTAGCTGACTGAGCTGGGGGAGTAAGTGGCAGTGCGCTTTTATACACAGTGCCCTCTCAGCTGCACGAGCTGATTCGTTGGTACAACAGAGCGCGCGAAAACTGGCTTGCTATTTGAAAAAATCGCCTCAAAAAAGTATCGATACTATCGGATATATCGATATATCGCCGATTTCTAGTAGAAATCTCCTTAAAAACTTTAAAAAAGTGCGAAATAGTTGATTTTTCGTGAAATAGTCGCTGAGCTCGAAATAGTCGAAAATAGTCGATTTTTTTATTGGTTTAAAATGCACCATTTGTTGAGATCGGTGGAGATATGAAATAATACTAGCAATAGTCGACATAATGGCAATAGTCGAAAAACTATTTTTGCGCTCTCTAGTTATAAGGAACAGACCCCCTGGGTTAGAATTGTTTTTTCTACATACTGCACAGCATCAGGGTAGGTTCACTAGGGTGTTGTGACGTCACGTGAATCGTTTTGCCCATAAGGTTAACATTGCATTTTCTGGAACAAGAGACGTCACAGATGCTATTGAGCCCCCCCCCCCCCCCCCCCCCCCCAGGCACAGCATCCATTAGTTTAGGCTTACAATAACTACCATTCCCCAATTTGTCTTACTCTATATGTTTTGATATCAAATATTTTCATTCATTAATTTAATTATAGTCAATTTTTTCTTAATAAACAGGCCTATTATAAATAATAATATATAATTAATTATTATTATTAATTACATTGCAGTTTTCTATTATCTTCATCACCAAGTGAGGTAAATGTTCATCTTCTAATTTAGTCACTTTATTTCTACTCTCCTCTTCCTGGTTGTTGTAACTGGATGCTACTTTCTGTAGATTGAGGGGGATGTATCTACAATTAGGGGTGAGGATGAGAGGGAACACTTCTAATGTCATCAGCTTGTTTTCTTTATCCAGTACTTTTGTCAGTTCTTCAAGAACTTCTCCACCTAAAAAATAAAGTAATTAGAAATTAGTTGTTAATTAGAGGAATATTATGAGGAGATTAAATAGTAACTGAAAATTAAATTTGCTACCAAAGGGTCTATATCGATGTTGGGATGCAGAAATGCGACCGATGAGAAAAATCATGAGTAAAAACCTCATGATTTTTCTCATCGGTCGCATTTCTGCATCCCAACATCGATATACTTATTACTGTACCTAAGATTGCGCTTAATCGCCATAATTGAGTAGCAATTAAATTTCTTTCTCTCTCTCTCTCCCCCCCCCCCCCCCCTAAAAATAACTGAAAGTGCACTTTAAAAACATTTAATATAAGCTTCATATTGTCACGGTGTGACTTATTTGTCAAATTTAAGAGAGAGCTGGTATATGGAGGTAGACGTGTGCAAATCTAGCCCCAAGCTAGATGTGCATACATTTACAATAAGGGAGTGAAAGGCAGCAGCAAGCAGTGTTGGAGTAGCATTTACTAAGCTAGGCTGCTGCCGTTCAACTCTCCCTGTCGGAACCACACCCTCGCGCCACGCCACCAGCTGACGGTAAGACTATACTATGTTGTATTTGGGCCTGAATTAAAGGGGGTAAATAAAGGATAAGAGTACCGAATCAATGGATTTTATTTGGTGTCATGCTCCCTGGGTATTCTTTGGACTGGGTTAGCTTGCGCGCGGTGCTCGTAGCAAACTTATAGGCTATATAAATGAGCACGCGACAATATATATAGCAACAACAACAAAAATTACAGGCTCACTTTTCAACCTAAGGACCAACAAAATTAATTGTTTTATGTTTTGCAGTGCATTAATTTACTTCAACACATTAGTAATACAACAATCCTGTAGAACATATGTTGCGCTCTTTTTTTACTAAACAATTTATTTTGACAGAAAAAAAAAAAAAAAAACTTTTGGTTTGAATGTTATTAAAGGGAAAATCAACATGCATCAAATATCAGTGAAGTAGGTAGCTAAATAGGCAAAGATCTTGATGGCACGTTAAAACATCAAGACCAAGGGGGAGGGGGGAGTGCTTTCACTGGCTGCTTTGAAAGAAATTGCAAGTGGTAAATTGCAATGTTGCCTGAGGCTTATAGATTTGAGCTGTGAATATATTGCCAATCTGACAGCTTTTTAACTCTTTTTACCCTAAAATAGCCTTTAGCCAATCACCACTAACAGGATGCCTACTCGCCATCAATCCTGCTATACAAAGGTGGTTTTTGAAATTTTTTTAATCTCGAAACTTCCCTCAAAGAGACTTCATCGTAGCAAGACTTGTTGATTCCACTATTCTTTTCACAACACATTTCTTACATAACTTACTCAACATATTGAAAGGCTTCTGTTTTGCAGTGTAGTATTCCAGATTGCTGGCGACACTCTGCAGACACAGTTGTTGCAAGGGACGTAGGTTCTTCAACTGACTTTGTCGTACATGCAAACGTTTCACCATCTCTGCATGCCTGAAATTATAACAACAAAGACAATAGTCTTTAGTAAACAAAATAACATTTAAGGGTTACAAATTAAACTATCATTCAAAGCTTCTCTTAGAACCTATAAAAAGCCACTGAACGCACAACACACTCCCTTTCTCTTTGAGTTTAGTGCCAAAAGCTACATCTATAAATACGTATGTTACTTCTCTCTCTCATCCTTTATGATCTTCACACTTTGAAACTTTCTTCACACTATGGTAAAAGGCAAGCACCCCCCCCCCCCCCCCCCCCTCTTTCTTTTCTTTCAAATTTATGATACTTAAAGCCCTTGTCAACTTACTTTTTTATCATTTAGAATACTAGACTGATAATTAACATATCTTATTATCCATGAATTAGACACCAACACGTTGATTTTGTATTTATTCTAGTTTATTTTCCTTTTTGCGGTTATATCACTTATCTGACGTCACAATGTACTGATGGGGCCGTGATAGGGGTAAAGAACTTGAGGGAGGGGCTTAACTTTATCACGTGACCAGAGCGGTGACTGTGATTGGTGGCGGTACACTGTGACGTCAGATACGTGATATAACCGCAAAAAGGAAAATAAACAAAAATAAATACGAAATCAACGTGTTGGTGTCTAATTCATGGATAGTAAGGTATGGTAATTATCAATCTAGTATTCTAAATGATAAAAAAGTAAGTTGACAAGGGCTTTAATAGCAATGGTTTTTACTTTCCAAAATATCCCAACTATTTTGAGGCAGACTTTAAGCAATTTTGCTTACATATCTACTTCCATTTCTACACGATCTACTAATGCTAGCAAGTAGTTGGCATCAAAATGGTTTATTCCTTTATTATAGTCAATAAAAGTTACATTTAATAAATAATTGATAATTTAAGAACTCTATCATTAAAACACAAAAGATTATACCTTGCATTTGTAACATCAGGATCTTCAGGTTCTAGCATTTCTTCATCTAATTGCTCCATAGCTTCATCTGTTTCATAAAACTTCTTGTATAAAATTTCAGCTGGATTAGGATTCTCGTCTCTTGCACTATCGTCTGATTCTGTATGAATACCACTCCATCTATCATTATAATGGCCTGAACTTGCATAAGATGCTTCAGAAATAGAGCCATCATTTTCATCACCAGAACTTTCAGGGATGATACTTTCTAGAAGTTCAGTTTGTCTGGCCATGTACTTGTTATCCCTTCTTAAAAAATCCATACGAGCCCAAGATGATCTCCTGTAATTTGCATATGCGAAATATAATGCATTAATAAAACATTAAGCTGAAAAGCTGGTGATATTGAAAATATGGGGTGAAATTGAAACTCCAATCATGTGCAAAGGTTTCACTTTCCATATCTCACTAGAAACAGCGCAATTGGAAAGCAGGAATACAATATAATTTTCCTGCACCATATATTTAGATACCCCCTCCCCCTCCCCTGGAATACTAATCATATGTAGGGTGTATGCGGATGATGTCATATTTAATGCGCTTGGAGGCCATACTGGAGTAGTGAACAACATTGCTGAGCATTGGACAAACTTAGTTTTAGGCAATTTTCTTTGGGAAATTTGTTATTTTTTTGTTATTTTTCTCGCATACTTGAGATACTACCGCAACATATTTACAGCATCAATGCTATCAAAATTATTGCATAGTATTTTTTTTTTAAACTGGCAAAATAAGTTATTTTCCAATGCCACCCATGTTATTGAGTTATCCAACATGTTATTGACTTTAACATGAATGCATACACCCTATACAGTATTTAAATCAGATTAAAAATGTTGCTTTTTTTAAACTTTTTTACATACTTTAATATATAGTTATTTAGATAACTCCTTATACACTGGACTAATATAAAACCTACGTACTTATGTTTTTTAGCTTTCTTGCCATTCTTGCTAGATTTTTTTCTTTTGGAGCTTCCCCCAAAAACATTACATGATGAACAATCTGAATCACTGGAGTCATCAGAATCATCACTGGAGAGATAGTCATCAGAATCATCACTGAAGAGACAGTCATCAGAATCATCACTGAAGAGACCGTCATCAGAGTCATCACTGTCACTTGAAGATGGTGGTGGATCAACTACCTTAGGTTTTGGTGGAACTTTTGCTGCTGCAACACATCAAAGTTATATTATAAGGATAATCCATTTTAATTAAATAGAGCTTAATCTATATACAGTGAAGCCTGCTAGAGCAATTGTGATGTAAGTACAGTTAACTGAAATAGTAACCATGCCCCCCCCCCCCCTACTTTTGAGAGAATCTAATCTACTGCATTAGTCCTGAGTTTCTATGAATGTTTGGCGTTAGGTAGACTTTTTCAACAATCACCCATTATGTCATTATACTAAATGTATTTATTGTACAAATAATATATTGATCATTTTCAAATGATCTTGAAGAAATTATAGCTTCTTGCGACTATAGGAAAAAAATGCAGAAAAAAAACCTTTTAAAATGAAATAGAAGTCGCTAAAAAGTTTTACCTTTTTCACTTGAAAAAAATAAAAATACGTAACAATAATGTCATAAAATCACAACACAAGTCATTTGCTGCTACTATGACAATATATTTTGTTGTATCAATCTTCTACAGCTTTATTATTATTATTATTTCGCAGTGGAGCTTATAATATCTCTATAATGGTGAAAAATAAAGTTGACGCCAGGGCTTATGGGCTTAAAGTAGAAAAATTCTTTTGTCGGAGCTATTAATGCTAAAAAAAACTCAAGATACCTCCAGCTTACTTTAAGCCCTGGTTGATGTATATAGTACAATTTTAACTTTTCAATTTTTTCTTTTTACATGCAATGATATATAATTCTTATTTTCAAAAAGACTTCAAATAAAAGTACAAAAATATATAGTACATCAGGATATATTGTGTATGATATTTACATAATTATGTGAGGAATTTGCATAGGCACTAAAATTCTGACTTGATATAGGGCTTTATTATATCAAATATTCCAAATAGAGACCTTGTTGTAGAGTATTTTTGTCTTGTGGCCTTGAATCTTATGTACCCTACCTGTTCTTTATATCGATTTTGGGATTCAAAATTGCGACCGATGAGAAAATGCAAGAGTTTAGGAAATCAAAAAACAAGTCTTAAAAAAAAATTCTATAATTAGCAGGTTAAAATTATTTTATTTAAAACGGCTGGTTTATTAGCTTTCTGCTACATTTATTTCAAAAATATATATGCGACGCAAATTAACAAAGTTAATTAAATAATGAGTAATTTTTGAGCGCGAATTTTGGTCCTATTTTTACAACTATGAAGTTCAATTTGACGTCAAAAGTTTAATTAAGATTGGATTGTAATGGATTTTTGTACACAAAATACGAAACTTTACAGCGTATACAAAGATGTAATTTTATTTTAAAAATTTAAAAAATTAACAAAGTTATTTGCACATTTGTAATTAAAAAAAATTTAGCGTTAAAATGAAGCCACAACTTTGAAATTTGGCCTCAGTATTCACCAAAACTGTAAAAAAAAATTCATAAAAAATAATTAATTTTTAATAATTTGTTACAATTTTACGATTTGAGCAAAAAATTTGGTGCTCACAGCATAATACAATAATGGTGCTCCAGTTAAGTAAAATTGATTTTCTTTTTTACAACTAAAATATTAAAATAAAGTTTTAATGTGTGTAATGAATTTGTAGTCAGAAATTGTGTGGTTCCCATTGTTGTTTCTGCAGTTTACATGTACCGACATGAATTGAATAACCTGCAATTTTAGTAATGCTTTTCAGTCTATAGTTGTGCAGGTTTTTAATTTCCTTGCGGTACATTGCAGTTCTGCATATAGATATAATCTAAATTTAGATTAATGTTTGCAGATTTTAAGATGCATTGAACTGCAACGACTCTTCTCTGTCAAACAAAATACCTCCGACTCTTTATAAAGCATATATATCGTATTAAGGATATGTATACAATAATACATATTTATATTTTTTATTCAAAAAACATGTTTGTATTTCTATATCGTCGTGGTTCCGCTATAATGTCCGATGTCCAAATGACCTTGAAAAAATAAAAATCGTCAGATCGACCCCAAATTTTAGATTTTCCCATTTCAGGTCATTAATTGCAAGTCATCGCTAGATGGCATTGTATGTACACTTTGGTGTTTAATAAAAACTTAATAATTAATTGCAGCAAAAAATAATTTTCAAGGTCAAATGGACATCGGACATTATAGCGGAACCACGACGATATAGTCTATCGAGTTTGATCGTTTTCTCGAGACTTACTAACCCTTTTATAAAACGATGTTTCTATATAATTACATGAGAATATTATACATAATACTTTATACTGCACATAAAAGTTGCAATTGTGTGAATCGATTTTCCTTACATGTGCTTGTAGTGCTTGTACGTCGTGGACCTTTGCCATTTTTCCGTCCTCGTCGAGATCTAGGCATCTAGCTCTAAATTCTGAAAAAATACGATTTAATTCAATTAGAAAACTTAAATGCCATTATTATTTTCTTTTAGATCAAGAAGTTAATAATGGAAAAACAGTATCTGAACAGTATTTAATACAGCATAATCTTTGGCACTTTTAATGACCTTGATTGGATTTGCATGCGATTGATGCGATGCGATGAATTATGTAAATGCAAAAATGGCGTTCATTCTAGTGCTAGCTAGAGAAGACTGTTTATGGTCGTTTTATTGCAAATTTAAACATATTAATACTAAATTTATAGTTAAAAAGTTTATTTAATTGTTGCTATAATGTCATTAATATTACCTCGATACTAAAATTTGACTAAAATATCCAACAAATATGCAGAAAGCGCCAGCCAACAGCACACGACACGAGACACGAGACGAGATTTGAGATTTCAAAAATAAAATGGAGACATGGCGTGACGTCACACAAATAAACAAGAACGAAACGAAATGCAAACGCAAATTGAACGCAAATTCAAATAGGACATAGAGGATTAGGATCGATGCCATCGATGGAAAATTTTGGAGAAGGATATTTTTTTCGGGTTTTTTCGAGTGTTGGAATTGGAAGGAAAAAAAAAAAGTGTTTTTCTCATAAGCGTAAATAGCGTAATGTTAATTTAGGCTAGGGGACCCTTAGCTTTTCCCGCATCTCCCCGCTCGCTAAAACGAAAGCTCCATTCATTATTTCATTTCCCATTTTCTTTTACATAGATCTCTCTCATGCTTTTTTGGCATTACAGTGCCAAAAATATATATTATCATAATAAACAAAAATTTATTTTTGAAAAATTATACATGGACATGGAAAGAAATACTGTAAACAGAAATAAAGAAATTAGGCACAGAACTCAAACATATAACAGAAAGGTTTCTTCTTTGAAAGAATATTAATGAAACTTAATTAAGTTACAAAATACAGTTTAGTAAAATGCTATCATATGTAAGGTAAAAATGAAACACGCTTCTTTTTTACTTTATTTCATTGGGGAAAAAAAATGTAAAACTTTATTTATTTTTTTTTAAATAGGAATATACTTACATATAATACTTATAATAGAATATACTTAGTTCTTAGTTCAATTTTATAAACTTTCACTGCAATCTAATCAGCTCTATACAGCAGAGCTTTAAAAAGTTATAACCTTCATAGATTATAAAAAAAAAAAAAAAAAAAAAGTAACAAATTCATAAATCAAGACCTATGAGAGGGTAGATAGTTTTTTTTTTTTTTTTTTTTTTTTTTTTTTTTTTTTTTTTTTTTTCAACCTTATACCACAAATATCGTACATACAAAATATGTTGAATCAGTTCCACGGACCAATGATAATTAATAACAGAATTTATAATATGATCCTGCTTCTTATACCAATACATCTCTCGCAAGTGTATACTTATATAACATATATAGTTAAGTTCATTGAAACACTTCAGTGGCTTTTAGTTAGTGAATAACAAGCACAACTTCAGAGTCTACACAAAACAAAAAAGGAATGTATGTTTATGCAAATAGTCATTTAGTTAAACAATTTTCAAACATAGCAAGTATAATATGAATATAGTGTATTTCAAGTGTAAAAGTAAGAATATTCTGATATTAAATTCAAAGCATAGCATTTATTATCATGAATCCTAAATAAATAATAATAAATCATAGGGATTTTAAAATTTGTATTGGTGTAGGCATTTACAATACAAAATATGGTTTAAAACATTACCAGTGTTTTCAACTCTAACAGTATATAATATAGTGGGTGTTGTTTGTTTTTTCTTTTTCTTTGCCATGTTTTGTGTCCGTTGGGCACATCTTTGCAGGCGAGTAAGGTAAGAACCACAACACCCGCCACGGTTATAGCATTAGCGTTGAAAGCATTAGTAATGTTTTACAACATTTCAAAAAATTTCAACTCATTACAAGATGTATATATAGAAGGTGGTGTAGTTTGCCTAGGTAGCAGAAGGGATGAAACATCACAGAAGGTGAATCAAAACAAGAGGGGAAATTTAAAGCTACGAGAGAGGGGAAATTTTTGTTCCTCCTCCTCTTTCAGGTACATAATGCATTGTACCTGAGAGACCACGTGCTGTTTACAGTCACCTCCTATGACGTATGTTAAAAATTCGAAGTTTTACAAAGGAAACCGAGTTCTGACGACAGTAAAAGGGCAAATTATACCACCTTCTATATATTACATCTTGACTCATTAGATGTTTTCTAGTTTTTCATGCTGAATGCATTTTACAAAAGCCCTATACTCCTAAAAGTATAGGTCCACCATTTTACATTAAGTGAGAGACTCAAAATCTGACTTGATGTAAGATAACTATGGTTCATAGTTGTCTATTGACTAATAAAGGAACAACTGTTTCAAGGCCAACTTTAAGCGATTTTGCTTACATCTGCTTCCGTTTCGAAGTGCTGCTCCTGCATAGTAAGTAGAAACAGAAGCGGATGTGAGCAAAATTGCTTAAAGGCGGCCTTAAAACAGTTGTTCCTTTGCTAGTCAATATTATTGTTTAACTATTTCACATGGCATTAATGTGAAGTAAGTTCTTAAATCAAGTTGTTTGCTTGCAGAGATGCATTATGCTTAACAACGCTAAGTTGAGCCTTATAGACAATCAAACCTTATTAAATGCATTTTGAAAATCAATTCCACAATTCCCTACCCATACTTTAAAATATACTGTAAAGTAGCTTTAACAATGGATGTAATATTTTGATTAATTAAATTATGGTATGTACTGTACTTCCATTGTTGTACCGCAAGGAATTGAAAAACCTGCACAACTATAGACTGAAAAGCATTACTAAAATTGCAGGTTATTCATTTCCTTGCGGTACATAACAATGAAAATATTTTAATTTACTGTACTTATAGAATCTTAATTAAGTCCATTATGAAAGCTACTAAATGTCATCTCTAGCAATCATTCATTAGGAAAACAATTTTGCAGTGCATAATAAACAGTCTTGTTGAATACTTATCAATTGGGGGAAGAAAAAAAATAATAATAAAACATTTCCAATTGAATATAGTATCAAAGAAATGGAAAACCAATAAACACCCTTTTATCACTTATCACGATGAAGTCTGTAGCTAGATGAAATTTTTGATGCCACAGTTACCACAAATATTAACATTAATTAAAACACTTTGAGGGTGATGGCCCTCTTCTCCAGTTGCTTAAAATGTACAGTACAGTACTTGCAGAAGAGAGCTGTCACTCTAGAAATGTAAATATTTGTTTAAACATCAAGAACTTCATAATGGTAAGACGCTTGTTGGCCCGTTTACCTATTCTTTCCTTTCATAAGGTAGTCTTTTTGACTACAGTACATTACATCGAAACAGTGAGCAGTCTTTAATTACCCAAATCTTTAGCCTATACATAATAATTAAAATAAAAATAAAATCCAATAAAAGAATATTATTATACATGAAAAATATTATAGTAATGTAGACTATAATAGAAGTACTGTAACATATTATAAATCAGTCAGTAATAAAAAATTATGCATTATGTGAGTTCAGTCAATAAATTTTAAGACACAAGAAAAAAAAAATAAAATGGCATTTGTAGTACCAGTTAGGTGTCTCAAATGTAGTTCTAGCTTACATTTTGTAGTTTTAAATTAATTAAAATGATTTTATTTTAGTCACAAATAAATGCAATATACCGGTACTTTGTTTGTTTGTTTGTTAGTTAATTAGCTATATGACAGTATAATGAGACATCATTCAAATTGTAAACAAAATACATATATTTTTTTTAAACAGTCTTTTAAAGTACCAGAAAAAAGGTGATATCATAGTGTGCAGTGTGGTGAATTGCAATTACAGTACCAACTTTGAATTCATAAAACTATTGAAGTTCAAAACAAAATTAATTAAAAAACAAAATTTATTATGAAAATTAGAGCGCTAATCTTTAGTGAGGTTAAAAAATCTAGCAAGCACAGATATACATTTGTTCATATATAATGAATCACTGAACATGTGTTCATTACTTCTCTTTCAGCAAGATTTTTCAGCCATAATATTGAAAACCACCTAACAACTATAAAGTCAAATGGTCAAGGTCAAATACTTTAATACTGAAGACAAAATTATATGAAATGGTTTAAAATTGGCAAAGTCACAACACTTATTTATGATACACATTTTATATTTTTATTTTGTAGCAGCTAAAAAATGTAAAGATTTCAAATCAGGGCCTGTACCATTCTTGAAATTAGAGCCACCGTCAGTGTCGTCATCGGAATCACTTGAACTTTCAACTTCTGCAGCACGTTCTCGTAGCAATTGAGCAAAGGAAGGATCAATTTGACCCACCTTATTAATAGCTGACGGTGACATTCTGTAAACAAAAGCATATTTCAATGATACAGATGCAATCTTAATTTCACTTTCTTCCATGCGCAACTTCAGAAATTTTCCTGACAACATATTGATGCTTACCCATTGACAAGAACAAACTACACTTCACAAATTTCACTCAAAATGAACAATCTACATTTCATGCTTCTATGCATTTAATAGGAGAAGTAAATGGGTGACCTTGATGGGATTTGAAAAGTGTAAATCATTCATATTGAGCCAATTTTGTTAAGGCGGGAAATCAGCTACTACGGGATTTGACTAAAAAGTCATAAAGAAGGAAAAATCTGAAATTTTGCATGGTGATTCATTAGGTTAAGGTAACTTGAAAAATGTAAAAAAAAATTGGGTGTCACCATGCTAGATTTTGAATGATTTTTTTTTTGAAGTTTTAGTCCCATAAGAGGCCATGTTAATTTTAGTAAATTTCAAATTTTCTTTTCTCTCTTATCTGATGGTCACAGGTAATGACAATTTTATCATAGGTAGCTGTTATCATTAAGTTTGAGGTGACAATTAAGTTTGAGGTGACATCAAAAAATTAATAACTTTTTTTTTTTTTTTTAGATTTTGAGATACTGTTATGATTGTGAACCCCGCTTGCCAAACCCACTTATGTTCCCATACTATGCATATGATTTTGGGAGGGGAAAACAGCTGTTGTAAGTGGGGAGGGGAGAGCGTGTGGGAAATCAAGATGGTACACTAGGGGATTGGAACACGCTAGGAGAATGAAATTGTAATTATAACACGATCCGTTATCTTAAATAAACATTATCAGTGACATCTAATCTATGTGAGTTTACTTTATTAATACCACCACAAATTGGCGACGAGAGATGCGAGATGGCGACATAATGAACGGATTTTAGTGTGCAGTGTGAAGGGATCAAGGAAGAAAAATGTCAGAAGACGAGTCTACGAAGCATCCACCACCTGTCTACATGGTATTGGGTACGGTAGGAACTACGTACGAATTTATTCCTGGAGGAGAAGAGTCTTTTTCGAATTACATAGACCATCTAAATTATTATTTTAAGGCAAACCAAATTAGAGAAACAGAACGACAGAAGAACACATTATTGACAGTCATAGGCAAGAATGTGTTCAAGCAACTTAAAAAACTTATTAAAGCTCCAGAAACTTTAGAATCGTTGTCGTTTGAAAGAATTGTCATAATTTTGAAAAGTTATTATGATCCAGAACCAAACATATGGGTGTTAAGATATGAATTTTTATGTTGTATGCAGAAACCAAATGAAGCTTTGACACAGTTCATTGCTGAACTGAACGGGTTGAGTGTCAAATGTAACTTCACAGACGTAGAACAATGCATGCTAATGCAAATATTAGCGGGAATGAGAGACTCTAAATTACGTCAAACATTTTTAGAAATGTCAAAATTATCATTACAGGTGGTACGAGAAAAAGCAGAAGCTGCGGAGATGGCAATGAAGAGTGCAGCGAGGTTTGAAAATCAAGGGGGGGAGGAGGTTATTCATAGAATGACAGAGAGAAGAAACAGAGGAGGAAACCGTGGAAGTTTTCCAGGCCAAGGCCATAGTCAGTGGGGAAGGGGCACACAAGTGGGGCGAGGAAGTAGGGGAAGCGCCCAAGCCAGAGGTGCCAGAGCGGAATGTTTCCGCTGTGGGTCAAGCTATCATGACGGTAGCCAGTGTGCACACACTAATACTGTGTGTGATTTTTGTGAGCAGAGAGGACATTTGCAAAGGGTATGTGTAGTGAGGAGAAACCAGATACTGCATAATGCAGGAAGAGGGAAAGAGAGAAGAGAGAAAACCTTTCGAGCACACTACGTCAGTGCAGAACAGGAAGATGAGGAAGAAGAGGAGGACACCGAGGGGCCAACTCAGCAGGAGAGGAGAGAACTGGAGTCACCAGCAGTGAACAAGTGGGAACAGTCTGAGTATAGCCTGTTTATGATGCATGCGGATAGTAAAGAGGGGGAGTCTGATGTAGTGACTCCTATATTGTTAAGTCTAAAAGTGGCAGGGAAGTCAGTAGTGTTTGAAGTAGACAGTGGGGCAAGTTGTAGCTTAATTGGCCAGGACACATTTACTCAACTATGGCCTGACGGAACATCATTGGAGACTAACGTGCCCAAGATAAACACTTGGTCAAAGGAGAGTTTAGCTGTAAAAGGGTGTCTCCAGGTGTTAGTGGAAATAAAGGATAGGGCGTGCATGTTGCCACTTATAGTCATGAATTCACCAGGACCTGCTTTATTAGGACGTAATTGGTTTTCAGCCCTGGGAATTGCAGTGAGCGGCATACAGACAGTACACTTCACCTCAGCGGAGACGGCTGACCAAGCGCTGATAGGACTCCCTGTGGAGCTGCGGGGGCTCGAAGGAGTGTTTGCAGCCGGGCTGGGCAAGTACACTGGACCACCAGCCTCCATCGAGATGAAGCCGGGAGCTACACCAAAGTTCATGAAGCCGAGAAGTGTACCCTATGCCAAGGAGGAACGTGTCAAGCGTGAGTTAATTCGTCTTAAGAATGATGATTATATGAAGCCCATATTATTTTCTAAGTGGGCTTCTCAAACGATAGATTTAGAAAAGGCAGATGGGACTTTGAGGATATGTGGGGATTACAAAGGAACTGTCAATCCACAATGTGTCACCGAAGTTTTCCCTATGCCAACCATACAGAATATGTTAGATAAATTAGGAGATGTAAAATACTTCTCGAAACTTGATTTGGCTAGAGCTTTCAACCAGATAACTGTAGATGAGGAGACGTCAAAGATACTCACGATTAATACCATATTGGGACTATTTAGGGTATTAAGATTGAGCCCGGGGTTGTCATCAGCCCCGGCCATATTTGTGAGAATTATATCACAATTAATGTGTGGATTGGACGGAGTGTTAACATACTACGATGATATTTTGGTGGCTGCAAAATCTGTGGCACTCCTATGGGAACGTACAAGAGCTGTATTGATTAGACTACTAGAAGCAGGTCTCCGGCTTAATAAAGAAAAATGCTTGTTTTGTGTGTTGCAGCTAGAGTTCGCAGGTTACTTCTTGTCTGGTCAAGGAGTGAAGCCTACCCAGTCTAAGGTTGAAGCCTTGATGAAGATGCCCAACCCCAATGAGAAGGGTGAACTGCAATCCTTATTGGGGTATATAAATTATTACGACAGGTTCCTGCGTCATAAGGCTACGTTATTCCACCCGCTATATCAACTATTGGTAGATGGAGCGGAATGGGTATGGACCCAAAAGCATCAAGATGCCCTGAATTATGTCAAGCAAGTGCTAAGCTCAGAAATTGAGCTTACCTTATTCAACCCTAACCTACCCATCATCCTAGATGCCGATGCAAGTTCTGTCGGAGTGGGAGCTGAAATCAGTCATGTGATGCCAGGCGGCGAAGAAAAACCTTTCTCCAATGCTTCCAGAACCCTGAGACCCAGCGAGAAAAACTATGCTCAAATAGACAGAGAAGCGCTGTCCGTAGTATTTGGGGTCAAGAAGTTCCACATGTACGTGGCTGGAAGAACCTTCACTATACGAACAGACCACAAACCATTGCTAGGGTTACTTCAGTGTGATAAACCTATACCAGAAACAGTATCTCCTAGAATGCTTAGGTGGTCTCTATACTTGAGTAATTATTCTTATAGATTAGTATACAGACCTGGGAAACAACATGCTAACGCGGATGTATTCAGTAGACTTCCTATAGCCACAACCAGTGTCGAGGATCCTCCGGAACCAGCAGGCATTCTGTTTATGGAGCAAGCCCCAGAAGAGTGGTCTGTAAAAATGATTGCCAAAGAAACCAGAGGAGATCCAATACTAGCTAAAGTAATGGCTATACTAATGCATGGTGGTTCATTGACGGAATTGCACTCGGAGTACCAAAAGAATAGTGAGGCATTGTCCATAGTAAAAGGATGCTTACTGTATGGAAACCGAGTGGTCATCCCACTTAAATGCAGAGAAAAAATCTTAGAGCTGCTGCATAAACATCACATCGGGATAAGCGGCATGAAGAACAAAGCCCGAGCATATGTATGGTGGCCACACATTGATAAAAACATTGAAGATCTAGGAAAAACTTGTGCTACATGTAATGCCATGAAAAGAGGTCCACCACAAGCTCCTAGAATACCATGGTCACCATCACCTCCAGCCTCAAGAGTACACGTTGATTTTTTTGGTCCGCTGAAAGGAAGAACTTTTTTCATAGCAGTGGATGCCAGCACCAAGTGGGCAGCCGTTGAAGAAACTCACGGGTCATTGTCAACCAACACAGTAGTGAAAATATTAAAAAACTGGTTCGCAAACTGGGGATTGCCAGATATAATCGTAAGTGACAATGGACCAGCATTCAAGTCTGCAGAATTTACCAAATTTATAAATAAGTATAATATTACACACATTCCAGTGACAGAGTACCATGCCGCTAGTAATGGGCAAGCCGAACGAACAGTACAGACAATTAAAAATATGATGTTAAAAAATTCCAGTGGAAAAATGGTCAGCTCAAATTCCTGAAATATTACTGGAATTGAGGACCACTCCATCAGCAACCACAGGAATATCGCCTTCACAAGCAATGTATGGACGGCAAATTAGAACGCTCTGGGACACATTCCATCCATTGTATGAACGTAAAGAATATCCAAAAAGGGAGGAAGAAGCAGCACAAGCAACACAGAGCTACAAGTATTATTATCAGGTGGGAGACTTGGTATGGGCGCAAGATTATAAACAGAAGAAACTAGCATGGTTGCCAGCTAGGGTAGTAGAAGTATTGGGGCCGAGAAAATATAAAGTACAGTTTGACAATCAAACCACAAGATTCTACCATCCAGACAACATGAAGAAACGTTATGTTGAGAAAGCAAATGTTTTTAATCCTGATTGTTCCAGCCTCCATACTCAGTTACCAGTGAAAAAATCACCATATACTTGTAACCCTGTAACTAATGCATTGCCTAAGTTAACCCCTGTTACGTACGTTACAGAACCTACAGTGTCCAGCAGGAATGGTTCAAACGAGACAAGCAGAGAGGCCATCCGATCACCAGGCTCAGGAAATCAGTCAGGCAGATCAACCAACGCCTGTACTCCCAGCCGAACCCCGGTTGGTTCCATTAGTGGAGTAGGAGATCTGTCTGCTAACAGTACTAACTCACCTGAGTTGGTCACGTCTACCCCTATTAGACGAAGCCAAAGAACACCACGAGTTCCTAGAAGGCTAGGAGATTATTATGTGGAGTAAATTGGATTATGTTGTTGTTTTAAACAAGTAAGCAGTACAAAATAAGTTACTGTAAGTTAAGATGAACTTGGTAGTTCAAAGTTCATTGGAATATGTATTCCGTTCAGGTTTAAATAATAGTCGTAAGCAATTTATACTTAAAATTTTATTGTTCATTTTACATACAACTTCTATGTATAATAATTGTGTTAATGAATTGTTTTGATGAGTGGATAGCATCATTGTTTTGTGTTTTTGGTTACTTCAGGTCCTTCTAAAAAGGGAGGAGTTGTTATGATTGTGAACCCCGCTTGCCAAACCCACTTATGTTCCCATACTATGCATATGATTTTGGGAGGGGAAAACAGCTGTTGTAAGTGGGGAGGGGAGAGCGTGTGGGAAATCAAGATGGTACACTAGGGGATTGGAACACGCTAGGAGAATGAAATTGTAATTATAACACGATCCGTTATCTTAAATAAACATTATCAGTGACATCTAATCTATGTGAGTTTACTTTATTAATACCACCACAAGATACAATCCAACTAAAGACAACCCTTAAGTGTAGTTTGTTTGCTTTAACAGGTAAGCATTGACATACACAGCTTCTTAAAATGTAATTGTCATGTTTTTAAGTTGACCTAAGTTGACAATATTACCATAAGATTAACTAATAAATAGGTAACTGTTTTGAAACTGACTTCAAGCAATTTTGATCACATCTGTGTCCATTTTAACTGTCAACGTACTGCACATGCTTAGTATGTAAAAATGGAAGGAGATCGAAATTGCTTGATATTGGCCTAAAAACAGATGCTTTTTTATAAATCAATAGTACAATTCTCAGTGGCATTGAATTTGCATGGCGCTTTGAAAACAGAAAGCAAGTGAGTGCCTACTTGCCACATCTGTGCTTACAATACAATACCTGCAGACCTATTAAACATCAGCAGACCTATTGAATACCAAGCATATTTACCTTGATTTACCAAGCATATTTACCTTGATTTTTTAGTTGGAGGTTGGTCTAATATTTCTTGTGCATCGTCTGCCGAATCTGCCGACTTAACATTGGTAAAGTCACTGCTACATTCACTGTCGTCAGAGCTTGAACTGCTGCTACTGCTGCATGTGTCACATGGCGTATCATTTAAATTTGGACGTTGACGAGCAGCTTCAAATAATGCTTCAACGTTTTCCTCCATTGTGTTTAAAGAGTCACAACTTCCAAGAGGGAAACTGTAACAAAAAAAAAAAATGTAATTTTAGAAGAGGGTCAGACTGGCACTCAAGAGGTTTGTTTGCTCTGCAAAAGAGTATAACCCAAACAGTGGGGGGGGGGGGGGGGGGGGAGGCGGATTCCTCTCCATTTACGGACTAACTCTTATGGCAAGTCCAAGCCTGGACTTATCAGTGTCAGCACAGGAAAAGTAAAGAACAGTCAACTTGGGTGAAATTGAAACTCGTAATCATGTGCAAGCTTTCACTTTTCAATGTAGCTTTCTAAACACAGAGCCCTTTGAGAGCAGGTCTATGATTCTGGCTTTCAATTTCACCATAGCTGACTGTAGCTGCAATTTTCCAACCTTTTAGAACCTTTCATATACAGTTTTATTATTATTAATGATTTTTCTTCTTATTGTGTTCTTATTATACGACATATTAATGCTGTTCATAAACCCCGTTCTTTGTCCCTAAAATGACGATCAGCTAAGATTAATCAAATGGAATGCGCGTTTTTTTTAAGCAAGAGAACAGGGTTTACGAACAGCATTAATATTTGTACATTACATACAGTATATTAATTGTGCTAATCAACAAGCCACAGCCACAGTTATCGGCAGATCTATTTTATTTTTCTTCATGCAAGAAAACGCTAACATTAAAAGATTAAAACAATAATAATAATATCTTGATAAACATCTCAATCTGCTTATAACTAGTAAAATTGCCATCCCACATAAATATGATATACATACAAGACAAGAATATCGATCCATGTTTGAAAAACGGGACTCGCTTACCTAGCCTCAGAAATATCAGCAACAGGAAGTGAAGGAGGAGGAAATACTTTGGCATCGTCATTAAAATCAATACTTTCATGTCTGGCAAAAACTCTCTGACCAATTGCCAATTCCCCTCCATGACTTCTTGAAAAACTATTATCACTGCTCGTGTTTAAACTACTGGTATCTTCTTGATCACTGGTGGATGTACTTAATCTTTTTCCTCTACCTCTCGGACGACCTCTACCACGCTTTCCTCTTGGCATTATCTGACTTCAGATACCTATAGCAATAATACAAATAAATATAAATAATGAAAATTCTGCCAGAGAAAACATATCATATACATACACAAAATGTGTACGTTTATAGACCGCTTGCACTCATATTTAAGAGCCGCCATTTTGTTGGTCAGGAATACATAGGCCAGCATAGGAAAAACGTCATTTTTATTTTTTTAATAGCAAAAGAAGCTTCAAACCTCAATCAAAGCCTTATTTCTAGCTCCTAATAAGCTCGAAGGATATGAGAAAAATTTGTTGAGTTGAAATAAACAATTTTTTATGTGAAAAATTAGGAAAAACGAAGTTTCCCCTATGCTGGACAATGCATTAGTCACCACAAACATGGCGACAAAGCGCAAGGATGTGCAAGGGGTCTATATGTGAAACATACAATGGTGATGCTAATGCACCCCAACATTTGCTACGAGTTATAACAGTAAATTGATATAAATTTAATATAAACTTACAATTTTAAATAATTTAATACTTAAACATTGACATATTATGTAAAATTTATGAATGAAATAGTCAATTTAATGAAAAAAATCACTGGAAAAAGTTAAAATAGTATATTTTGATGAAATGTTTTGGAACATATGTTTATCAGTAAAGCGCGCGAAATAAAGTAAGTTGACGATCGATATTTATTTTCTTGCACGAAATGTTGAGAAAGTTTAAAAGTTTTGTAACAGGTGCATCCAAACTCCAAAGAGATTATAGAGTGGTTGCATTCATGTTAAAGTAAACGCCATAAAAGAGTACTAAATAACATGGGCCGATATAGAAAAATAGCACATTTTGCCAGTTTAAAAATACTTGGCAATATTTTTGAGAGAATTGATGCTCTTAACAAGTTAAATTAGATTTCCAATTATGCGAGAAAAATAATAATGACAAAATAATTACTTATTTTCCAAATAAAACAGCGAAAACCACGTTTTTCCTATGCTAAGCAATGTTATTCATTGCTCAATTATGGCATCGCAGCGCATTTGTTATGACGTCATGCGCACACACCCTATAGGGTGGTTGCATACATGTTAAAGTCAACGCCATAAGTGAGTACTAAATAACATGGGCTGGTATGGGAAAATGACACATTTTGCCAGTATAAAAATACTTGGCAATATTTTTGAGAGATTTGATGCTATTAACAAGTTAAGTTATAGGTTTTCAAGTATGCGAGAAAAATAATAATGACAAAAAAAATATTTATATTCCAAAGAAATTAGCAAAAATTTACGTTTGTCCGATGTTAAGCAATATAATGTTAAAAAATGTTATTCGTAGCTCAATCATGGTATCAAGGCGCATTTATTATGACGTCATACGCACACACCTTATAGATTATAAAGTAATAGCTCTATGGGTGCATCACAGTATCTTATATTATAATATATGTACAGGTGCATTTTCGAGCAAAATAAAGTTTAAATATATAATATATATAATAAACAACAACAAAAAACTACATTTTGGCATTTTTTTTTTCAATCTTTGATGTAACACACACAACTTTTATAAAGATATAATCTGTTGTATGGAGGATATGAATATTATTTATTTATATCAATAAATTAAAAATTAAATAATAAAAGCCATATTTCAAGGCATACAAAAAAAAATGGAAAACAAAAAACTAACAGCCTGTAGTGAAATGAATCCGGTCTTTTTTTTTTTTCTAAAGAAACGTGTCCGCAGACTTTTTTTTCTCCATGGACGTTAGCAAAACTTTCATTCAAAGGTTCCTGCCGACTTCCTGGGGATGTTTTGAGAGGGATCGAATTTTTCTGGCGAACTCCTATCTTAAATAATTATCAGTCCTTGTGTATTTCCTTATATTATGAATATCTTGAAGGTACACTATATTTTCATTTAATTATAATTTAAAAATCAGAGTCATTGCGGTCATTGTTGTACTGGGAGTACATCTTAACGTTACTTTACTTCAACTTATCTTTTTTCCAGCACTCTTAAAATCCCCCTTTTTTCCAGTTTAGTTTACGGTTCTCGAGTCGAAAATATTATTTATATGGGTTTGTTTAAGTTATTTAAAAATGAGATTTTTTTATGAAGTTATGTATTATTTATTTATTATTACTTCTTCTTAATTATTATTTATTTACACAGTCGTTCGTTCATCACATTCATTTAATATAATACTTATATATACAAATTGTTTATTTCAGTTATATATTTATTTATCATTATATATACATTACTATTATTATCATTACTATCATTAGTTATCACAAGGATGGTTAAAATGAAAAAGCTCGTCATCCGACTCAAAATCAGAATCACACATAAAATTAGGTAAATCTTCAACACCGTCATTTAAATTTGAAATTGCTAACGATGTACCAAGAGCTTCTTTTAATCTTGTCCAAAATAATCTTAAATTAGGTACACTTAAATTATCTCTAGGCCATTCTAGGTAAGTTCTTGTAGTCATTAGAGTACGTAAATGTAAGGGTAATTGTTCTCTTTCAACAGCTTCTAATTCTAGTAGAATTAAAAAATCTTGATAATCTTCAAAAATACGATGTTGTGCCATTTGTAATTCCCATTTACACCACTGAAATCACAATAGTATAATATGAGAAAATATTGCAAGTAAATATAAAAGAAAGAAAAAAATGTTAATGTTGAATTTTTTATTTATTTTTTATTTTTATGCATTTTTTTTAATAACTTTATTATTATTATAATTAAAGAATAACAGCATTGGTGTCTGATGGTAAAAAAATCCGCTCTCTTTATAGATTGCCAATTACAGCATAGATTTAAGAGAGGATAATTTTAAGGAAGCATGTTTCCAAAAATTTAGGCTTTCTATATGATGTGCAAAAAAGGGTCTAAATGAGATGCGCACGCTTTTCTCTTTCGTATCTCCCTCAAGAAAAGAAGCCATTTATCATATTTAACGTTTATTATGTATATAACTTCCATTATTATTACTTTTAAACAATTATTTTATTTAAAAAAATATTTAAATATATAAATAACAATATTTAAATATTTAATTATATAACAAAGAATATGTATAATTCAAATTAATTCCTATAATGAGTATAATGTTTATATCAAAACACTTTTTGCAATTATTTTTTATGAATTCTGTCATTTGTTTAATAATATTATGATGATATGATGATTTTTTTTCTTCTTCAAATTTTATATATAGCATTGACAATATGTTTTTAATAATATTATGAATAATTTATAAATTTAATAAGTGCTCAAATAATAATAATATTTAAAAAAAAATCATTGATTAATTTTTCAACATTTGCGTTATGAATAAACATGAATGCTTTAAAATAAGATCTACTAATAATGTAAATTTAAAACTATTAAAGTTTTTTTTCTTTTTTTTGTAATAAAAGACAACATACTGTATAAGAAATAAAATAATGTACTTACCTGACTTTGAATATAATTATTAGTCAAAACTAAAATTACTCTTCTACTTTTATCAATACAAGATACAATATTATCCATAATATAAGTTCCTAACATAAAATCACGTTCATGTAAACATAAAACATATCTATCATCTGGATTTTCTAATGCAGGTAATAAAATATTCATAACCCAATCTCTATCTTTACCACAATAAGAAACAAAAACATCATATTTACATCCATCTCTTATCAATTCACTATTAATACTTTCATTACGACGTTTAATACGATATAAATGTTTAATATACATAATTTCAAATCTATAAGTATAAAATAATATCATTGTTATAGAAGCTATAGTAAATATAATACCAGATGGTAAAATAGCAACTAATAATAAATTAATTGGTTCAATTTCACAAATATTTTTATTATAAAATGCATCAGTAACTAATTTATTTTTTTCATTTAATGGTAAAAAACATTTTAAACTTGTTTCAATGCCATTTATATATATTGATGTATTAGTATTATTTAACCAATTTTTTGTATATTTTAAATTACAATCCTGACAATTAATTAAATTACCACCTAAATCAATTAATTTAATTGTATTTAATGATGGTATCATATAATTACTTATAATTAATATATTATTATATGATATATTTACTTGTGATATTGAATAATTATTTGAATTAAATATTTCTGGTGAAGTCCAATTTACGATTTCATTATTTGATAAATCTAATTTTTCTATTGAGCCCATAGAAATTATATTAATAGGACTTTGTATTCTATTATTTGAAATATCTAATAAACTTATATTTTTTAATTTTAAATTTTGTCCTTTTCTTATATTATTATATTTTAATATTATACTACCTGATTTTATATATTGGAACGTATTTGGATATATTGTACTTAAATCATTGGATTTTAAATTAAGAAATTTTAAGTTTTGAAGTTTAAAAAATGTATCGGAAGATAAATATGAAAGTCCGCAATTGCTTATATCTAATTTTTCTAGTGAGGTAGGAAGACAGTTTCTGAAACAAAATAAACATTGCTTATTATTTTTAGATAAGTAAATTTTTTAATTAAAATACGTAAAATGTTTCGTGGTTCTTTCAAAATTGAAATAATGCTGTTCGTAAACCCTGTTCTTTGCAGCAAAAATGAGGATCGCCTTTGGTTATTTATATGGAATGCACATTTTTTTGGTGCAAGAGAACAGGGTTTACGAACAGCATTAATTCCTTACCACAAAATATGACTATAAACGTTAACCATTTTAATATAGATAAATAAAATATTTATAAAGTGTTTTATTAATATTTTAAACTCTTTAATAATTTTTAAAGAATGCATTTTTCCCCCCTTCAAAATTTTGAATAATAAAAAACAACCAAACATTATACATTAGTACTATTATATATTACATTAAAATAAAATATTATTTGAATTGCATAAAATGTTTAATATATTATTCCAAAAATAAAATCACGTATTTACTAATATGAGCCTTTGCCATTGAATTTATTTTCTTCAATTCGTCACCACGAAATCCGTTATGATAATGAGTAATGAGAATGAGTTTAACATAAATTGTTTTTGTACTATTTCTACTTTAGTCATATACAGTACACGTTATCAACCACATCCTGTGCTTATAATTATTTTTGTATGATGATTTTGATGATGCAATACAATAATTAATTCGTATACTGTATTATTAGTTTTAAATTAGTTTTTTTTTTTTTTTTTTTTTAATTTATATATATTCTAAATGATACTAATGTAAAATAGAACTTACTTTTGGATGCTACCCAGTGGCAGACCAGCCAAGGTAAGATCACGTAGTGAGGTGAGAGTCTGAATTTCCGAACACAAAGTAAAATTTGAAATATCATGCGCACTCCGATCTACACCAATATTTAGACTTTTCAGTTGTTTCAAATATTTTAATCCTTCTGGAGGCGTACTAAACATGTTGTCTGATAAATCCAAAAGTTCAAGGTTTGGCGTTTCTTTGAAATTTGCTGAAAAAAAAAAATAGTATTATCATTGAATAAAATTTTAGAACGCACACGTTGTTTTTACTTAAAATTATCACTGATACAGTTTAGCTTGAGAATTGAGATAAGTATTATTGTATTGCTTTGAATTTTATTTATAAGTGCAATTTTTTAAATGACAAAAAAAAATATATATACATAATATGTACAGTATGAGAAATGATACGCTCAGAGCTCAGACACAGTGTCTAAGTATTCTTATAAATTCTATTGTCTTTATTTAGTAACAAAATTACTTTTTATGTAAAAATAAATATTATTTAATTATTATTATTATTAAATTGAGAATGGTATTCATTTTAGTGCTGTTTATATGAAAGTTTTTAAAATTTACCATATTAATTTTCAATTAAACTTCAGTTCTTTTTCATTCTTTTTTTTAATTGCTGTCTATATAATTGATGAAATTAAAATTGCCTGATTTTTATGAAACTTCCATAGAGCAGAATAAATAAAATTGAGTATAATATTGACGCTAACGCTTACTATATTAAATATATTATATTATACACTTATCCTCTCTCAGTTCTTGACTTTTTTAAAATTTATTTCAATGTCGTAAATTTTAACCACGTTTTTGTGCGGCTCTCAGAATTACAAACTTATGCTTCTTTTTTTCAATTTTTTCAATTTTTTTTTTTTTTTTTTTTTTTTTTTTGCGGACCCACTATGGGACTTTACAATGCTCAAAATAGCGTTATTAGTCGCGTAAATTCAGGGGTGTTTTCTGGTCCAATTTTTGTACTTTTATCTCAATTTCTTCGATTTTTTTTCGAAATGTTGTCTATTTTTTACTGAATTATGAATTATCTGATGTTTACTGTATTGTATAGACCTGTTCTCAATGACGCATAAATTCACACAACTCCTTACTTGACGACGATATACAACAATCAGTGTTATTTGTATTCTTATATACGTGAAAGTTATATGTGAATTTTATTTTCAATTTATCCGTCAATGTGAACAAGCCTTCACAATATAGGGGTGGAATATATATTTCAATAATAAATTTTAATAAACTTACCAGGATCAATTCCAGTTAACTGACAATTTTGCATATAAAGTGTTTTTAAAAATTTAAGATTATGAAATCTTGGTGGTAAAACTCCTTTATCTGCATTAAAATTATTATTACTCATGTTGAGATTAACTATATTTACGTAACTTAATTGTTGTAACCAAACAGATGCAAATACACCGGACATGTTAGAACTTAATGTCAAGTATTTGAGAATACCTCTCATCGTCTTGAAATATAATGTCAGAATCTGAAAATTATAATATAAATATTTAAATATAACAGCTAGCGATAATATTTAAAATTATGATATTAAAATATTGGTTTTCTGAATTTATTTTACATTAAAAAAAACTGCAACTTACTCTTCCAAAAATGATGTCCCATGGAGAGAAATCTCCTTCTCCAGGAAGAATAACATAACCAGCACCTTTTAATTGTAAAATACAAGTCTTGTTTAATATCCTGGAAAAATACACAAGATAAAGTATGCTAAAAGAAATTCAAGTGATAAAAAAAAAAAAAAAAAAAAAAAAAAAAAAAAACATGACAAACTTAAATTGTCAATGCTATCTAAAAAATGACGAAAACAAATGCATATAGAGTGAGTGCTTGGAAAAAACAAATAGGAATGCGCTTGCGGAAGCAGTGAATAACATTGCTCAGCATAGAACAAACGTCGTTTTTTGGGGTAGTTTCTTTGTATTGGGAAATGTTTATTAATAATTATTAATATATATTTTTTACATACTTTTCAGTCCATTCAACCTCCCTATTGTATTTATCTTTTATGCTCTAAAAGTATTGCTATAAGTATAAGTTATGTTTATATAATAATAATAAATTATCCCATAGCGTACAGTGCTCACATATAGCGGTGACTTTTATTTAATACAACCACCCTACATTGTGTTGGTGCTGGATCTTAGCTGAGTCACTACAGCTATAAAACGAGCCGTGTATACATAATATTATATTATAATGTAACAACTTTCTTACTGTTTGCCTGGATGACAATCGTCTCTCAACAGTGCAAACCCTGTAGCAGCAGCTCCATAAAATTCCACAAAAGCATTTGAACCTCTGTTCATCACGTTCAGTATTGTAGCCGCAATATTAGGAAGAGAAACTACCTGTAAAAAGTATTATACTGTATCAGTTGGGGTGACTTTGGAATCCATTTTTCGCACACAAAAATCATACAACAAAAAATATTTATAAAAATAATAAAACTATATGAAAATGGGCAGAAATTGTTATATTTTATTTCCATTTTAATATTTTAAATTATTAATTATCCTAAAATTTCAAACCAAACGTACAAAAAGAAGATTTATAAACAGCTAGATAAAAAAAAAAACAGAGATATAAGTGCAGGATCAAGTAGATTACATATACATACGCACACGCACCTTCCAAATGAATTTGAAAATTGTTGTGTGTTTACTATGTCTAGTATTAACTATACTCTATCATGTAGGATTGTCCTCTAACACATCTCTTTACGTCAATATATGCAATATATATATATATATATATATATATATATATATATATATATATATTGCATTATCTGCGGTAATATTGGTAATTCATTACACTATACGTACAAACTTACAATGGAGCTTATCGGTTTAGCGTGCGGGGAAAGCTAGGGGTCCAGTAATTTAATAATTTATGGGGGGAAAAAAAAAAAAAAAAAAAAATCTTCTGTGATTTTTTAAAAAACTACTCCACCGATTCCGGAGAAATTTAGAAATACTAGACATGTGCTTCTACGTGTTTTAAGCCATAGAAAAAAAAATCGATAACCTCCATTAAGTGATTTCAATATAAGTCATTATAGTCATTATATTGTATCTTACTGAAAAATTAAGATTGTTAGATTACAAATATGACAATCAGAATTGAAATTATTTAATTACGGACAATTTTTTTTATATATTTAGTAAAATATGTTTAAAAATAACAACTGTGTATTAATCATAATTTTAATTTCTTTGCGTCATACAGAGAGGATGCTCACATTTTTATTTCCCTTTCTTCTTATCACACTTTTAACAATATACGCATACACAAGCTTCTTATCGTACTGTTAAGTCTGTATCAATATACCGCAAGCCGCAAGCCGCAAGCCCAAATAAAGGTTCTAAAAAATTGAATCATATACTATAAATAAAATTTGCACTAATTTTGTTAGACATATGAATGTAAAATAATATTATACACATATTTTATATTAATTATTTAAAAAAAAAAAGGGTTTGATTATTATAATAATTGTAAGTTGCTAAAATGATAAGTTTCTCTCTCTCTCTCTCTCTCTCTCTCTCTCTCTCTCTCTCTCTCTCTCTCTCTCTCGCTCTCGCTCTCTTTATTCTTATTATCTTTTAAAATGAGAAATTATTTCCAGAGTAAAGTAACCCTATTTGCTATACGTACAGTGGCAATTATAAAAATCGCTATGCCACAATTTTTGCCACAACGAAAGTTATAACAGTTGTGTTCCAACAGGTCAATCATATATATCAAGCAGGGCGTGTATAATCGACCATAAATATTGTAAATTGGGGGAAGATATTTGAATGATGTTCTAAAAATTAGGCTAAGTTTATTAATATATATCCTCTGACTTTTTTAATACAGTGAAATACGATGGATATATATATATATATATATATATATATATATATATATATATATATATATATATATATATATATATATATATATATATATATATATATATATATATATATTTAGAGCAGGGTCGGATTGGCCATAAGAGCTACTCCGCGATCGCGGAGTGCGCCCCCCCGAGCTGGCGCCCCTCTGCGCCCCGAAGGGGCGTTTTTGATTTAAAAAAAAAAAAAAAAAAAAAAAAAAAAACGTAGAAAGCTGAAAGGTTCCAAATATAATCAAACAAAATCTCAAACTGTTGTTTAATTTGCAAATCTCGAGCTTTTTTTCTTCGCGTGAGATACTACGACAAAGAGGGCGCCTAACACTCCATAATGTTGTAGTCGATCGATATTTTTTCGATAAGATCACGATCATTTGATCGGATCGGTGATCAGATTGACGCTTTTTTAAGAAAGTGTTGAACGACTCTAGGCATAGGGCGCTTGAGCTAAGCAATCTCAAATAATTTTTAGTAGAGTCAATTACTTAGTTAAGGTGCTACTTTAGAGGGTAGCTATGTTGTGGTAAAATTCAATTTTATATCTATTATTTGGTTTATAATGAACCAAGGAACAATTCTCTATACTCCAAAAAGTTTCGACTCAAATCAAATCATCCGCAAATTATATAGCGTAACAAGTCGTTGGGCTACGCCGCCTTAAACACGTAAAACACACAAAAACTTCAAGCTCACCGAGGGCCAAAATTTTCTTGATCAAATTAATCATAAACAAAAATATATACTAGTGTGTTCTATAGATCAAGTTTTAATGAAATTGACTTTTTAAACGATTTTTACGAGACGGAGGAAAAAAAAATGAAAATCGCATATTCAAATTAACATGGGCAATTTGCGATAATTTTTTTCTCGAAAAATTCGTTCTAGAAATATCTGAAAAATCATTTTTAATTAAAATTCAACACGAAAAAACAAGCTAGTAATATTTTTAACTGCTTAAAAAAATCCGGTTCCAAAAAAAAAAAAAAAAAAAAAAAAAAAAAAAAAAAAAAAAAAAGGTCAAAATCGGGGTTCAAATATACATTCATTAGCATAGGGGGTGGGGCATTTTGCGAACTTTGACGCTCTGTTGTGACAAAAGTTTTTGAGATAGAATGTTTTGGATTTCTATTTTGGGTACATCAGCCTGAACTTAATTAAAAAAAATACACTCCTACCCTAAGTAGTACCTTAAAAAAAACTAAGAACTTGAGCTGTTGCAATTTGCAAAGCTGTGCCATTTCGCGCAGATGTACAAAACAGATTTAAATATCTCAAAGAAAACAAAATTAATCGCAAAAAAAAAAAAAAAAAAAAAAAAAAAATGGAAGTTTAAGAACAAAGATAGAAATTAAATCTACACTCTCAAGTAGAGAAATGCAGGGGCGTCCAAACTGCTTAGCAAATTTTTAATCAAATAAGTACTACAACATTTATGTATATGATGTACCATTCACCTTAATGTCTGTTAAACCCTTTTTTTTTCAGACCTGCACAATAAAAATAAAAAGACATGTTATTACATATTTTACTACCAAATTTTAATTAAAAAATAGAGTAAAAAAACAAGATTGCCAAAAAATTTCGCCTCCGGCGGTAAGGGGGCTCTGCCCCCCTTAACCCCCCGCAAGGGGCTTCGCCCCCTTGACCCCCTTCAGGGGGGCTACGCCCCCCTGACCCCCCATCTGAGTGTTGGCGCCCCTATGGGTGTATCGCGGAGTGCGCCTTTTCGTCCCAATCCGACCCTGATATTTACGCACCATAAGAATATTTTCATATTATGAGTACTCGTATATTATATCATATTATAATTTTTAATTAATAGGATTATTCTAACATATATTCATAGTTAAATTTTTATATAGATCATAATACAAAAAATATATAGTTACATTTGCAGCATTTTTAGGTATTTCATCAGCTCTTCCTAATTTAGATGACCTGATACCTAAGCACCACCACCATTTGGGGTCAGGAGCATCGTCGAACTTTGTGTAGATCTGTTCTTTGAGGTAGAATACCGTCTTGAAGCTCATAATCTATAGTTCATATGAGCAAAACAAATAATAATTAGATGGATATATAGATAGATGGATAGATAGATAGATAGATAGATAGATAGATAGATAGATAGATAGATAGATAGATAGATAGATAGATAGATAGATAGATAGATAGATAGATAGATAGATAGATAGATAGATAGATAGATAGATAGATAGATAGATAGATAGATAGATAGATAGATAGATAGATAGATAGATAGATAGATAGATAGATAGATAGATAGATAGATAGATAGATAGATAGATAGATAGATAGATAGATAGATAGATAGATAGATAGATAGATAGATAGATAGATAGATAGATAGATAGATAGATAGATAGATAGATAGATAGATAGATAGATAGATAGATAGATAGATAGATAGATAGATAGAAAATCGGATGATCAATAATAATAAAAATAAATATACACTTACAAATTGAACTGGTTGAACAGTAGAATTATTAGTTCCAAAAGAATAGAGATCACAATTTATATCTGTTGCATTTATGAAGAAACAATCTTTTAAATTAATACTAAAACGTGAAGCTACTCCTTTGCATGTCAAATCTGTTGGTAAACTTAGTAACAGATTAGAGCTGGATAAAAAGCTAAACACGAATATCAACTTCTTCATTTCGAACTATACGCACAGACATATAACAAAAACATTCACATGTGATCGGTTGGCTCGCCTTGTGTATGAATAATATTATATACATTTTTAACTCTTTACTTTCTTTCTCGTTATTTCCGCTTTAATTAATGTCACAATTGCCAACGTAACTCATGTAATGTTACTAAAAAAAAAAAAATAATAATAAATAAATAAATAAAAGTGTGCGTAAGTGTATATTTAATATCATCTTGATTTTTTTTTTTTTTTTTTTTTATAAACCAAGAGCTGTCTTGTACACGTCTGTACAGTACAATCTATTTAATTTGAAGGCTTTTAATAGCAGCATAATGTATTATACTAATTATTATAACCTTTTATAGAAGGCTCGATCGTATTTCTAAGTTAAAAAGCTTAAAAAAAAATATATATATATGACTTATTCCTTGCTATTTCCCGGGGCTGTCTACTCACCCTCCTAGAATCTTGTGAAAAAAATATATGTTATTCGGGGACTCATTTTAACTACAAAAATCAAGTTATAGATCAATCTGATAAATTTTCGAATTTTGGGAGCAATTTTAAAAAAGTCATTGTAGTCGCACCAAAAGTATGAGGACGATTTTTAACGTTTTTGAAGGCAATTTTCTCTGTAAATGTACATTGCATGCTCTCATTTGTATTTTTTGTGCATTGTATACTGTTATGAGAGTAAACTGGCGTGGTTTATTTTTTTTTAAAAAGTACGGTTTTTTCATAAAAAAATCCCCAAAATGGCCCGCGGGACGATTTTTTCGACTTTTGATTTTGCTATAACAGACTCAAATTTTAATATTTTTTCAACACATTTAAATCAGAGTTAAAAGAGTGTATTAGCAAGCATACTGAGCAGAAAAAATATTTCTATACTAAAAACTATCCTGGTGGCGGGGTCCCGAACTTGTCACCAACCCGAAAAGGTGGGTATGTAAAACCGCAAAAATAAAAAAGTCGCTACAAACATTTTTTCTCAATTTTGATGGAAAAGTGTAGCCTAGGATGTAAGAATAATGCTATTATGGTAGACTTAATGTATATTTTGTTTTGAGTATTTTTTACGCTAAGTTGAAAATTGTGATATTTTTACCTTTTTACGTGCATTACTGAGACACCTCAAATAGGATTTAAATAATTGTTTGAACTTTTTCTTTTGCACATTTGACTCAAATTGAACGATGAAGTGTGTGCAATTATATAAAAAAAAGTTTAAGTCGCAAAAATGTTGCTCAATGATAAAAAAAATCGGAAAATTGTAGCAAGAAATGAAAAAAATCGATTAAAAATCATATTACAGATATGACATTTTTTATACCATTGTAACAGCGCTAAATGTTATTCAAAAGTTATAATAGCATATAAATAAAGAGGTGCCGGGATAGCTGAGACCACGTGGTATCGGGGGGTGGGGGTAGGAACGGGCGACAAATGTAACTTTTGTAAAAGTTATTAGCGTTTTGATGTTAGATTTTTATAACTTAATTAAAAAAAATGTTCCAATTAAATATTTTTTTGTTTTTTGCTCTTATGAAGACAAATATATCAGTGATTTATGCTAGCCCAATGTAACATCATTTATACACTATTACATAATTTATGCTATAGTTAATAAAATACCACATAACATGATAGTTTTGATGTTACTATAATTATGTTCCTAGAAAAAAAAAAGTTCACTATAATCTAGAAAATATTCAATGCAGTATAAATGAAGTAATTTTTTTCCTATATAGAAAATTAACGTCCCACATAAGGTGACAACGACAAAGAAAAAAATAGTAGAGCCGAGCAGAGAATCGAATATTTTTATTAGCAACGTTATTTTATATTTAATGCCACAAGCTCTGCTGTTATTATGCACTATAAAATGTATTATTAATTAATTACAAATTTAAATTTTTGAGCTTTATAATTATTTTTTTTTTAATTCTGACAGAATCAATAGAATCAATGTAATAATAATAAAATATACCTAAGCAGGAACTGAAAATCCAATTGATTAAAATACACTTGTCATTTATACACTATACCACTTCAAATTTTTAATGGTCTAATTCTCTTGCATCTAGGAATCACAACAAACTTGCAAAAGAAGTCTAAAAATTTAAAAACAATAAAAAATTACAAAAATTTTACGTGTTATCAGTGTCTTGCTTTCTTCTTGTTCTTCTTGCCCCCCCCCCCTCTCTCTCTCTCTAATTGTAATTGAAATCACATAATTTATATAATAAAACCCAAAACTCTAAAAAAATTAAAAAAAAAAAAAAAGCCCATGATGGCCAGCACAGAATGCTAAAAAATTTTAAAGTACAAATAATATCACAAAAAGAGCGTTTCAAATTTTCATCCTTATATGTCAAATTAACTTAAGTCACTTGTGCCATATCCTGTACTTACAGCATAAAATATTTAATTTGGACATAGTACTTTTTAAATTGGGTTATATAAAATCTAACATCAAAAATCTAAATTACTTTTACAAAGGTTACATTTGTCGTCCGTTCCTACCCCCACCCCCCGATACCACGTGGTCTCAGCTATCCCGGCACCTCTTTATTTATATGCTATTATAACTTTTGAATAACATTTAGCGCTGTTACAATGGTATAAAAAATGTCATATCTGTAATATGATTTTTAATCGATTTTTTTCATTTCTTGCTACAATTTTCCGATTTTTTTTATCATTGAGCAACATTTTTGCGACTTAAACTTTTTTTTATATAATTGCACACACTTCATCGTTCAATTTGAGTCAAATGTGCAAAAGAAAAAGTTCAAACAATTATTTAAATCCTATTTGAGGTGTCTCAGTAATGCACGTAAAAAGGTAAAAATATCACAATTTTCAACTTAGCGTAAAAAATACTCAAAACAAAATATACATTAAGTCTACCATAATAGCATTATTCTTACATCCTAGGCTACACTTTTCCATCAAAATTGAGAAAAAATGTTTGTAGCGACTTTTTTATTTTTGCGGTTTTACATACCCACCTTTTCGGGTTGGTGACAAGTTCGGGACCCCGCCACCAGGATAGTTTTTAGTATAGAAATATTTTTTCTGCTCAGTATGCTTGCTAATACACTCTTTTAACTCTGATTTAAATGTGTTGAAAAAATATTAAAATTTGAGTCTGTTATAGCAAAATCAAAAGTCGAAAAAATCGTCCCGCGGGCCATTTTGGGGATTTTTTTATGAAAAAACCGTACTTTTTAAAAAAAATTAAACCACGCCAGTTTACTCTCATAACAGTATACAATGCACAAAAAATACAAATGAGAGCATGCAATGTACATTTACAGAGAAAATTGCCTTCAAAAACGTTAAAAATCGTCCTCATACTTTTGGTGCGACTACAATGACTTTTTTAAAATTGCTCCCAAAATTCGAAAATTTATCAGATTGATCTATAACTTGATTTTTGTAGTTAAAATGAGTCCCCGAATAACATATATTTTTTTCACAAGATTCTAGGAGGGTGAGTAGACAGCCCCGGGAAATAGCAAGGAATAAGTCATATATATATATAAAGACCATGCAAGAAATTTAATTATTTTTGTCATTTGAATGTCTATCTATATGTCTAAGGAATTTAAAAGATCTTAAGTAGCAATTTTAATTACTTTTAATAATAATTATATATATATATATATATATATATATATATATATATATATAATAATAATAAGGCTTTATATGTATAATATGAAAGTATAAAATAATTCACCAAAAAATACAAAGTCTTGCATCGTGACCCCCGTCAAAATGTTTTCTTGTTTATTTCAAGTTGTACTATGTATATATCATATCTAAAATCACGCACGTACAGTACAATAATCAATTCAAGAGACCATTCCTCTTTTTCACAAAAATGAAAAAAAGAGGGGAGGGGAAATAATTTATGTAACATGATAAGATGAACTAAAAAATAAATATCACAATTGTATGTATAAAAAATATTATATATATGCAGATATCTATCGCAAAATTACATTCTATTAAGTTATTTGATATGTAAAATTTCCTAACCCAAAACAGAGAGATTATCCAATATCGACTCGAATCTTTACAATTGTTGTTGCTCAATGCATCTACTTTATTTTAATATTGAGAAAAATTTGCTTGATATTATGGTCAGGGTTACCAACTATTTGAAACATGAAAAGAGGACAGGTTACCCTATACTGAGGGGGGGTGCAGGGGGGTAAACCCCCCTGCCGGAGGTGCGGGGGTGTCCCCCGCAAGAAATTTTGAGAATTTTGGATTAAAATTCACAATTTGGTACTATTTCTGGCCCATGTTTGAGTATTTTAATCTTATTTTAAAACCATTCATTTAACGTAAGATATGAATATTTTTATTAAATAATTAGGTCCAAAAAGATTAAAAAATATATAATGTAATTTGGAGGTTGTCGGTTAAAAAAAAATCTTAAAAAATTTCTAGGCTTAAAACACGCCTATTATGCCTATAGTATTTCTCATTTAAATTTCTCCAGAATCGGGCAGAGAGCAGAGATTAAGTGTTCTCAAAAATTGAAAAAAATAAATAATAATAATAACTTTTTCTCCTCATTAGCGTAATGTTAAATTAGGGGACCCTTAGCTTTCCTTGAGCGTTAAACCAATAAGCTCCATTATTCAATATTTCAAGTTTTTTTTTTTTTTTTTTTTTTTTTTTTTTTTTTTTGAGCAGTTGAGGAATTTTTAATTACTTTTTAAAGTTGTGATGAGAGGGGATAAAAATGTGTGGCCAATATACTTAATTTTTTAGTTATTATTAGAATGTACAAAATATTTAAAAATATTTAAATTTATAAACATTTGAAGGAAAAAAAAAAGATATATAGAGAGAGAATTAAAAATTGAGCAATACTATATATCAGATTTTTTTCTCAGGATCTAATTATCATAAAATAATGTTTATTTCTAAAATTTTCTTTTTTTATTTTATGTTTCAATCATTGTGTTTTTGGCAATACCTATAAAGCTATTTATGAAGAAACTTTAATTTTTTAGTTTAAACTACCTGGGCCACAAAATAATTACGTGCTATTTTTATTAGAAAAGAGATGCAATTTTTTTTAATCATCCCGTGTGTCCTGCACCCTGAACAGATAAATCTAGAGATGGAACTTGAAAAAAAAAATTATCCAGGAATTTTAGAAAATGGCATCAAAATGATGCCATACATATGGTATAAAATATTGTACAAAATAACCCCCAAGTCAATATTTCTCAGACGGTTTCCTGTTTTTCAATCAATTTTACTATCGCAGCTAGTTTTTTCATTTAATAAGTATATTTTTTGTTAAATCTCTGTTCGTTTCATTTCCCCCATAAAAAAAGTAAACATTAAAATTGTGACAGGAACATCAAATCATTTGCTAGCACTTAATTAGTATATTGCTGGTCTTTAGGTGTGCTTATATTTTCTAACTAACTTTTTTTTTTAAATAAAATAAATTAAATGCATTTTAGAGAAGTTGGGCAAAGTTTTGCTCGCCGCAGGCGAAAGAAATTTTTTGAATTTTCCTTAAATTTTTTCTACTAAATTAACTTTTTGTTGTCCTCTTTTTGAAGGCCAAAAAGAGGACAGTCCTTGTCCTTTTTGGTACTTGAGAGGACAGAGGACAAAAGCCCGAAAAAGAGGATGTCCTCTTAAAAAGAGGACAGTTGGTAACCCTGATTATGGTACAAAATTTTACTTGTAACTTTATTTTTTTAGATAAATATATTATATACTGTACAATTTTTAATAAAAATAATGAAAATTCAAAAATACTTTCTTATTTTATTTTTGTTCATATTTTGAATTTTTGTCAATTATAATTAATAAACAATAAAATATAAATAATAAATTTGTCTTCATATTTACTGAATAATATATAAATTGAGAAAAGTATTAAATATAGTAAAATTTTTATTGAGTTAACCTTACTGTTTATGACGTCTTGTAACCTTGATAACCTAATGAAAGGAAAACTTAAATAGCTATAAAGTTTATTTTATTCAAGAAATTAATGTAAACTCGACCTTATAAACATACATTGGAATTATTCCACTCAATAGTCAACACATAATTATAATAATATAAGATTTTGGCAGAGGTGTGATATATACCGTAAAATGTTATAAAAGAAACCTTTATTGCTATTTTTGTTTACTATGCGAAATATGAGAAAATATATTTATTGTTGTTTTTTATGCAAAAATATGTCCGATTATTAACGTGATATGATAATAACAAAATAACCGAGTGCGTTTGTTTGTTTTTTACTTATATATTGCGTATATATTATATAATTTTATTAAATATATTATCATTAATATAGAAGTTGTAGCTAAACGAGAAAATATGATAATTATGAATATGTTATGTTATGAAGTTATATTTAGGAATAAAGAATAATAATATAAAAAAAATCTAACAACATGAAAAAAAATAAATACATGTATTTGTAGTTAAATTAAAAATTACAGAATTTTCTGGCTGCTGTTATTATATGTGCAAAACATCAAAATGGATTTTTAATTTTTTGCGAAGTATATAGAGTATGCAGCGTTTTCATCATGCATGGTGAAAGAGTTGCCTATACTCTCAGGCGTTTATGTATGTCTGCACGTGTATCTCACAATGCAATGATATTATATTTTACCATTCAAATTATTTTTATCGTAAGAATAAACAATAATAATTTAGCACGTCCCCAGTTTTTTAATGGTAAACAAAAATATATTGAGAAACTGCAGAAATGAGTATAATATAAGAATAGGCATTTTTTTAATGGATATCTTATTGGTGTAGCGCGCGGGGAAAGAAAAGGGGTCTCCTTATTTGGCATTATACGCTTATGGGGGGAAACACTTTTTTTTCTTTTTGTTGTTGTTGTTGTTGTTGCGATTTTTGAGAAAATTTACTCCATCGATTGCTGTGATATTTAAATGAGAAATTCTAAACGTGTTTTAAGCCAGAAAGCCCAGAAAGGGTTAAATGGAGAGGTTGTACGCCTGATTTTGCCCAATAGAAAGCCGTTAATTATTATTATTAAAGCCATTCTATGATCTAAAGATCAACGAACATTATTTAATTATGTACACTCGATCCTAGCTGGATTGAATTTATTACAATTTTAAGTCTGCATCTATTCGTCACAATAATAACATTGATAATGCTTCTTTCTTACTAAGAATTTTGGCCATGCATTTTATTAATAGTTTTTTGTTTCTTCATATAGCTTATAACTTTTAAAAAAAGAGAACATTAATATGTTTCATTTATATTTATTAGCCTTAACTAGAGATTATCTTTTAAAACTTGGTATAATATAATCCTGCAATGCTAAAGGATAGAAAACTATGGGTGCGTACCGTATTTCGATGAGAGCGCTGTGCAGTGCTGTGGCAATATGGTACGAATTCTGAGCAATTTGGATACTTTGCGCTAGCAAATACGGTACGCCAGACCTCTGTGAGGCGCCTCACCTATTTACTTTCAGCAGCGCGCAGAGGCTCTCAGCATAAGCTGCTGTCCGTTTGGGTCTCTTCGGTAAACGCTGTGAAGCGCTGACAGAGGTGATACGGTACGTTTTGTCAGCACTCTCAGCGCTCGCAAGTGAATACGGTACGCACCCTATGTGTGGTTCCCCCTCCCCTTTATTATTTTTTTTTGTATCCCAATTTTTGATTAATTTCATATCCCCACAATAAGCATTTGAATTGACATGCGAGTGCTAAATTTTGAAAAGGTTTATGTATATTTTTTCTTGAAATAATTTCTTCTGGAATTTTAATATAGGCAATTAATATGATTAATGATTGCAAACAAAAATGCACAATTCATTGAAAAGCCATGAATATATATTTATTGATTATTTTTAAATATAGAACACACAGATAATCAAAATAATTCAATAAATAAAAACATAATCACACACACACAAAAGAAACAAAAATTAATAAAAGAGAACATTTTTAAAATTATTTACAATTCATAAAAATATCTTGACCGCATACATTATTAACGCAAGCCCTAATCCAAACATTCAATAAAATTTCATTGATATTTAGTTCTAAATTAGTTTCAGTTTTTTCCAATTGAGATCCAGATATAGTAGTAGCAATGATATCATACGTGAACGTAGTACCTGTGTTATTAAATGTAGATACATTGATTGGTGTTTTCCAAATGATTTTTGTAATGCTGGAATCTGAAACATATATAAAAAAAATATATATACCTATATATTAAAAACAATTATTGATAAATAAAAAAAAAATTGATAGAAAAACACATAGATAGATTAGGAAAAAATTTAGGAATGAGAGTAATGAGCACTGACAGGGACTCCATGGTATTTTTGATTTCTTTTTTCTCTTCTATTTTCATATTATCAATCTATACGTGACTCAAAAAACCTTAACCAATTAATCGTTTTACCACTAATGTATTGCCAATTTTCTTGCGCGCATTTCACAGGGCGGTGGCTGGGCGATACCGTAAAAGGTTGAACGGCAGGTAGCTCAGATTTTTTGAGTCGAGTATATAAATGAGGAAAACAACATTGCAGTTGACATCTTTTAAACATTATTTTTTTTTATCATAAAAATATCTAGCACTTGATTAAATTTGGTCCCAAGTTCCAATAAGATAAATAATTATTGATTATGTATTCTAATAGTTATAATTATTGATCCTAACTGCAATGTTTTTTCCTTAAATTAATTAAGTTCCAATAAGTTGTAAATAAGTGTATCTTTACGTTTTAGCAAGTTTCAATTCAACTTGCTATAATGAGGAAGGTGAATTCTTTTTAATCCCCACTTTTTATGACATTTTTGAAAAGAGCATTAAAATTTTTTGAGGCGCTATTTTTTCTTAGAACGATTGGAGCATGGGAAGTATTTTTAATTAATTTTTGAAAATCGACCTAAAAAGCCTGGGACGTCATCAATTGAGCATTTATTTCAAAAAGTATTGACCGTAGAAGGTTCAGTAGCCAGTTTTTTTTTTTTTTTAATCCTGAGGACGAGCTGATTTCATTAAACTGGTTACTGACCCTTGAACAATTAGTATTTGCCAAGAAAAAAGTGGACTGATAATGTCACAGGCTTTCTAGGTCAATTTTCAAAAATTATTAAAAATACTTCGCATGCTCCAATCGTCCTAAGAAAAAATACCGCCTCAAAAGTTTTTAAAGCTCTTTCCAAAAATATCATAAACTCAACAAAAAATTTTCAATTCACCTTCCCCATTCTCTATTATACATTTTTAACATTAAATTATTTAGAAATTTGAGTTTAAATTAACGACATTTCATAATATTCTTGGTAATTTTTTGAAAACAAATTAAATAAGTGTGTGCACCGTAAATTCAGTTTATTTTCAATACATTATAATGCACTTGCCTTCGATGAAAGTACAATTTGGTAACCCTACAGGTCCTGGTACATAAAATCCCTCAGTCCAGACGTGATTAGTTTTTCTCTGAGCTGTCAGCAGTGCGTTCTTAACTGTTACCTCAAAATCTTTGCCAACAATTGTATCCTGTAACATACAGAAAAGAAGAATATATTTAATTATATAATAATTTAGATTTTTTTTTTTTTTTTTTTTTTTTGAATAATAGACTTGCGTTCAAGGGTAAGAGCCCAAAAATACTATTTAAGTACAAGCAGATGACTTTGTGTTACTGGGCTTGTTTGGATTTTTTTTCTTTTTCTTCCCAGAAATCAATTTAAGGAAAAAACTATTGCTGATAGGATCAATAATAAAGAAAAGGATAGAATTACCAGCAAGGACCTTACCACAGTAGAAGTGCTATGAAGAGGTCGAGGTCTCGCGTGGCACAGTATTTTGTTATAAAATAGTTTATTTCATAACTGAGAGCTTTTGTCATATGTTAATGACATTATTAATTACATCAATTATATTAATCAATTATATCAATCTTTGATTGATAATGTCATTAACATATGACGAAAGCTCTCAGTTTAAACTATTTTATAACAAAATACTGTGCCTTGCGAGACCTCGACCTCTCCATAGAACTTCTACTGTGGTAAGGCCTTTGCTGGTAATTCTATCCTTTTCTTTATTATTGTTTCTTCCCAGAAATGCAAAAAAAAAAAAAAAAAAAAAAAAAAAAAAAAAAAAAAAGTGCAGTACAGTAACACAATGCTTTAATAAATAATAAATAAATAATAATAATAAATAAGATGTTTATTTAGTTTTCACTAATTCAGATACATCAATATTACATTTTTTTTAGTACATTTAGTATTTCTGTTTAAGATTAATTTTAATTTTAAATAGGATTTTCTGAATAGGATTGTACATTTTATTGGGGGGGGGGGGTGATTTACAAACCAGCCCACTGTTTGAGTTTAGCATGTTTTCTTATGAGACAGTACTGAAGCATTACCTGGAACATTCTATGCAAGTAGGCTGGATGATGACAACAAGGTACTGCAGGTACAGGTAAAGTATGCTTTACCACCTGTCTCTCTTCATCACTAAGATGTGATAATCCACCTAGTAAGACTGCAGCATCAGAGTCTGGCTCAATTGAAGATTCAAAGTCCAAGTTCTCCCAAGGAGCATACGTGAACCACTGAACAAAATCAACATAATCAATTATCTAATACTGCGTAATTATTTAAAACTAAAAAAAAAAAAAAAAAAAAAAAAAAATGCACGTCAATCTTGTTGCGAACAAAATGTCTATCTCTTATTTTGTCAGGTGAAGCAAAATGTGTATCTCGTTTTTTGTCAGGGTAAGCAAAATGTCTAAATCAAGCGCCATCTCCATAACATTAGGGAACAAGATAGACATTTTGCTCACGCTGACAAAAAACGAAGTAGAAATTTGGCTTCACCTGACAAAATACGAGATAGACATTTTGTTCGCAACAAGATCGATATTCTATAAGAGGGAATCACTTTGAATCAATAAATGTATGATTTTGTAATTTTTTTAGTTCATTAAGTAAATCTGAAAGAAAGTCCACGGAAAAAAGGTCCTCGGATAAAAAGACCTGCCTGTGCATAGCGTGTTGGCAGGCTGTGCACAGGTAGGACCTTTTCTACATGGACCTTCTTTCTGTGTACCCATTAAATATTTTTAAAATTACTTTTTAAAACTCATGACAGGACATCACAGTTGGTAACTTTTGCACCAGCATGCACACAATTATAAGGTTGCCTCTTTTACTGCAGATTCAATCAAACATTTTTCAAGCAAGAAAACTATTGCCATTGTTCATGCATTATTATTTCACAAATGAAATACAAAACATAAAATAAATTGGTTACTTACAGAGCTAGCGAGTTGCGACATAGATAAAATAGGAGATACAAATTGTGGTTGAATACCATATGGAAATAATTCAATAATGGTTGAATTTTCTTTACTAAATAATGCAACTAAATACGATGAAGCTCCGTGCATTGCAACAATTAAATCTGAATTAGAAATCAATGTTAATATTTCACTGATATCTGTGGTAACTTGTAGATCTAAAGTTGAAATTTTCAATTCTACTGCTGAACATTGGGAAGTTTTGTATGCATTTTCTATGTGTTGTATCACTTCATTTTCATTTAAGATTTTTCTACTTTGTTTTCTTGATATTAGTAAAGCTTCTTTAGAAGTCTGTGGACATAGAATTTTTTTTATTAATAATACCATAAAATATATAAAATTAAAAATATTTGATGGAAAAATACGTAGATAAGTTGATAAAAAAGTTGATAGTATAACACATCGATTGATTTGAAAAATTGGGCACTGGGAAATTGAGGGGTTCATTGATGAGAGAGAGAAAAAATATTCCAGCCCATTAAATGCTCTTGACAGCTAAATGCTCATCTTACTTCCTTCTAATTTTTTTCTATTTATGTGTTTCTATAACCTTTTTTTTATTATTATATTATTATTACTTAACCACTGTTTTTTCCCCCCTTAAATGCAGATTTAATTTAGGTATTTTTCTTTTTACTGGGTACAGTGCATTTTGAAATTTACAGTAACAAAAAAAAACTATTCAAAACTGTTGACAGTAAAACATAAAGATACATTAAGAAAAAATGGGGAATGGGAGATAGTTATGAGCTTACACACTGACAGGGATGCCATGGTAGAGAAAAATTTCTACCCCAGGCTGGGGGTCTGTTCCGTAATGCTTCACGAGAAACTCGGTATTGAGAAAGGGGGCGTGGCTCACGAGTTCTCTATAATAGACAAGTGAGTTACGCCCCATTTCTTGGTACCTAGTTTCTTGTGAGGACTTACAGAACAGACCTCCTGATCTCTTAGTCGATTTTTTATTAGTACTGTATTAAATTATTATTATTATTATTATTTTTTTTAAATTACCTTATCCTCAGTAGATCTGACTGCAAACTTTCCCTTGACAAAATTAACAAATTTCTTGAAGATTCTGACAGCATGTTCTCTTACTGGTACAGGTCCTTGTGGTTTATTAAACCCATACTGGAACCCAATTGTAGTTCCAGGTAACCCAGTTAGGACCTTGGGTAGAACTATAGCATCGTTTTCTTCATATAGATTTACGAGTGGGTGTTTGGATAATATTTTATACCATTCTTCAAAATCACCTGTAAATTATCATGAGATTTAGTACAGCAAAAATATTTTGCCTCAAGGTATTTTTCTTCCCCTTTCTTAATTCATTGAATATTTTCTGATTTTTACTCTCTTCTCCGTTAACATGTGGGTATAAGGAACATTATTTTAATAATTTTTTAAGTTACAATGAAGGGCATTGAAATTTTAAAATTGTTTCTCTATTCTAAAAAGTAAAAACAGTAACAAGTCAGTCAATAAAATAAGAAAGTTGTGATATTTATTTTTATAAATTAATTTATGTACTGTAACTGCAGAAGAAAACTGTAAGTTTTTTATTATTTTTTTTTTTTTTAAAGTTGAACAGAACTCTAAAAAAATAAATCATACCAGTAATAACCTGCCAAAAATAGTGCTATACATATCGATCTTATTGCGAAAAAAAAGGCGTATCTCGTATTTTGTCAGTGGAAGCAAAAGGCCTATCTCGTTCCCGAACGTTATGGCGATAGTGCTCGAGATAGGCCTTTTGCTTCCACTGACAAAAAACGAGATAGGCCTTTTTTTCGCAACAATATCGATATTTATACCGTTATTACATGAGATTACGCGTGCTCACTCATTTAACATTGTAAAAGGTAGAACTTTATCTGAGTTCAACAGATAACCAGAAATTAGCCACTGGTAAGGTTAGTTGAATAGGACTCTATCTCCTGTAACTTTTTTTTTTTTTTTTTTTTTTTTTTTTTAGCTTGTCTTTATTTTTAAAATCTTTATTTATTTAATTTTTATACTTAGGCTTAATGCCGTACCTATAGTTTCCAACAAATACTTAAACAATTACCTGTTCGTCCAGTACTGGCAATAGGATCAATAAAAGCTAGAAGATTCCAATCAATACATAGGTTGACGTCACCCCGACACTCAGATTCATATCTTGCAAACAACGGTAGTAAATCATCATGAAGAACGTGCATTATGTTGTCTGGTTTAAATCTATGAAGTAGGAATACTGGCTTGTTGACTGAATATCTGAAAATAAAACAAAATTAATAATCAATATATATTAATGACAGTTTAAGCCCAGGATAGCGGTAAATGCTTATTGCACTTTAAGCTCCGCTCCTGGGATAGCATCCATAAAGTTAGTGCAGTCCAAACTCTTATCATTGCAACAAGAAAAAGGAATAAGACGGCCGCTGTCTTAGGCTTTATGGGTATATTATTATTAATGTATCTATTGATATAGTGCTTAAAGCCCATGTTGTAAGAATTTTGGAGGAGCGTGATGTAACTGGTATGTATGTAATGTACCTAGCCAGCAGGCTCGGACTGGCTGCTTAAGGCTGGCACAGCAATCTTTGACTGACTTCAGGTCAGTTAAGCTCTAGACAGCGGTTGTTTCTTGTCGCAATTCTTATCCCACCCCTGCGATAGTGTCAATAAAGTTAGCATGGTCCAAACTTTATCGCTGCGCTAAGAATATCACTAAGAAAAATTCACTCTCCTAGGCTTTACGCCCCTTTTTGTCCAAGCTACACCCCCAAAAATAGCATTTAAGAACCCAATCTCTGAATAGTCTTTTTTAAGCCCGTCCGATCCTGCTCTAGCAAGTATATCTCAATCAACTCGTATGTATGCGAAGGAGATTTTTAACAATAAGTATACTTTATTTTGAGGATAAGGATATGGCCCTCGATGGAAATACCCGTATGTTATACATACGGTACATAATATGATATGTATGTATGTACACATATAGTAACACATTATTATTACGGTAATATAAAATCATGCATGCACTCAGGGGCAACTAAAAACTATTAAATTCATTTAATAATCTTATAAAATAATACATAAACGTTTATCATATATAGTAAAAGATAAGAAAATAAATAAAAGGGTGGGGCAAAAAATAATTTGTACTTTATCACCATACTCACCTAACTTCTTTCAGCTTTGCATCGTTATTTGACATGATCACAATAGGTAGAAACAACTCAGTATGATTGACAACTGAACTAGTAGATATTTTATTAAATTCTTCAGCATTTTGAATACCATTAATAATAGAATTTTCACTCAAAATAAAAGCAAAGGTTTTAAATTTAGGATAGAAGATAATATTATGCATTTCACAACACTTAGCATTATTTTCGTTACAATTTTCACACCAAATTGATGAACAAAAAGTATCAGGTACTTCTGTACTAATTAAGTAATCATTTAAATTAGTAATATTACGATCAGTCAAATAAAATACTCTATAAAATAATATGGCAGTAAAAACTGCAAGAAGTGACCCGTAAATTAATTTCATTGTTTTTGCTTATAAATACACTATTTTGCGATTAAAATATTATTTTAAAATTAAGTTAAATATATATTAAGTACGCAAATTAAGAATTAATTACTTTAAGTTGTCAAAATACTGAATAAATCTTAAAAATTACTGTCATGTTAAAATATGTAAACAAACTTTTTATTTTGGCGCTAAAAAACAGATGACAGTTACGCTTTGCGTTATTCATTTTCTTTTTTTTAGTGGGAAAACGTTTTTTTTTTAATTTTGCAGCTCGTGCAAATTTATTTAATCCTCGTTCGTTCCTCGTCGCAGTAATGCTGTTCGTAAACCCTGTTCTCTTGCTTCAAAAAATGCGCATTCCATTTGATTAACTATAGCTGATCGTCATTTTAGGAGCAAAGAACAGGGTTTACGAACAGCATTAGTATTATTCAATGACATTTCATTTTTTTTTATCTCTGATTTTTTTTTTTTTTTTTTTTTTTTTTTTTGTGAAACGTTTTTTATTCTTCTTCTTCTTACAAATTGAAATTAAAAACACAAATAAATTATTTTTTTTATGACAGTGAAATAAAAGTAGTAAATCAATGGTAGTAAATAATAGTTTTATGTTGTTGTTTTTTGCTAGTGTGAATTTAAGTAAAATATTTATTAATTTTCTTTAAGGCCATCCTCGCAATCTGAAAATAAAATAACATCATAATTATTATTTACTGTTGCAAATTTTTCCCCCATTATTAAATGAGGGATTGCATATACTACTACACCCTGGCCAAATCAATATCAGATATTGTCAGAATCAGATGCACCCCCTTTTTCTAAAGTACTTTTTTCCCCCAGATATACACCAAGATTTTTCAGGTGATCAATGTAATATTGAAGTTGAATCCGAGTATGCACTCTAAAAATTGGTGCATTATTTTAGTTACAAATCCTAACTTTTTTAAGATAATCATTTTTAAGTTATTATGATATGAGAAGCTAAAATAATGAATTTTAACAAGTTATTAAAATAGCTAATTTAAGCTGTTTTAAGTTTTTTTTAAAGCTATTTCAAGTTAAAATAGCTATTGTTAATAATTTGCTAAAATGCATTATTTTAGCTACTCATGATAACTTAAAAGTGATTATCTTAAATAAGTTAGGATTTTGTAACTAAAGTAATGCACCAATTTTTAGATTGTGTAGTATGTATACCATTTATAAAAATGCAATTCATTTAAAACAAAGTGCACTTTTATTAAATTTTTTGCTCATTAAATAATACATAATGCGCAGTGTAACTATAAGACTTAATTATTAAGAAAAATTATCACAATGTCTAGATGAAAGTTATAATATGAAGAGATAGAGTTTTAACATACCCAATATTTTCCTCTTCCGGAAATGACAAAACATTCTGACGGTGGCGTAATAAATAATTTCAAATAGACTGATGATACTAAAGCCAGTAAATAGTCCAAGAAGACCACCACAGTTAGCTGTAGAAAATAATAAGGAATATTTTTCATTTAACTTATAACTAGCATATTATATTTTGTTGTAATGATCATATAATGGAAACTCGATTTCTGGAAAGTTTCTGAGCTGCTTCGTTTTCATTCAACTTTTTTCGATCATATTGACTTAAAATATAGTCCTACGATTTCAAATTAATGCTGTTCCCTGTAAAACCTGTTTTCTGCTACTAAAATGACGATCAACTATGTTTTTTGTTTTTTTAAATGTAATGCCTTTTTTTTTTTTTTTTTTTTTTTTTTTTTTTTTTTTGCAGCAAGTAATCAGAATTTACAAACAACAATAATTATATATTTTTTAACTCCTTTCTATTGCTGACGGGTTCTTACCATGATAAAAAATTAATAAAATAATACAGAAAGAAAGAAAAAAAAATTAAAGAAAAGAAAGACTTTTACGTGGTAAAATATTAAACATGCATATTGAATATTGGTACCTACCAATAAAATCAATCAATCCATATTGTTCTCGTCTTTGACTTGTGATAAATTGAGTCTCTTTAAAATGAATCGTGATTTTAGATTGATCCAACCTGAAAAATATTATTATTAAAAAAATATATTATTTCATGTATGATGATGAAAATGTTTTTATTTTCCCTGGCAACACGAGGTAGTTTTAATAATTGTATACAAGATAAGTTCACGGAAAAAATTACTACCTATGGCAGGTACATAAATTCTGTATTTAGCAATAGGTAGACTTTAATTTAGAACAGGTAGTTATAAACTACAATACCAATTAAAGCCATATGACCAGATTAAACAACATTGTGCTTTTTTATGAATAAACACGAAATGGGATCTTCAAACTGATGACAATTTTTACCAGAATGTTAATGTAGCCCCACAAGAGAGCGTGAAACTACTGTAAAGTATGCCATTTGTGTAACAATTTGTGTCTCTGACATCAGAAACATGGAAAAATTAGTAAAAAAATGTTGTGCGGGTTGCATAAATCGAAATTTTCTGATCACTGCTATGGAGCTACAGTTGGGTTTTGAGACAAACTAAAGTTATTCATGTAAGTCCCATCAAGTGTTTTGTGATATAAATAATTTTGTTTTCTTCTGGTCTATTCCTTTAATCTAAGTGAGTCACACCTTTATTGTAGCATAATTGCACCTGCATTAGGTATTAATAACGTAGTATAATAATACCTGTGTTCTAGGTTTTTTACTTGCCTTAAGTATTAATTATTTTGCGTGTAAGATTACTGAGCCATTTTTATTTTTATTATTATTTTGTAGCACTATAAAGAGGAACTTTTAATTAATTTTATAAGTTGTGATCAACAAAATATATTACAAATCAGTAATCACGTACCTATATCAACATAAATGGTATCATTATTGTTGTATGGCTTGCAAAATACACACTTTCAATTTTCAACTAAACAAATATATAGCGCTAAAAATATGTTAAAAGATTAAAAAAATGCACGAACCTTGATTTTAGCAATATTTTTACATAATACCATAATTTATGCTATATTGCATAATAATAATTATGCTGTCCATAGAGCCTATTAAATATAAGCAATATTTTAAGCATACCTCTTTTTTTTTAATGCATTACGTTTTTTGCTGACTTTAATATTATATAAGTTTGTATAGAATGTTGGGAAAATTGATTTTTGACTATTATAGTTCATGATAAGTACCACAACCAATGAAAGTTTCCCTAATATTTTCAATAAAGCTAAATTTTGTATACACACACACACACATACATTTTTTTTTCTTTTCATACTTCTCTTTTATAGTAAAATGATACAAAAACTTTCAATTATTGGAAACCATATTGCATACATAAGCTTTTACTATTCTAATCAATGTATTGATTTTATTACCTCATTTAGAAGCACCAAAATAATCTCACTCTCTCTCTCTCTCTCTCTCTCTCTCTCTCTCTCTCTCTCTCTCTCTCTCTCTCTCTCTCATCTTTCTAGGTAGATACGTAATAATTAAATGTAAAATTTATTTTCAAATTGTGAAATATGTCCATTAAAAATTTAATAATTTAAAAAACCAATAAAAAAATCAACAAAATGAAAAAAAAAAAAAAAAAAAAAAAAAAAAAAAAAATTCCCCCCAAGCAAAAGAAAAGAATAAAATAAAATAATTTCATACAAACAGACTCTCAATAAATTCAAACGTAATGATAATATGATTGAAACTTAGTTTGATGTTTATTTATTTAAATATTTTTGTGTGTTTTTAAATCTTAAGAATAATAAAACAATAAAGATGAAACAAAAACATTATTCTTATATAGCAAATGCTTCTTTCTTTTCATGGTTTAATTATTTAAGATTGTTATTTTTTACATTAAAGTAAATATTATTATTTTTCGTAATTTCTACGTACAGTATATAACAGTATTTTATTTTAAATTTCTATTTATTTGGTTTGAGTTTGAAAAGAGAAGTTATGTTTTTATAGTTACGAACTTACGAACTGTTTTTTATTAAACATTTATTGCAGATTTATAAAATAAAAATACCAAGGAAATTTTTTTTTCCTTTCTATTATGTTAGTTTTCTTTCTTTAAAATTCATACATAAAAAATCATTTTCATTTTTTTTTAACTAAATAAATATTAGGAGCAAAAGATTGTGTTTTTAATTTTTAACACATTTTCAAATTGTAATATAAATCGTATATAAAAAGAGGGTATTAAAAGAATAAAGTGGTTCCATTTTGAAAATATGAAATATAGAAATTACTAAATTAATTTTAAACATATTTTTAGCTAATGAAAACATCTCTCTCTCTCTCTCTCTCTCTCTCTCTCTCTCTCTCTCTCTCTCTCTCTCTCTCTCTCTCTCTCACTTGCAGACACACACACACATTACATATTCACTAGAAAATGAAATAAAACACATTATATTGATTAAATATATATAACGGCTTATAATATTACTGCTTATTTATATATAATTAAAACATTTATATCATAAATACCTAATTATATTTCATAAAGCTTAATGTTCAATTTATTTATTACTTATTTGATAACTATTAATCATGCGTTTATAATTTATGCTGACAAAATATTAATTTCAATAAAATATATATTATAATTTGCAAATATATTTTACATATAACAATTTGATATAAAGTTTTTATCAGAGAGTATTCATGTTTTTGAGAGTATTAACACCATATACTTTGTATCAATCAATATTTAAGATCCTCGACTCGTCTGTGAAACTGCTAATTAGTTGGTGACATTTGCTTTGATCTCTCTCTCTCTCTCTCTCTCTCTCTCTCTCTCTCTCTCTCTCTCTATATATATATATATATATATATATATATATATATATATATATATATATATATATATATATATATATACACCATATGTTATTTCAAAATTTTAAACCTATTTTACGGAAAAAAGTTCCTAAGCTATAATAATAATAATAATAGTTCTTTATTGGGTTTAAAATGAGAAAGTACATTATATATATATAAAAAAAAGACAAAAATAAAGTAAATGTAACCCAACGGGTGATGAGAAAAAGGCAAAATGCCTATACACTGTAAGTGATCTCACACCTTTATTGTATATATTATTACAGGGTTAAAACACAATGTTTTAATTCTACATGCAAATACTATATCGTTGTGGGCATTCCATGAGTTGTAATGATGCAGAACAGAGCTATCTTTTCCTTGTATAGCTTTGGTTTAAATAAAGTATATTTGAACCAGCATACAGCATATTTAATACTTTAATATTTATAATTAATATTGTATAAAGTCGTGATGCCGTTATTATATGTAATTTTGTTGTTGTTATATTTCAACGTACAATTTCCATCAGTTTTAATTTTCAATTTTATTATGTGAATGAAATTTACTATTTTTACAATAATTTTCAAATATTTAAAGTATATTACTACAGAATTTTATTAGAAAACTGCAAACTATATTATTGCAAGTTTTCATCTTTTTCTTTTGTAATTTATTTTTATTCGTACAAATGAATGAATGAACCAACCAAGGCAAAGCGTTATCATTTGGTTTAATTTACGTTATACAACACTTTTTAAATAAAATACTTTATAACAATAATAACGCGCAACTTTTATAAACTCATATTAATTTCAAGTTCAATTATATAAAGTGCCATAAATTGCAAACTGTTTTTTTCATAAATGTATTGGCAGGATATGGATCACTTCAACTTTAAAAAGTATATATAAAGCTAATTATATTAGCAAACGATACATAAATGAAATAATAATAATAATAATAAAATGCTCCAGGTATTCCAGTGTTTTCCAAATTTTTTTAACTAAAACAATGAAAAAAAAATCAAACTATTTTAATTTTTTGAAATTTTATAAATCGTTTCATCTAATGAAAACAGTTCTCTCTCTCTCTCTCTCTCTCTCTCTCTCTCTCTCTCTCTCTCTCTCTCTCTCTCTCTCTCTCTCCCTCTCTCTTTCATGGACAAAAATAAATACGTATAATAATAAGCTCATTTTCAGCACAAATTGTTCAATACAGCAGAATTTATGCTATATTGGACAATTTCGTTACATAGCATAAATATTATGTTGTACAGCATAATAAATTATGATGTTCTGATTTAGCATAATGTATGCTGATATGACATAAATGCAGCATAAATTACGTTATTTAGTATTTCCGTGTTCAAAGTGAAATTATTAATAAATTATATCTCAATGCATGCGTGTCGTGTATATTACAGTCTTACCCGGCATCGTCTTGGTTAGAAGAGTAAGTTTCAATCTCATCCTTATCAATCTGTGTACTAGAGAGCTCAATGTCGTACTTATGTTCAGTGCAGCTGGGCAGGCAGTTACATTGGAGACGTAAAGTACCACCTCCTTCACTCCAAGTCATGCCTGCAGAAGAAAACAATTGAACATAAATGTATGTGATATATATATATATATATATATATATATATATATATATATATATATATATATATATATATATATATATATATATATATATATATTATAATTTTAATTTAATCAAGGTTATCGGTTTAAAAAATTGTTTAAAATTTGTATTTGGCTTAAAACACGTAAAATTATATTTAGTATTTCTCATTTTAATTTCTCCGAAATAGGTGGAGTAGTTTTCTCAAAAATCACAAAAAAAAACGTGTTTTTCCCCATAAGCGTAATGTTAAATCAGGGAACCCTTAGTTAGCTGTCCCCGCGTCTCCCCGCGCACTAAACCGATATGCTCCATTAACATAAAGTGTCATGTTTAAAAAGTGCGTTTTAAGTAAGTTTAACGATCATCTCTCGATGTCTAATATTTTTCTTTGTAGATGTTAATCTTGGCATATATGTACTAACTGTAAGAGAAAGAAATGAATGAAAAATTTTAGAAGTAATACATGATCTTTTAACTATAATGATACAGTTCTTTTTATGTGAAACGACACGAGCTATATAAATCATGCCCTATAATGAGTTTCTTTGCGCTCTAGGTTGTGGCCTTTTTACAGCATTGTGTATAAGCCTTTATATACGGAAAATTCTGATAACATAAGTGAGATTCCCCAAAAATCGATGTACTTTCATTCTTGTAACAAAAATAATAATAATAAAAAATCGATCTACTGAATGTACTGGGATGTGAGTTAATTTAATTATTGTTATTACTTTTTTTTCCCGTAAAAAAGGTTATCCTGAAAGAGACATTCCAAAAGAAAAGCAATGTTTTTGGCAGCTGCAATATTAATTGAGTACTATCCTGGCTTATAGTGTACCCAAATTGGTGTATTGCTGATGAACCTAAAACACGATTGTCGCTGCATTCTTTACAAAAGTATACTTTTCTTTTATAATATCGATATTGATAGAAACTATATGTGTATACGTATGTTTATATAGATTAACATTCGGCATTTAATTTATTTTTGTTAAAATCTAAAAACCTAAAAATTAGCTAAATTGAATTAAAAAAAGGAAATAACAACAATTTATTTCGTACAGTCTGCATTTTTCTATGTGGACTCGTTTTTTTTTTTTTTTTTTTTTTTTTTTTTTTTCCTTTAAAATTGGTGCAACCTGATAAGCTAAATAAATTTAATTAAAACTTACTGTATTCAGTTTCTCTTATACACTCAGCATCGTTAGATGAACAGTATCTTGTGTCATCAGTTTCTGTCAAATAAAATTATAAATGTTATAACAACATTTTCACGAAACTTACCTTTTTCGTTATATGAATAATATAATAGTAATTTAGAATTATATGTGTACTGAATAGAAGTAAAATTATTTATACGTTACTGTATACATGCAAACTATATTAAGAGGTTTGTTTGAAACAATTTTAAAGTACAGAAAATCTCTCTCTCTCTCTCTCTCTCTCTCTCTCTCTCTCTCTCTCTCTCTCTCTCTCTGCTTTCTAATCCAAATTATTTATATAGTTCTTGAAAAAAAAATTCAATCCTATAAACTTTTTTTCTTCTGAAGTTACATCTATGGACGATAAAAACCCACTAGCGAATATTTATAAAATAACATGAAGTGCATACTTCATATGTTCTTTATTATATGGTATTTCTATTGTAAGATATTATACAGTAGGATAGGATGTTAAAAGTAACTAATTTAATAAAAGGACGTTTGATGTGTATGATATTGACGTAATAAATAATGAAAAATAAGTCACTAAAAAAAATCATATAATATAATAGCAGAAGCAGAGTCACCTATAACAAAACATATACGCTCAGTACGTACTTTTATGGTATATAGATTTCATATTGCTTCAGGGTTGTCGTTAAAAGGCTCTAAATTTCGAAGCTTTTTTTTTTTTTTTTTTTTTTTTTTTTTTTTTTTTTTTTTTTTTTTGCACATTATAATATTTTATTTGTTAGCCCAAGTCAAATGATTACCACTACCCATGTTATACTAAAAATGTTACAAAGTACAACTATCAAATAGGAAGAAAAAAATCGTAAATTGGAGAGTAAAGTTTGAATTATTCATAAATTCATTTATTTATTTTTTGGCATATTTGGAATGAAATGGCTTATGAAAAATTCTACAAAATTATCATTATCTTAAAATATATAAAAGTGTGTTTGGTATCCATTTATTTCCAGCGGGGCAGAAGTTTTCTCATAAAACAAACGCTAAGTAAAAACATAAAAACATGTTAAGGAAATGCTATATAGCTAAAGGATATAGAAAATAAGCCAACCCTAAACTTTTCCCGCGTGCCTTATCGATAACTTCTATTGTTTTATCCTAAAGCAATCACTGAGCGTTAAAAATTAGATTTTCCAATACCTTTACAACTTTTAACCACATAACCGCAATGTACACCTCATTGTGCTTGATATATAAACTTTCAATGTATATATAAAAAAACGGTAATTAAAATTAAAACCACGTAATATAAATTTAATGGCAAAATTTAATATAATCTAAAAAATAAAAATATATAATAATAAATAAGTAAAAGTATAGAGAGCTGGAATATGCCACTTTAATAATTCAATTTTGAGGTAGACTATTCTATTATATACTAAAATAACAACATTTTCAAATATTCAATACATTGTATGTGTCTAGTTTACTTTTGCTGTTGTATATACAGTATACACGTAAACATTTTTGTTGTAAATAAAATTGACATTTTTTTTTAGACATGACGTGACGTCAGAGATGGTGTACAACTTTTATGGTTTTGAAATTTTAATGAAACAAGAATATATAATATATAATACACAAACACACATACAGCACAGTATTATTATAAAATTGTTTCCTTTCTATGTTTTCTTAAAAATATATTTTATTTTTTCATTTAATACTGTCTAACGCTATCAAATTTCAGAAGAAAAAAAAATGGAAAAGAAAACGCACAGAAAACCAGCTAAAAGTATTGAAATTATTGTAAATGTAAATGGTATAATAGAGAAGCTGATTCAGAATTTGTTTTTGGGGTTGAACGGTGGTACTGGTAGCAGGGGGGAATTCGAGTAGTCCACTGGAGTTGATTTTATATTTTATATATATATATATATATATATATATATATATATATATATATATATATATATATATATATATATATATATATATATTATTATATATATTAGATTACGTGGTCACTCGTGACACTCGCTCTTTGAAGATTATGTCTTGATTTTTTAATAATGAAATATTGAATATAATAAATATTTTTATATCAATATATCCTATTTAAAAGTGCAAGTTCTTATGACTTATTTTTCTCTATTACATAGAGAGACGTTTTGTAACAAATATGATGTAAATTGTAATTGAATAAATACAAAATAAGCAATATACAATATTAATTCAGAACATATTGCCATATTGCATATATCAGCCTTTTTAAAACAGACAGACTGTGAGACTATCAAAAATTTTGACACAGCCTAATTATTTTATTGGATTGAAATTCAAAGAACGTAAAATTTCTCTACATGTTCTCTGTTATTATTACTTTGAATACTCAGTATTTGAATGAACTTTGAAACTCAGTATTTTATGATCAAATATAAAATACGAAACACCATGAAATAGAAGTACAAAAAAATAAAATAATAGTTGGAGAAAAATAATAGGAGCTTTTTTTTTTTTTTTTTTTTTTTTTTTTAATTTATCTAAAAAATTAATTACTAAATATTAAGGACAGAACATCAGTTCCTATGCGATTAGCTAATCAAGATCATAAATGCAGAAGAACTTAATACTTAAGAGCTCTGAAACTTTTAAAGAGCTTGTACACTATATAAACTTTAAAAGAAAAAAATAGTAAATAATAGAATGAGGTGACTACCCACTTTGAACTTAAACTGTGTGGAGATGCAAGCCTATAGTAAATAAACCTTTAATTTTAATGTGAAAGAATTATTGCCATGTCAACCACTCTTTAAACATTTATTTTGATGCAACATCCCAAGCAATAACAAAATCCAAGTTGTAACTCGAGACATAAAATTTTTATTACACGTTCCCTTGAAATAATACAAAACAAATACATACTAGTTTATAAATTTTGCTTATAAAACGTTACCAAAACTTCACTTTTTCTGCCAGAAACATCATAATAACGTAAGTTTATATTAAAGGAATAGACCAGAGAAAAACATAAGCATTTATATCACAAAACACTTAATGGGATTTACATAAATAACATTGGTTTGTCTCAAAACCCAACAGTAGCCCCCGCAGCAGGGATCTGAAAATTCAATTTATGCAACCCGCACAACATTTTCATTCTAATTTTTGCATATTTCTGACGTCATAAACATGAATTTTCACGCGAATTGCATACTTTGCAGTATATTCACGCTCTCTCGTGGGGCTACATTAACATTCTGGTAAAAATTGTCATCAGTTTTGAAGATGCCATTTCGTGTTTATTCATTAAAAAACACATGTGGTTTTATGTGGTCTATGGCTTTAAGCTTACCGTTATGCTACTCAAAAGTTTATAAAAAAAAATTAGCAAAGAAAGCACAAAAATATCACAATTTTTTTTACATGTAATGTACAAAAAAGTACTGAAACTAACGAACTAAATAATATAATTATTCATTATAAGCTTTCAAATTATTTTCACGAAAATTATTACCTAAAATTCATGAAGAAAGTAAATCTAGTCGTACATTATTTATAATTTAAATCCCAAGAAAGCAAGAAAAAAAAAGAGTGGTAAAATTTACACCCTCGCATCGTATCTCGACTTTGTGTAACGTTTGCGTCTTATAAATAAATCCTATTTATGCCGAGGCTATATGTTACAAGATACTAAAAAAAAAGAAGTAAAATGAAATGGATGGAGCTAAAAAAAAAAACTTTAATTATTCACAGTGTGTTATTTTTAAATAAAACATTATTTACGTCACACAAAAAAAAAAAAAAAAAAATACAATACATTTTTAGCATAATGTGTTTAAAAGTAAAATTTCAGGTAATTTATACTTTTTTAACTCTATTTTTATTTATTATTATTAAACTGCTTTTTCAGCTATATATTTCAAAAAATAAAATAATATTTGCGATATTTGTGCTTTTATTTTTGCGTCATTCTGAGTGCTTTTCGATGCTCTTCTTGAGCAATGAATAACATTGCTCCGCATAGGACAAACGTAGTTTTTGGCTATTTTCTTTGGAAAATTAGCTAGTATTTGGTCATTATTATTTTTCTTGCATACTTTCAAAAAACAAAAATTCTAAAAATTTTTATTTACACTTTCCTACAATCAAACTTAATAAATTACTTGAGGTACTAACTCAACCTGGCATATGCAATGGGCTCAAAAAAATTGCAAAGTATTTTTAAACTGGGAAATTGTGCCATTTTCCTATACTGGCCAATGTTATTTAGTACTCACTTATGGCTTATGGCATCGACTTTAACATGAATGAAACCACCCTATTGGACTCAAGCTATATAATCGTGTGGTAACCTGCTCATCCGACATCAGCTGACTTCAAATTATTGATAGTAATATTAGTATTTTATTATTATTATTATTTAAGGTTGTAGGTAGGTGACCGACTGATATCTCGCAAACTAGACGGTCGCGAATTATAATATAAACACAAAATAAAGAAGAAATGGTACTAAAAGTTTAGGTACGTCAAACATGTGAAAACACGATCTAATATTTAAGTTATTATCCACTTTAAAGATAACGTGTAAATGTGGTAATTCAAATTTAAGCAACAAATTTTAGTAAAATTAGAAACTTTTTTTTAAATTAAAAATATTATTTAAAACTTTTTTTGGGAACAAAACAATTTTTTTTTTTTTTTTTTTTTTTTTTTTTTTGAAAATAATAGTGTTTGTTTTGTTGGAAATAAGTAATGAACAAAAAATTGTCCAAGTCGATCATGTTCTATACGTTAAAAGCATCTTGAACAAAAAACTTGTCTAATATCCTAAGATAACTAAAAATCAACGTTGATTTGGTGGAGGGAGTCATTGATTGCTAATTTATGTTTCATGCACGAAATGGCAAATTCGGTTTTATGACGTCACAACTCGCTTGTTTCCGATATCATGGACCAGTGAGCTGTTACGTCATAAAACCGCATCTGCCATGTCTTAAATGGAAAATAAATTAGAAATCAATCACCGGCCAAATCAGCGTTGATATTTAGGTATGTTAGAATATTGAACAAGTTTTTTTGTTATTTATTTATTTACTTATTATTATTATTATTTTAAGGTGTTCTATAAGCCTTTAAATAATATTTGACCTGGGTATCAGTAACAGTTGTTTTGTTCTATAAGGAATAGATATCTAAACATTATGTTAGTTACAATATTGTACCTACTGTTTATTTTATTATAATGTTTAATGAGTCGTTTATACCGTGAAACAGATAAAAACCTCTAACTATGAGTAATTCAATAGAAATGAATGAGATGTGAAGTATTGGTTAACTGTTTTATTATAAAATGTAAAATATAATTGTTATTATTCAGCGTTATTTTGTTATCCCTCTCTATGGATAATGTTTTTGTTTACCCACAGGCAATAATTATAATTTAGAGAGAGAGAGAGAGAGAGAGAGAGAGAGAATACCATATTATGGAAAATTTTAGCTTCATTAAACTCTCACGAACAACAAATAAACGCAACCAATTTAAGGGAGTAGGGTACCGACCTTATATCTCAAAAACTAGAAGTGTTTTAGGTCTAAATTTGGTGTCATTGTGTAGCTAAGGGTCACACCTAGCCGTGATAAAAATTTCATGATGTTTGACCGTCCCGGAAAAAAGTTTTTTTTTTTTTTTTTAATTAACATTGGGCATTGGGCCTTATTTGCATAATTATTGCAAATATCCAAAAATAATATAAAACTAATTTGCACGGTGACCCCCCAAAATTTTTATATTTTTGAAATTGTTTCAAGCTCAAGTATCACTGAGCAAAATTTCAGATTTTTTTTTTTTTTTTTTTTTTTTGACGAGAAAAGTTTGAGTCTAACGACGTCGGTATCCTACTACCTTAAAAATGATCAACATACTTTTATCTTCTTCAAATAAGTGATTATAACATATTTTATATATAATATTTTTTTCATTCGTGCCAATAAATTAAGAACAATGAAATAATTATTTCGAAAAGTAATGTAAAGCAATAATAAAAGTTAATACTTACTCAACCTAGGCAAGTAGAATGGAATACATTCACACTTTTCAGCTATATTTTGTGTCAAGCATTCAGTTTCACAGTTGTTTTGCGAGTACACCTGAAAAGTTAAATAGTTTAATAAAATTCAGTTAAGTTGAAAAAATTACAATACTATGTACAACAGGCTGTTGTACATAGTATTGTAAACAACAGGACTCTTTTTTTTTTTCCAGTTCGTGTTATTGTGACTTTACTTGATATTGAAAAAATCAAATCAAAATCAAGATAACAAATTAAATGTATTGATAATGATAACAAAAGGTTACAGCCTAATATTAATATAGATCTTATTGTCATAACTATATTTACCTCGAAACATAAACAATCCATCAAAACTCTAATGTATTATAGTTTTGATGGATTGTCTATATGTTATAAGTATATTATATATGTACAGTACTCTACGTACGTACACCTACTTTTCATAAAAAGTGATACGTAAGTGTCATACTATTATAAGTATTATATATTTATATATAGCATGGATGAATGAACAGAGCGAAGCAGTTTTATAGTGGGAAAAGCTATTTAGTGGGTACCAAATTTAGTGATCACTGATCATATTTGATTTAAATCTATACATTTATAAATATCTAACTCCTTACTAAAATATGAACGTATAAGTATAAGGTAAATGTAATTATATATATATATATATATATATATATATTAAAACACAATTTAGGCAACCATTTAAACTATTTTTTTCAATTGCGTTAAACTTTTTGTTTAAATAATATACATATACATATATATGTATATGTATATATATATATATATATATATATATATATATATATATATATATATATATATATATATATATATATATATATATATATATATATATATATATAATATAATTTTTATTAAAACTGGCCTGTGGCCACTTTTCACATGACAAGTCATGTGGTTAAAATATAAAAATTTATACTAAATGTTTTAGAATATTTAACATTAAATTTAAATTAACAATAAATTTTTAAATAAGAATCAATATAAAACAAAATATTTAAATGCTAAAATAAAAGTTCACGCACATACAGTATGCTAGGTTTACAAAAATATTAATATACACCTACATTACTTTCGTTACTTTTTATTGAATTTTTTTCCCCCTGTTATGATTGATGGGTAAAGCTGCATTTTATTACAAGTTTTTTTTTTCTATGCATACTTTTATTTTATGAGATAAGGCTTTTTATTGAGATATATAGAGAGATGGAGAGAGAGAGAGAGAGAGAGAGAGAGAGAGAGAGAGAGAGAGAGAGAGAGAGAGAGAGAGAGAGAGAGAGAGAGAGAGAGAGAGAGAGAGAGAGAGAGCATAGATCGTGCTTTAATATTAAGTGTAGCAATTTTGTTGAACGTTTTATCGATTTCATGGAACATATTTAATGGAAATATATAAAGAGAGAGAGAGAGAGAGAGAGAGAGAGAGAGAGAGAGAGAGAGAGAGAAATAAAAAAATGTAATATCACATTTATTTTCCGCATATAAAATTTTTATATATTGAAAATTTACATACTAAAAGTATAATATTGAATAAATTTATCCCATTATACGTTTAGTAAATAATGATAATAAAGTTATGAAATATTATATAATATACTTTCAATCAATTCTTATCAAATAATAGTAACAATAATAATAAAATAAATTATTAAATAAAAACATTTAAGTGCAATATTTTTGCTGAGAAGGATATTGACAATTATGTTGCAAAAGATTATGGTAATGATTGTACTATAATCATATATTATTATTATTAGAAATGGAGAATTAAAATTAAATTAAAAAGTTATAGCTGCGGAAAATCAGCTACTGTAGGATTTGAATATAAAAATGTAAAGCAAGAAAATCTGAAATTTTGCAAAGTGATACATTGCACATTAAGATAAGGTATCTTCAAAAGTGTAAGGAAAAAAAAAAAAAAAAAAAAAAAAAAAAAAGAAAAAAAAAGAGGCTTCCATGTTAGATTTTAAATGTGAATTTTTGAGGTTTTCGTCCCATAATACCCCATGTTAATTTCAATTTTTATTTTCTGGTCACAAGTTCTGAAATTTTTTAGGCATGTAAGTGTTACGGGGGTTTGTTACTTTTAAGTATTAACTTTCAAATGACACCATTAACTAGTTAGATTTTGAGATACAAACACTTATTTAATTATTTTTTTAAAGCGGCCTTAATTTTATGAACCTGATTTTATTACCTTATATTTATGATGATTTTAATTTGTTATTCCTATATGAATTAAAAATAAAAAGTTTATTTGATTTTTATAACGTATTAATACTAAAATGAAGTATATTTTTTGGTATATAAGGCAAAATTGATGATAATAAACATCATAAATATAATGAAATAAAAAGCAATGATAATGATACGCATGCACAAATGGCTATGTTTATTTTTTTTTTTTTTGTACAAACTTAATAGGCGTAACAATATTATCAACAATAAATTTATGACGTGGAAAAATCAAATTTAAAATTGTAATGCTGAAAATCTGTTGACAATTTATATACAGTATGTAATGTTTATTTTATTATTAACTTGGTGATAAAAAATAAGTGTTTTTTTTATTGTATGTTTTCTACGTAAAAGTGTAAATATTGCAATATTTTTTGAGGAAAAAAAAAATAATAAAAAGATAGCCGCAGGATAGAACATTAAGAAAACATGTTGACGCAGAAAAAAAAATGCTAGCTAATTTTCAGCAAGTCATAATTCAATATAATTCATATAATTCAATATATATATAGGGTGTATCCGCATGACATCATATTTAATCTTCGATGCCATATTAGATCGATGAACAACATTGCTCAGCATAGGACAAACTTTGTTTCTGGCTATTTCATAAGGGAAATTAGTGTATTTTTTTTTGTTCTCACATACTTGAAATACTAATTCAACCTATTAACAGTATCAGTGCTCTCAAAATATTTCTATATCTTCATATACTAACACAATGAGTCATTCTCCAATACCGACCAACGTATATTCAGTGATCCAACATCATGGTGTTGACTTTTTAATAAGAATACATATAACTTATATATGAAGTTTTACTGCATAATTATTATGTTATAGAAAATATTTATATATTATATATATATATATATATATATATATATATATATATTTTTTTTTTTTTTTATTCTGGTTAAATTCAGCAACCTTTATGATAAAATTACATAAATGGAGCATAACGTTATGTTATTTTTTAATTCTTTCCGTGTTGAGAGTATACACGTATAGTACACGAAATGCATTGGTTGTGCATCAAGGCATGAATGGGAGGTTATCGGTTTAAATAATTCTCAAAAAAATTCAATGGCTTAAAAATCACATAAAAGTATGTCTCTAGTATTTCTCATTTAAATATCTCCAAAATCGGTAGAGTAGTTTTTTCAACAGAAAAAAAAAAAAAAAAAAAAAAAAAAAAGTGTTTCCCCATTAGCGTAATGTTAATTTAGGGGAACCTCTTTTAATAGAGAACTTTTAACATAATTCTTAAAATGTTAAAATTCTCTATTAAAAAAAAAAAAATCATGCCACGCATGTTTTTGGCACAGACAAAAATTCCCATTTATACATACAATACTGTACTTTAAATAAACGTATATAACAACAGTTTAATTTTACAATATTATTAAGAGTTAAATATAATTAACACATTTGATTATTATATTCTCTCTCTAATAAAATTAAATTACAATTTAAATAAATAATAAAGTGACAGCCTCTTTAATTTTGACCTTTTGACCTGACTTTTGGTACTGTACATAATCTGTGTTTATCTAATAAGTGATATTCTATAAAATGTATCATAATAATGCTTTTAATATAGAATAATGTATAATAGTTGATAATCCACAGTATAATAATATAACCCCTATTATGTTACGTAAAGCAAATATAAACCAATGTGTAGAACACAATATGATTTCATTAACCGATATTATTGTTACTCTCTCTCCCTCTATGACGTATAGTACATGTTTCATATGTGTGTGTGTGTTTAAACTTTATATTCAATTATATAACACAACAGTTTAAATTTCAAACCTCACTAGAGTGTTCATTGTTGAATAAGAGAGATATAATGTTATCTATTACGTATTGTGTATATACCATATGAGGGTAGATTATATATTTTTATTATTGTTATATATATATATATTTTTTGTACGTGATACAGGTGTATGCGCATGACGTCATAATATATAATGAATGCACTTTGATGCCATACTGGAGCAATGAATAATAATAATATTTTATTAAGGCGCATACAGGGCTATTTCAGCCATATTACATGAACCTTGGCCATAAATTGAGCCAATAATATCACAATAAAAAGACAAAATATTACAATATGCAACAAAATTAAACCATTGGGGGTAGCGCAAAATCAGCGCATCACATATTGCTTACTGGACATAACTTATTTGATACACAGAAAATAACACTTCTATAATAATATGTAAATAAAACTTTTACTATCACTTATATGCCAATTCAAAAATATTTACCTACAATAAAAAAATAAAACAATTGATATATTTATTAACAAAATAATGAATAGTATTGCTCAGTATAGGAAAATCGTAGTTTTTGGTTATTTTATTTGAACAATTAGTTTTTCTTTTAATTTTTTGTTTTATTCTCGCATGCAAATCTAATTCAATACAACGCATTAATGCTCTCAAAAATATTATGTTATATTTTTAAGTTGGGAAAATGTGCTATTTTCCCATACTGTCCCATGTTATTTAGTGCTCACTTATGGCGTTGACTTTCATATGCAACCACTTAAACATAAAGTGATATAGACCGTAGACCCCTTGCACATCCTTGCGCTTTGCTGTCATGTTTGTGGTGCCTAATGCATTGTCCAGTATAGGGGAAACATCATTTCTCCTAATTTTTCACATAAAAAGAGTTTATTTCAACTGAACGAATGTTTTCTCATATTCTTCGCGCTTATTAGGAGCTAGATATAAGACTTTGATAGAGGTTTGAACACATAAGTATAAATACTGGAATGTACAGAATTATATGCTGTTCTCATTTGGTGTCATGTATTGACATAAATATAGCATAAATTACATAATTTATTATTTAAGTGCACGCATGGACCACTAGCAATGAAATGTTTTTAATTGTTGCAACAAGTAAGTGAAAATGATTTTTTCATAAGAAATGCATTAAGAACATTCAAATTTATTTTAAATAGTTCGTTCATTGCAAGTAGTCCATTCTTGGCATTTTGAATAAAAATGAATGAGACTGTTACCTAGTATTATTATTAATATATTTTTTTCCTTGCGTATGTAAGTGCTAGAATTATCCATATCCATGCATACAAATAATTTCGGCTCCGTTGAAGACTTTTTCTTATAAAAAAAAATGCTAAAACCGCAATGCTTAAGAGAAAGATTATAGGAAATTAGAGGTTCTTCTCTCTTTTATCCCTGCTTGTTTGTTTAACTAGACTGTACTAAAAAAAGTCAATATTATACGTGTACAAGATTTCATAACTTAAAAAGAATGTGATAAAAAAGAAATAACCTCTAAGATATTTGCAAAACGATAACATTTTTAAGTATAAAAAAAAGTGTTCTTTTCTTCCACATATCATATTTCTGTACAAAAATTGCAATAAAATTTAAAAAAAAAAAAAAAAAAAAAAAACTTCAATAAAGGTTATAAAATAAATTAAAAATGAAAATTAAAGAAATAAAATTTTGACACAGCATAAAAAGGATAAAAAAATATATAGAGAGATGAAAGTTAAAAATATATTCATAAAAAATTAATGAAAACTTTCTGAATACTTCAATAATATTTCTCAAAGTATTCCACAAGAGCCTAAAGCCTCATATTGAAATATGTAACGTACGTACGTACCTTGAAATGCTGCAAGTTTCTCTCTCCCCTGAAATAACATCCTCGTACCTCGGGGGTGTATCCACCTGCCTTGAGAGCCTCAGAAGTTGTCACCATGGTAGGTCGTACAGCTACGGTTACAAGACTGTTGATTGGTACACGAAAATGTTGATCTGAAACCTTGGGGAATTCTGCAGGAGAGTGAAGTAAGATCTGAAATATAAATTAGTAATAACTAGAAAACAAATTAAAAATATATCATAAACATTTCAGTTAAATTAAATATTACTTTGCTCTCTCTTTCTCTCTCTCTCTCTCTCTCTCTCTCTCTCTCTCTCTCTCTCTCTCTCTTCTCGCCCGCTCATTCTTTATCTCTTTTATCTAAACTTTATTAGTCTATTTGTAAAAACCCTATTAAAGTTTTCTGTTTAAAAACTTTCTTTTCTTTATAATATAATATGAATGGCAAAAAAAAAAAAAAAAAAAAAAAAAAAATGTATATATACAAAAAAAATTGTTATAATATATAAAAGTAAAAATCATACAAGGTAATTTACGAAGACCGTAAGATAAAGACTAAATTTCATAAGACTAATAAATAAAAATCATATTTCTCCCTTTTTTACGTATTAATTGTATGATTTATATGGGAGAATTTGTGTATCACCATTCAAATTGCCTATTTGTAAAAGCAATATTTTTTTAGTTTGATAATAGTATAATATAATAACGTTCATTAATTTTATCAATATTTAAAAGAAATTTTTAACTGTATCATTTAATTGTATAAGTCGGGCACTACAATTTTGTAATACATTCCAATACAGACATCTTCAAATTTATATATATATATACTGTGTCAATTTTATTAAAAAAAAATACAAATAAATAATAATAAAATAGATTTTCAGTAGACCAAAAGAAATAAGAATAAATTGATTTCTTTTAACAGTTCGATATAATAGTAAAATTTTATGCTTGAACCTCTTTTATTAGTATTATTTTCTTTCTTTTTTTTTCTTCTTTTTTTTTCTTTTTTTTTATACAAATAATACAACTTCATTTGTTTTTTTAAGCCTCGTATCAACATATTCAAAAATGTTTCAACCCAAACAAAAATAAACAAACATCTAAAACGTAAATAAATAAATTTTTATTCATTAATTTTAATGAAAAAAATAAACTATTCATAAAAGCACAATTTGTTACACATTTATGAAAATAATAATTTTGCAAATAATAAATATTGAAAGAGATTATATTAATTCTAAAATAAATATGGAAATAATTGGAATTTTAATTTATAATAAATAATAATTATAAATTTTAATTTGCTCAGAGCTAAATATTTGAGAGATATAGAGTATAAAAAAAAAAACTAAAAAAAAACTGGATTATTGGAACTGTACCACATTGTTACCGCGGAGCCTTTCATGCGTACGTACACTTATGGCCAGCTAAAACTTAACATTAAAGATAATGCCCCTAAAAGGTGAGAGTTGAGTTAAGGCGAGATTTGACTAAAAATATATAAAGGAAATCAAAGTCTGAAATTTTGCACACTGATTCATTGGATAAGAGGTATCCAAAATTCTATATCGATCTTGTTGCGAAAAAAAGGCAAATCTCGTATTTTTTTAGGAGAAGCAAAATGCCTATATCGTTTTTTGTCAGTGGAAGCAAAAGGCCTATCTCGTTCCCGAACGTTATGGAGATGGTGCTCGAAATAGACCTTTTGCTTCCACTGACAAAAAACGAGATAGGCCTTTTGCTTCCCCTGACAAAATACGAGATAGGCCTTTTTTTCGCAACAAGATTGATATGTATGTTAAATTTAGTTTGATACGAGCCCAATAACAATAATAATATTAATGATAATATATAGATTCATTGAGTATATAAGAAAGATTTTACAAATATAACAGTCAAAGTCACAAACAATGATGCAATTGCTCAAAAGGATAATTAAAAAGGCAAAGCCCATTGAGTTAATTATCCATAAATTGAAAAAGAAATAAACAATAAAAATAAAGAGAACATAAATAAACGAGGTTAGGTTATACATTTTTTTAGAAACATAGACGCTGACATTTCTTTAACTTCACAGTTTAACTTATTATAGAGGACAACTCTCCTAGGAAAGAAAGTATCATTATAATAGTTGGCGTTGATTATAGGTACAATATACTCAGTAATAATAATAATATACATAATCATTTTCTATCTTATCTAATGGTCACGGGTTTTGAAAATTTTATCATAATAGGTAGATGTTACTATTAGGTTTCAAATGGTATCATAAAGTTAGTAAGTTTTCGTTATAGATTTTGAGATACCAGCCATCTAAATAAATTATTTGTTGCAGCTAAGCTACATAAAATGAAACAAAAACTTTGCAGATGTTTTGCAGTTATTTCACAATCCTGACCACAAAGCATTTAACTCAACTCAACTTAAGCCTTTTTCTTTTTCAAGTGGTATCACTATCACCTTTCATGTAAAGTTTTGACTGTTCATGAGTGTACATATATGAACTTTGTTTGATGCTTTTAGGCTTTGTTATTTTCATATTCATATTGGACATTCTTTGCGTGATATTTTGAAAATTCAATAGTACCAACCATTATATTATTTTTTTTTTAATTATGGGGTGGTAGCAATCATATTGATTGGAGTTTCCGCTTTCATGTTATATGTGATTAAAAAAATAGCATTGAACAATTTATTGGAATACTGTGATTTTTTTTAAATAAATGAGGACTGAAGTTATAAAAAGGAAATCCTTATTAGTAAGAGCTTAATTTTTCACATTCAGCTTTTATCCATTTTTTTTTCTGATCAATGTGATTTTTTGGAGAAAAAAAAAACGTGAGATATTTTTAACTAACTCTTAAATTTGCAAGGAGTGACAATTAAATAGCTCAATACTGCCAAAATGCTAAAATAATTCATGGTAGGTTAATTGTATATATAATTGTATAAATATATAGTTATTGTTTTCATTAAATCATTTGACGAAGCATTTCTTTTTTCTTATGTTAATGGGACATCACTTGTACTTCTTTCTGTCTACTTTTTTTTTAAATCGTAATTTGTTATGTTATTGTCCATAAAACAAACATATATAAAAAAAAAAGGAAAATAAACAATCGCGGTTAGGTTGATGATATAATATTAAAGGATGTAAGAAACCCATGCAGATTCCTATATTGTGCGCAGTGAAAATCTTGCTAGCATAGAGATAAAACAACTAACATATTATATTAGCTTTTGACATTAAACTCCTTGAGAAAACGGGATATATATTATGTGTGAGTGTGTGTGCCTTTTTTGGTCCTTACAAGGTCTGCAGAGAGAAACTTTCTATGATAATGCTTTACTTAAAGCCATGAACCACATAAAACAACATGTGCTTTTTAATGAATAAACACGAAATGGGATCTTCCAAACTGATGACAGTTTTTACCAGAATGTTAATGTAGCTCCACGAGAGAGCGTGAAAATACTGTAAAGTATGCAATTTCCGTGACTATTCATGTTTCTGACGTCAGAAACATGCAGAAATTAGTAAAAAAAATGTTGTGCGGGTTGCATAAATCGAAATTTTCTGATCACTGCTACGGAGCTACAGTTGGGTTTTGAAACAAACTAAAGAAACTCTGGTCTATTCCTTTAATTGCCTTTAAATCAAATAATTATCGTATTAAATGAATTATCGTTTCTGTGGTTTAATTGATTTCATGTGTGAGGAATCATATAAGTAAACTTTGAAATATATCACAAAAAAATGTTGTGTAACGATGAGGGAGCGTTGCATTAGACATTACAGCCTAAGCAACATGCAGTAAATCCAGCCTGATCTTTGATCCTAAAGACTCGCAGGTGCGATCGTGTTCATCAGCCATATACGAGATTGTGGTTCTCTTGCTATGCTATTCTGTCTCTATTAGACACCTGACTTACTGGGGTGTCATTTACCTACTCAAATGTGGAATCAATTAAGCCACAAGAACGCAAGGAACAGCTCTATGATCCACTAGACATCGAGATCATGAGTTTATCATCAGCAAGTGTCAGCTGTTCGCCATCGAATATATCGAGTCTGCAAACATCTCTCTCACGCAAAGGTGATACCATACAAATGTTACTTTAAAAAATACATTACTACAGTATAATAGAGTAAAAATCATCAACCAATTTAGAAACCTTTTTGTAATGTAAATTTTTTTACATTTCTATATTCTTTATTTCTATTTCCTTTCCATTTATATTATCATTGCAAGAGGCAGGTGGTCCTACTGTAATTTGCACGATCAAATATTACATACATCAAAAATCTTGCAGTTTTTGTAAGTATTTATTTTTAAATTTAAAATAAATAAAAGATTTGTGTATTACTATATTAATATTATAGAGTTTGCAATGATCTATTATTGGTACTATAGCCAAAGTGATTACCCGATTGATATATCAAAATGCTGCAATATAAATTTTACAAAATTACGCATTTACCCCGTTTTCAAAACATTTAGATAAATCAATATTTAAAAATAATATCTATAAGTGCGATATTAAATATTTTGTTTGCTAGCTTTTAACTCTCTCTCTCTCTCTCTCTCTCTCTCTCTCTCTCTCTCTCTCTCTCTCTCTCTCTCTCTCTCTAAATTTTACTGGTGGTTGAATTATATTTGTGAGTATTAAAATATATGTGCTATCATGAACAAAATTTAATCGATCATATTTGCTTTTAATATAATTACTTTTTTTTTTTAAACTAGAGTAATATAATCTATGTAAAATTATTGATATAAGCTGAAATGTAAACTTTACATTAAAATTAAAATCCGTCTGTGCTCTCTTCTTGGTATATTTACATAACATATACTGAAAACTAATTTGAAAATTTAACAAATGGATTTAATTTTAATATACATACAGGCCTTCAAAAAAAAACAAAAAAAAAAGCTGTATTTTTTTCTTCCGCGGATTTTGCTTTTCAATTATCTCCTCACTCTCTCTCTCTCTCTCTCTCTATCTCTATTTCAAACTTTTTGGAAATATTTCTTTTTATAGTATTTAAAATCTTATATATGTTAATTAGTTTCTGTTTCAGAAAAAAAATAAAATACATAAGCCAACCAAGGTTTTAATTTGTAAAGTCAAGTAAAAAAATATTTATATTTAGAGCCCTAAAAATACCTAATAGGGTTAATTTTCTTTTAATATGGATAAAACTGGATATATGGATATATATATATATATATATATATATATATATATATATATATATATATATATATATATATATATATATATATATATATATATATATATATATATATATATATATATATATGTATATTATTATGTATGTGCTGCTTTGTCATCTTATTATTATTATTATAATCTAATACTTTATAATATACATGTAAAATAGATCGTATTTTGTGTCACTAAGTATCCTGGTAGGTATGCAACCCGGAGGACCACTTTTTATAATCTAAAGAATTAAGAGTCTACGAGGGTTCCACAATTCATTCGAAAGTGTGAAGTGTTGAAAGAAAGCGTGGTGGATGAGAACAGCTTTATATTACAGAGAGAAAAAAAAAAGATTTTTTTCTTTCTTTTTATTAGATATTACTCTTATTATAAATAAAACAAATGTTTTATTAAATTTATATATATATATATATATATATATATATATATATATATATATATATATATATATATATATATATATATATATAAATTTGTGACGTGTTCGCCAGTTAACCGGCAATAACCTTTAGCTTATGCATTTTAACTTGAGGGATGAGCTTATGAATGAAGAATGAAAGAAATCAACAAACATGTATGAATTCTGATGCTAAAACAGTAAAGATGAAGGGAAAAGTTTTCGGGTCATGAATATTTTATAGTAATTCTTAAATAAAGTTTTCATAGCAAAAACGCAGTTATATTCGTGTGTAGAGCATATATATATATATATATATATATATATATATATATATATATATATATATATATATATATATATATATATATATATATATATATATATATATATATATATATATATATATATATATATATATATATACACACATATATATATGGGTTAGCAAACTGCAAAAATTTATCGCAGTGCTTCATTCTTATTACGTATAATATAAGTGGCAATAAGATGTACACAAAACCGCGATAGCATATTTCACCAGTCAAAAACTCGTACTAAATTTGCAATGTTATTCTTCAAAGTTCATAATAAGAGGTTATATGCTCCGAGAAAAGTTTTGGCCACGCGCGGTCGCGCAGCTTAAAGGAATTCACCAAAGACGTCATATCACCGGGTGTATTTTTATTCACCTTATCAGTGACGTAACTGGTGAACGCTGGTGAACGGCATCGTACTGGCTTAGAATCAAGTACATCCATCACAAAATAAAATCAACTGCGCGAGTTTTGTGCTGTGCTCAACCTCTTTATTATGTGGACCTTGGTTATTCTTAAATATGAGAAAAACCCGCGCTGGATTTAAATGGTGAAACATATTATCGTGGTCTTGTGTACACATAACTATATAATATAAATATATATAATCTTTCTAATCAATAAAATTATATATTATTTGTATGCAATAAATATATTGAATGACATTTTAATAGTTTTAAGTTGAGATTGCAAATAATTCAATTTATTATACTTTAATAGGTAATATTGCAACAAGTAAACATAACCTATTTATCCCCCCTCTTTTTATTTATTTTTTTAAATTTTGTTGTCCTTTTTATTTTTCATTCTCTCTCTCTCTCTCTCTCTCTCTCTCTCTCTCTCTATTTTTCCTTCCTTATCTCAACTTTAATTGATACTGATTTGGTGTTAACTGAAGTAAATTTGAAGTTTTCTATTTTCGATTTCGATGAGTGTCTATTCTGTTGTTTAGACGTAAATGTAGTATTTTGTTTCTTTTAAATTTTTGCATAGATATAATTAAATATTATATTATATAATATGTATGATATATAATATAATACGTGAGAATAATGGGAAAGCTTTAAGATAACAATAGTTTAGTTTTAACCTTTTTTATCTGAATTAAATTATTACTTTATTTTACAAAAACTCGTAAAAGTGTGTCTAGTGTTCTTTATTTAAAATTTCAAGACTCGGTACGGTAGTTTTATTATGTAAGAGAGAAAGAGAGAGAGAGAGAGAGAGAGAGAGAGAGAAAGCAACAAGATAGTTGTGCTAAGTTAAATGTTAAATGGTACCCATTCCAACTGTAATTGACTAGCATTCCACGCAGATAACATTCAATACGATTATTCATTACATTACCCATTCGGCTCCGTGGAAATTTCCATCTTGCTTTTATATCTTTTATTATCTGAGAAGATATAATTTTGATTAAAGAAAGATGTCTTTATCTATATAAGCTTCCAGAGAGAGAGAGAGAGAGAGAGAGAGAGAGAGAGAGAGAGAGAGAGAGAGAGAGAGAGAGAGAGAGAGAGAGAGAGAGAGAGAGAGAGAGAGAGAGAGAGTTAGATATGCGAGCTTACAAAACTAAACCATTGAAACTTTTGTATCTGCTGTACAGTATAGTAATTTCATCATTATTAACAGCAATGTTATCAATCATAAAATGAAATGAAAGCTGATTTTAAGGATAACAAGCATATTGCTAGGGGTATGGTTTTATGTTGATACTAATTAATTTGAGCTTATACGTTTCAACGTCAAATACGATCAGAAAATATACAATTGACCACGAAAATTACTATACTTTTCCACCATTCGTATGGCTTTTGATGTTTTATTTTTTGATATAGATTTAAATCAACTTTTAAAATTATTATTCCAAAATATAGTATGCTATTTTATATTGACTATATGCCTTGTGCTGTAATATCATATCGGTTGCAAGTCATATACATGGTGTATTTTTACACTGTATAGTAGTGGTATTATGAAGTGCTTTCGTGTACCCTTTCCAGCATTTTTTTTATGTTATATAATTTTGGTTAACATGTAACATGCATTAATTTAACATTACATTCATTGCTTTTATTATGTTTATTTATGATTTTCTGTCATGTGTGTGTAACAATTATGGAATAAATAAATTAGATCCTCTATGAAGTATAAAAATGTTCGGTGGAATATACATATTATCACTAAAAAATAATTTAAAATTTCATTACCTTATAACTCTTAGCATTAGGCCAACAACTTGGTTGTAATTCTTCCACAGCAGCAGAGAACACTATATCCAGGCCTGATCGTGCTCCACGACCTGCTACTCGTAGAGGGTACGCGTCTTTGTCTGCATTTTCACCGTAGCCTAAGTCAGGATCCCATGTGTCAGTGGTTTCTTCTAGTTCTGCTGTATCGTTCATCCAGTTAGCTAGTATATCACTGTGTACGTCACTGATGGGAATTAAAATAAAATTAGCTACTTTCTAACTATACATAATACAGTACTTCTGTTTATCATTCATATGATAATATACAAGTATATGGTGTATCCGGATGACGTTATATTTAATGCGCTTGAACGCCATTCTGGAGTAAGGAATAACATTGCTCAGCATAGGACAAACGTAGTTTTTAGCTTAAGAAAATTGATTAACTTTTTGTTTACATAATTTTCTCACATACTTGAGATACTAATTCAATCCTATTAGCGGCATCAATGCTATAAAAAAATTTGCTTAGTTTTTTTTTTTAAATGGCCAAATGAGTCATTTTCCTATACCGGCCGCGTCTTTTTACATATGATTTATTTATTTATTTGTCAACCAAAAACAGGCTTGCGCCCAATACATTGGCGGTACACTCGCTCAATACAAATAGTATAGATGAATTACAATTAAAGTAAAAACAACACACGCATGCACATATATACATTTAATTTGGACTACAGATTATGTATTAATAACATATAATCATCGCTTTTCAACATTTTCCTATTATACATACTCCTTGATTGCGGCACCTTATAAAAAATCTTCGTATTTCACTCGATTTCTGCATCATTTCGTTTGCTTTCCCTATTTTTAGGGGATGTTTATAGGTTTGACCTGTCTATCATATCCCTGGCCAGTTTTATATGGCATAACAGGATGATCGTTTGAAAAAAAAAATCCGAAGGAAATGGTTTACCAAATCCAAGTTATTTCATTTACTTTGATTAAATGGAATCTTTTGTTGTTGGGTTTACCCTGTTTTATGGTCTGGCATGTGACATGAGCTTGACATGCAACTAAATGTTTGCATTTATGTCACTTTTTTTTTCCTTCAGAAAGTAACAGCAAAAAAAAAAAAGAAAAAAGAAAAAAGAAAAAAAGAAAAAAGAAAAAAGAAAAAAGAAAAAAGAAAAAGAAAAAGAAAGAAAGCAAGAAAAGAAAAAGAAAAAAATTTAAATGAGAAAAAAAATTGCTCAAACGGTTCGGCGCGAAATCAAGATTAAAGCCGTGCTACATTTAAAGGGACAAAAAAATAAAAAAAAAATAAAAGAGCATTTAAACAAAATAAAAATTTCAACAATGTGGTCCGACTGCATGTGCTCTGAGATTCATACCGGTCGTACTCTTAGTATGATTTAATTCTTTCTAAAACTGACAACGTGATAATTAGAAACTGGGGACTGTTTACTATTATTGGGCTTCTTTGTATACAAGTAGAATGCCGGGCCTATATATAGGGGGCCTTGTCTACCCATTAGTGTATACAACTTGCTTGTTCTCATCAGGGCTTACAGTATATCGTCTGCCATCGTCAAACCTCCTTCCATAATGTCGAAGGAGAAATGACCATATTATCTTAATATTATGGCATGCACGAAATGTATGTATCAGTACGAGCAGGACATTACCACACTTCTTAATAATCATGTGGCTATATAAATATACCGACATACGAAGGTGGTGCTCGCACTCTGACAGAGGTCTACGTACTCTACACCCTGGGCGTTACAAGAGAAGCTCTCAGCAGTCACCATGCTACACTCGCCACTTGCAATTGTCATTAAACTGCATTTCATGTTTAAGTGTTGTGCGAAATAAATATATTTAAATAATGCACTTTAAATGAGTGCTCATCATTTTATAGGCATTTTATCAGTTTTATTATTATTATTATTGTTACACAACAGTAATTTTTACAATCATAAAATAATAATTTGTAGAGCAATAAGCGCTGACTAGTAATAATTTGCACTGGTTTTCTCATGGAGTTTTTTTCTTCTTTTTTTTTATGAATTTTATAAAGTTTTTATTATTTATTTATTTATTTATTTATTTATTTATTTATTTATTTATTTATTTATTTATTTATTTATTTATTTATTTATTTATTTATTTATTTATTTATTTATTATTATTATTATTATTTTTTCAATCATTGCGATGGATTTTATGTTGTTAGATTATGAGCATTTAATTCGACTGCTATACATCTATCGCGTCAAGTTTATTATTATTATTTCATTTATTATCACACAATACACACAATACATATTATATACAACCAAGGCAAAGGCCTTATATCGGTTGGTTCACACATAAAGAAAAAGTTTGTAGTTTTCACAATTTAATTATGTTATTATTTTGTTTGTTTTTTTCCTGACTATATATATTTTTATTATTATTATTTATTTTTTCACTAATGTTCAAAAAAATATATATATATATATAAAATGACTACAAAAACTCAAGATTTTTTTTTACTTGGATTAATGTATCAATAACTTTTATACTATTTAATTCAACTATGAAATTATTGAGATAAAACAATTTTATACTCTTTTTTTGTTTTTTAACTTAGACATTTCAAATCAGATGGACTTTCATTACTCAATTACAATTTAGGCAACAAACAATGCTTCAGTACATCTATTTATAATAATTGGTATACGGAAAGGATTCCTAACAATAATATAAGATTTTATATTCATACCATACCAAGATACTGACACAATTATCTTTCAATTATAGAGTTACAGTCTAATAAGAGAGTTTGAATTATTATTAATGAGTGGTACCACTTATAAAATTTATTGTAATTTACAGCATTAATTTATACATTTTTTTTTTTAAAGTTTATGTTTATTTTTCCTTAAAATTGTTAAAAAAATATAATAATAAATACATAAATAATGTATAACTAAAAATATAATATAAATAAATTAAAAAAATTATTTTATAGTTTTGGTAAACAAAATTAAAAGCCACTTATTATTGTTAATTTTAAATGAAATAATATAATAATATTACAAACTGTAAAATAGCAATGAAAATAATTCTCTCCTTCTCTCTCTCTCTCTCGCTCTCTCTTAAATTTATTATTATTAGCATTAAATTTGTTACAGAACAATTTGAAATAAATAAAATTACGCTCCCGGGATACATTTATATTTTATTACGTTGTTTTCAAACTAATATTTAGCAATTTAACTGTGTATATTTGTTTAAACGAAATTAATAATATTGCGTTTAAACACTGAAAACTGGAAATAATAATAATGTATATGCCTAGTTATATGATGTATAGTATAGTAAGAGCTTCTGAAAACATTGACGCAAAGGAAAATAATAAATTAGGAGAAAAATTGTAAATAGTAACATAGTAAAGTATTATTCATCGACGGAAGTTGGAACAATGTAAACAAGTGAAGTCGTTCACATTTCTTTTGAAAATTACATGTGAACGGTATCATTTGTTAACATTGTTTTTTGTTTATCCATCAACACGCGTCGATGCGCGTCAAATTTAAGCGTCATGAGAATAATACCTTAAAGATAAAGTTCAGGGGTTACAACATGCCTTCTTCAATGTTAGATATTGAGAAGAGCTGTTCATAAACTCATATATGATAACCCAAAGCCCTGCCGTAGCCCCGCAAACTCTTGATCATCCTGCGAGATATGCAACCCGTCCCGTCTTTTTTACGTCATAGTTATACGGCTTTACTATGGAAAATGTTGTAGCGGGTTGCATATCTCGCAGGATGAGCGCAAGTTTAAGGGGTTACCATGGGGCTACGGAAGGGCTTTGGGTCATCATATGTGAGTTTATGAACAGTTCTTCTCATTATCTAACATTGAAGAAGCCCATGTTGTAACCCCTGAACTTTCTCTTTAAGGCGTAGAACACCTTGAACAAAAATCATGTCTAATATCCAAACACAACGAAATATCAATATGAAGTTGACCGGAATCATTAATTTCTAATTTATTTTCAATTTTGAAAATGATATCTGCAGGTTTATGACCTCACAGTTCACTAGTCTACGTGCACGGAAACAGGCGAGCTGTGACGTCATATACCCGCAGCTGTCATTTTGTGAATGGAAAATTAATGAGAAATTAATGAGTATGAGGCCATAAATCAACATTGATATTTAGTTATTTTAGGATATTAGGCAAGTTTTTTGTTCTCACGCCTTAAATATCTACACCAGAAAATGTTTTAAATACGTAATCTTTAGTCCTCAATACACGTAGCAGTTAAATAATAGTGAGATATTGATTTCATTCAAATTTTAATGTGTTTTATTAGTGTTTTTAAAATTATTGTATCGAGTGAAGAATCCGTGTCTAAAATATATTTACTTTTAATGAACGAAAGGGTGACCAACTTGGTGCTAAATAGTTTAAAGAGGATTTTGCATTCATAATATAATAATTCTTTCTACGTTATTTATATCCAGCATAACAAAAACTATAATGTATAAATAAAATTGAATGACTTAAAAAAAAAAAAAAAAATTGTTACCGAAAAATGTTTTAATAATATTTTGAATTTTAAAAACTTTTCTATACCTGAGATTATAGGTGTGATAAAATTTGAATTTTCATATTTAAAGTGGAATAATTTAAATATTTGCTAGTGTTTGCAAGTGATTGAAATTACTAAACTTAAAGGTAACATCTCTTTTTTACTTTATGTTAATTATATTTTGCAACCACTGAGGCTGTGAAATATCGGTCGATTAAATATAGTCCCTTAAAGCCCTTGTCAACTTACTTTTTTATCATTTAGAATACTAGATTGATAATTACCATACCTTATCCATGAATGAGTCACCATCACGCTGATGTTGTATATATTTATTTTCGTTTATTTTCCTTTTTGCGGTTATATCACGTATCTGACGTCACAATGCACCGATGGGGCCGTAATAGGATAGGGGTAAAGAACTTGAGGGAGGGGCTTAAATTTATCACGTGACCAGAGCGGTGACTGTGATTGGCGGCGGTACATTGTGACGTCAGATACGTGATATAGCCGCAAAAAGGAAAATAAATACAAAATCAACGTGATGGTTTCTAATTCATGGATAATAAGGTATGATAATTATCAATCTAGTATTGTAAATGATAAAAAAGTAAGTTGACAAGGGCTTTAATATATTGTAAAATATTATTCTTTTTTTAGTTACATTGCACGCGATACTGCTTAGAAATCAATAGAAATAGGCTTTCTGTCAATTAGCTCCTAAGATATAATATAATGCCTTTTTAATAAAAAAAAAATGTTTGTTTTATTATTGTTTGTATTTTAATTTTAAAAGAAAATATTTCACACATCCTTTTTACATCATGATAAAACAGAAAGTTATAATTCAGATTTCGTAGTCATTTTGTTTTCTTGGTACAGTAACTTAAACCTTATTAATATTTATTTTTCTATATACTTACGTATGTTCATAGTACAAGTTGTTTGGTTGAATCATATTAAATGTAAAACATACTCCTAAATCAGTAAGGATGGGTCTAAACCATTGTGTGCAGTTTGCGGTATCTGACCCCCATCTACATTGTAGAAATCTTTCCTCTCCAGTAGATATCTGTGGTAAAACAAAGTAAAACTTAAAGGCGTAGAACACCTTGGACAAAAAAGTTGTGTAATATCCTAACAAACCTGAAAATCAACGTTGATTTGACCGAATTCATTGATTTCTCATTTATTTTCCATTCACAAAATGACACTGGCGGTCACTGACGTCACAGCTCGCCCGGTTTACGCGTGCGTGGACCAGGTGAGCTGTGACGTCAGTGACCGCCAGGAGCATTTGATGAATGCAAAATAAATTAGAAATCAGTGAATTCGGCCAAATCAACGTTGATTTTCAGGTTTGTTAGGATAGTACACAAACTTTTTTGTTCAAGGTGTTCTACGCCTTTAATGTTTAACAAACTATATTATACAACTTTTTTCTTCTTATTTTTTTACTAACTTGTGAGTTGTTTAATAGTTAATAATCCAAATATAAAATAGGATAATAATATGAAATAGTTTTATATTATAACTTTTTAATACATTTTTTAAACTATTTTACTACCTCAAGGCTGAAAGAAAATTAGATTTTTTTTTTTGTACTTGTTTACCGTAGTTGCGATTTTGGGTTCAATTATTATATTTACGATTACGATATTTGGCTATCGATACGTTATAGATTATAATGAACAAATTTGGGCGATATTACTGTCGCAATAACGATACGATTTGCTCAAAAACCAAGAAAAGAATACACACAAAAGTAATATATAAATGTGCACAAAAAATACAAAGAAATAAATGAATAATAAATCTGATTGAGATTTATCATTGTAGGAATAGTACAGTCATGAAGCAAGATTTGAAATAATTTGCTTCAACATTTCACTATGATTTCTAATTATTGTTATCGCGTGAGCAATGTTTTTAAAATAACGATATCGTTATAAAACTTTTGGTTATCGACCCCAAGAGTAAAAGCATATTGTAGAGGCACAATTTTACGTGTTTTATATAAGATAATATTATTATTTTAGAAATTTTTCATCATCTTTCACACTTACCTTTACATATGTTTCTACATGAGATCTATTTAATATAGACTCATGTTTCAATTCAGAACACATCATAGACGCAGCTTCCCATTCCATGGACTCATTATGTTGAGAGTTTTGTGAATTTTCATATTGATTTTGTGAATTATAATAAGGATCATTATAAGTATTAGTAAAATTAATAGTTGTTGTGTAATTAGTATATGTCCACAAAAGTTTGTTACCGATATATGATTGATTGACATTTACATCCGTGTTATACGTGTCAATCATGGTATAGTTGATTCTCATGGAGTTGTTTAGAATTGGCAATGAAAAGTTATAATCTATTGGTGGCCCAGCACTATAAAGTCTATGAATCCTGAGAAAAATATATTATAAATTATTTTAGTAACATACTGTATACTTTCATAAATAATATAGAGAAAAAGAAGTCAGTAAAAAAATCAAGTAAAAATTTTCAAAACATTGATATTATATATCAAGATAAATAGTCTTTGGAGGTTATCGGTTTAAAAAAGTCTTAAAAATTTTCTATGGCTTAAAACACGTAAAAGTATGTCTAGTATTTCTCATTTAAATATCTCCGAAATTGGTGGAGTAGTTTTCTCAAAAATCGGAAAAAACGTGTTTTTCCTCATAAGCGTAATGTTAAATTAGGGGACCCTTAGCTTTCCTCGCGTTACCCCGCGCGCTAAACCGATAAGCTCCAATAAAATTTAAAACCTTTTTGTTATTTTCCTATATTAAACTTTATATAATATATAAGTAAGCTTTACATAAATGTTAATTATTAATTCATTATTTAAATATGCAAACAAATTTATTTTATTATTTTATTTCATGTAGTTTTTGTTTTTCTTCCATATACTGTACTTACAAATTATATTAAACTATTTTAATTAAATGTTTAAATAGAAAAACACAAAAGCTTTACTTTTGAGATACAGCATGCTACTTCTTTACGAGAAGTTTTAACATGAGGAAAATAAATCGAAATTAATTATTCTCCAATCCAATACGCAGTGATATATAAGTCAACTTTATAAATATAACATGAGTAAATAATGTTTTAAATATCCATAGTTTTCGACCTCAGTGCAGCACTATTCTTAACAAAAAAATAAATAAAATCAATCAATCAATCAATAAAAAAAAGCTAAAAACATGACACCACAATGCATATCCCTTATCTATAATGGTCACGCGGGTTATGAAATCTTTATTACAGGGTAGTTGTTAACATTGACATAAAAGAGTAGAGAATTAACTTTTGAATTTTAGAGAACTAGGCCTGCTAATAGCAACTCTTAATTACAGAGAATAATTCAAAATGCTAATCATTCCCTATTCCAAAATTCAAATCTCCTTAAGGCCCGCGCAGCCGTCTTATTTTATTTAATATTAAATTAATTTAAGAAAAAAAGCGGCTATAATTGGCTGAGAGTCGACTCTCTGCTAATCACAGCCACTTATTTTCTTAAATTAATTTAATATTAAATAAAATATGACGGTTGCGTGGGCTTTTAACAATCAAATAATATGCAATACTGGATTACAATTGTCGAAGGTTATATAATGGAATTATATACATGGAATTGTCACCTTACATACTACTAGATTATATAAATATACAGAGTGCTATATATACAGGAAGGATAGCTCTCTTTTGTAAATATAAATATATAGACCGGTTGCATTCATATTTAAGAGACGCCATTTTGCTGGTTATGAATACATAGGCCATCATAGGAAAAACGTCATTTTTATTTTTTTAATAGCAAAAAAAGCTTCAAACCTCAATCAAAGCCTTATTTTCTAGCTTCTAATAAGCTCGAAAAATATAAGAAAAATTAGTTCAGTTGAAATAGACTCTTTTTAAGTAAAAAATTAGAAGAAATGATGTTTCCCTTATGCTGAACAATACATTAGACACCACAAACATGGCGAAAAAAAAGCGCAAGGACGTGAAAGGGGTCTATAGAATAAATCATATATATTTATTATACGTATATACAGTCTATTATATAATAGATTTATAGAATATAACTTACTAACAGCAGTTAAAAAAATGTAGCTTCGCGTTATTATATTAAAATAAAACTTTCATAAATAACAGACCTCCTTTGATAAAAAATTAATAACAAGAAAGTCAACATAAATTGTACAGTATAATTGTTAAGAATATTTTTTTCAAATATTTGTTTTACAAAAGTAGCGTAAAGAATAAGTTATGTCATTAAAAAGAAAATAGCGTATGTATTTCAAATATTTTAAACGTTAAAAATTCTGTAATTTATAAATTTCCTTATACACTCCCCCCGAATAAATCTGACCGCAGCGTTCATATCTCCAAATGTTAAATATATGAGGAAACTTTAACGCGATCGGTCAGATTTATTCGGGGGGAGTGTACATTGTATAGAAGTTGACCTTTTCAATGAAGATTTAATAAAGATTTTCCTGAAGGCAAAAGTGTCTACCTTATTTCATTAAATTATAACTCTACGCTCATCTCTCTCTCTCTCTCTCTCTCTCTCCGTAAACTAGATAAATTTGAGCTCTCTAAGCATACCAACATGAAGTCTTCTATACATTAACCTTTATCACAAAAGCTAATAAGGTTCATTTAACAATACATTATTTTCATCTCAAAAAGAAGAAGTTTTTATCATTTTACTTTGTGGAGATATAATATTATAATATACAAGTTAATTTAATATATTTTTGCCTTCAAGTTATTTCTGACAAAATATGTTATTATTATATTCATTAAATTTAAAAATTCATCATATCATTATAATATTTTTATGTAAAATTTCACTCGCAAGATGTTTTATTATTATACAGGGAAACAAAGAGTCAACTTTTATTAATTAATATCATTTTAATTGTATTTTTTTTGGTTGTATTATTTTAATTATGTCAATGTCAACTTTAAATTTAAAACCCTTTTTGCTTTTTACAATTTTCATTATATTTGTTTATTAAATTCTCAAACTGAATGAAAAAATAAAATAATAATAAAACCTTCATAACGTTTTTATTTTTTATATTATGTTTACTTCACATTGTTCAATGTTAATGGGGTAAAAAATGAACAGAGAAAAAAACGTAAAATATTCTACACAGAAAAAAAAAATATATTAAAACTTTTTTTTTTATTAAGTATCACCTATTCAAGCACCCCCTATCCCTTGAGTCTTGACCTATTAATATTCTCCACATAATTTATTTTCCATAGTATGCTTTGAAGTACCGAAATGAAATCATAAAACTGCAATACATTATCCTTATGGGAAAATAGGAAACCCGGCAACAAAGCGATATATAAGTAGAAAAAAGGTCTCCTCCTCTAATTCTCCTTATCTCTTATAGGTAAAATCGCTCACCGGACATGATGCATGCTGTTATGTTTTATATCTTTGTGCAAATGCATAATAAATTTAGATATATATTTGTTTACACTTTTTTCTTTGTGAATAATATTCTAAAAATAAATCAAGCATTTTGAAAACATTTTATATTACGGAAAAAAAATACACGATGAAATAATTTCTAAACAATAATGCATGAATAATATTAAACTAATAAATCTCTGGATATTAAAATGATATTCAGTTGTGATCAGTATTTTTTTTAAACAAAATTCGATGTGAAATAACAATCTCAAACACGAAGTTTCAATACTTTAACAAATAACCTTGCTAGGTGATGAGACTGATGAGGAGCAAGACTGCTCGATTTTAAAACATCAAGATTTATGTTTAAAAAAATTCAAAATTGTAACATCAGTAAATATGTATTTATCCCAGACCCTTTTAAACAATATTTCAATGTCGTAAATTTTAACCACGTTTTTGTGCGGCTCTCAGAATGACAAAAATATGCCTCTTTTGTAGTTTGTTTGTTTGTTTTTTTTTTTTGCTTTTTCTTACTTTCACGGACCCCCTACCCACCCTACAATGCTCAAAATAGCTCTAAAAACGCAAAATTTTACTGGATTTTTTCTGACACAATTTTCATATTTGTATCTCTATTTTTTCTATTTTTTTTTTCGATGGTTTAAGTTTAAAGATTTTTTGTCACTTTTTTGATGTACAACTCATTGTATATTGGGAATGAAGAGGTTATATTAGAGATCAAGTTTTTGGTTGTTTACTAGAATTTGGTGATCGTCGACTTGGTCAAGAAATAAGACAGGATGTGTTTGATATTACAGATAACAGGTATGAGGGGAATGGAGCGCTGAAATAGCAGACAGGAGAATGGGCATACAGTGTTGCTTTTCTTTCTATTGTTGTGCAGTTTTATGATTTCATTTCGGTACATTTCCAAAGTTAAGGTTTAATAATTGGATAGTAATTATTAATTAGGTCATGCGCGAGCATATTTTTTTTTACTACTCAACACACACTGAAAAATATGAATTTTTTATAGTTTAATTTTGTTTTAATCAGTATGAAATTTGTAAAACTACGATATTATTAAAAACAACAACAATATAGAACAATCGCCTGACAATGGTATTAGTCTATCTATCGTATTATTGATCTTGTTTTTTAATTTTATGAAATATAATATATTTGTTTGAATGTGAATAAAACAATATTGATACATTTTTTTTTATTTAAGAGCTAAATAATGTACTCCAGGAATTTTTAAGTATGAATGCTTTGCAACTAAGGCTGTATCCCCCTCCCTGAATGTAATATATGTAAAAATGTCGGGTCACCATTCAAAAATTTGAATTACATTTTTTTACGATACTTTTTCCAAAGTTTCTATTCTATATTGTATTTAATGTAAATATAATGCAAGCTATAGGGTGTACGCATTCATGTTAAAGTCAACGTCATGTTGGATAACTCAATAACATGGGCGGGATTGGAAAATAACTCATTTTGCCTGTGTAAAAACACTGCGCAATATTTTTGAGAGCATTGATGCTGTAAATATGTTGAAGTAGTATCTCAAGTATGTGAGAAAAATAACAATTACAAAAAATTAACCGATTTCGCAAAGAAATTTGCCTAAAACAAAGTTTGTCCTACGCTGAGCAAGGTTATTCTCTACTCCAGTATGGCCTCCAAGCACATTAAATATGACGTCATGCGGATACACCCTACACCCACTGGTGTGTCAGTGTTATTTATTAAAATGCCTTATTTGCTTTGTTTCAATTTTTTTTCTATTGCACTTGTATGTTGTTTTTTTATTTTAAATTTATATAACATATATCCTAAGAATTTTTTTATAGGTCGGAATTTGGTGGAATATATACTATATATATTATATATATATAAAAGAAGAAGAAAAAAAAAATCTTGCCCAAAAAATCGACAGCTCTTTTAAGAATACAGACTATATAATAAACCAATTAAACCTTGATAATATACAGCATCATATATATATATATATACGCAATTTATGACCGCAGTCATAATTAAACGACTTAAGACAAACATTAATATATTGAATCAATATATACAAGTAGTGAAGTCAACTGCTAAATAAATATTTAATGAAATTTAAGTGCAGTGTTGAACTTAGCCATGACAATAGAATAGACCGAGAGAGAGAGAGAGAGAGAGAGAGAGAGAGAGAGAGAGAGAGAGAGAGAGAGAGAGAGAGAGAGAGAGAGAGAGAGAGAGAGAGAGAGAGAGAGAGAGAGAGAGAAGCGAGCCAGTTGTGACGTCATAAGATCGTGAAGTTACGCATTCTGAATTATTTAACACACACCTCTTCCTTACCGTACAACCACAAAATCTTACTCAGAAACTCATAACTTATTGTTAAGTAAATTATTACTATATATATATATATATATATATACCACAGGTATATTTGAGTATACTATTTGGCAATTTGCTAAAACTTTATTATATTTTTCACTCATAAAAATTTAATTTTGCATTCCAAAAAAAAAAAAAAAAAAAAAAAAAAAAAAGAAAGAAAGAAAGTAGTTCGATTTCAGCAATCATGTTATAATTTGTGATAAAAATGAAACCGCGATCCAAAAGTGATGTTACATTATAAATATAATACAGCATATTATATTTATGCATGGATAGAGCTTTAATTGTCGGTACAGTGTGTGTTCAAAAAGCAAAAGTTCCCTAATTTCCTATCCTTTAGCATTGCGGTACACCCCACAGATGAGAACACATCTGCACCAAAACTAGATAAAGTAGCTAAAATTAGAATTAAAATAAAATTAACTGAGCTAAATTAAATTGGAGATTCTATGTATACTGGACATACACGTGTTTTAAGTTAAGTGTTTTTTTAAACCACAGATTTTTTAAAAAACAACTTATTGCCGATCTACATTCCAAAATAGCAGCACTGCAGTTATGTTACTGTAAAATTTTGTTATTTCTATCATCCGCACACGTAAAAATTTTCTGTTTTAGAAGCTTATATTTATGTTGTACAGCCAAGTGTATACACTCTAAAAAAAAATGGTGTATTACTTTAGTTACGAATATCTTATATAAGATAAACACTTTTTAAGTTTTTTTGAGTATCTAAAATAATGCATTTTAGCAAATTATTAACAATAGCTATCTTAACTTAAAATAGCTTAAATAAACTTAAAGCAACTTAAATTAGCTATTTTTAATAACTTGCTAAAATGCATTATTTTAGCTACTCATAATAACTTAAAGGAATAGAATAGACCAGAGAAAAGCATAAGCATTTATATCACAAAACACTTGATGTGATTTACATAAATAACTTTAGTTTGTCTCAAAACCCAACAGTAGCCCCGTAGCAGTGATAAAAAAAATTCGATTTATGCAACCCGCACAACAATTTCTTACTAATTTTTGCATGTTTCTGACGTCATAAACATGAATTTTTACGAAAATTGCATACTTTACAGTATTTTCACGCTCTCTCATTGGGCTACATTAACATTTTGGTAAAAATTGTCATCAGTTTTGAAGATCCCATTTCGTGTTTATTCATTAAAAAGCACATGTTGTTTTATGTGATCTATGGCTTTAAAACTTAAAAGTGATTATCTTAAATAAGTTAAGATTCGTAACTGAAGTAATACACCATTTTTTAGAGTGTATAATGCACTTGTTTCAGTGCAGTAGCTCGTTCTTATTTATTATTATTATTATTACTGAAAATTTTTTAAGTGATTATCATGATTATTTCCCCCACAAAATATTTAAATGATTATATACTTACTCGCTGTTAATGACATCTAGATATCGAGGTGGTTCAACTGAAGGTGGAAAGATATCATATTTTGACTTAGGAATTCTATTATCAGGACATATGGTAACTGCAGGGAAAGGAATATCCCAGATAGGAGTTGATCTCTCAGCAAATGTTACTATCACTGGTGAGTGATTCCATCTTTGTAGTAACGTGTAGATGTAAAACAAACATCCACTTGTGCATATAAGTACGACAGTAAGCCAGCATAGTCTGTAAAAAGTTCAAATATATACATATTTAGCTACATATATGTACCGAAAATAAATGAAAACACGAGAAATACATTGCAACACTGTACGAATCTTTCATTCGAGCACTCTCCTCAACTGATGTTACCAATTATACAATATAATTATACAATATGCCCATAAGCTTAATGTGTAACAAACGTTTCTCTCTCTCTCTCTCTCGTTTGGTTAAAGTTCTCTAGTTTGGTACATACATTTTATAGTTACGGCGAACTAATCAAAAGAAGTAAAGAAAAAAAAGAAAAAAAAGTTAAAATTTTTGAAAAGTATAACACGAGAAAAAAATATGGCAGGTACAGCATAAGATTGTGATAATTTATTTTACCATTCATTTTTTTTTCCCCTCATAGGATTAGCATTGTAAATTTAGCACAATTTTTAATATATATAAATATATATATATAAAATTTATATTTACGCATATATATTACCAATATAGCTCTATAATAATATTGCAATTGTTAGCTTTTGCTATGCCTAGATTAGCTATTGCAACAGGTATTAATATACTACAAAGTCAGCTAATGCAGGTGTAATGTAATCTCATCTATATACGTATGCAGTATATTATTGTAAAAGTACAGTATATCTTACTTGTATTATGCATTATTGTAGTATATTATTAAAAATATTATAATATGTTTGCTCTATAAAAATAATTGTAAGTAAAAAAAATTACTTTCTCTCTCTCTCTCTCTCTCTCTCTCTCTCTCTCTTTCTCTCTTTCACACATGCACTCAATTTTATTTTTATATTTGTGTCTGTTTTACTGAAAAAACACAAAAACAATACTCTGTACGCAAGGTTATTTTATAAACTATTTTACTTTCTACAAATTAAATTAACATATCTAAAAAATTACAGGCTATGAAATATTATAATATAAAAAATAAATTATAAATAAATTATAATTTTAATGTGTTTTCTACATATTGTATTACTTATAATGTTTTACAAACATGAAAGAAATATTAATATATACATAAAATTTCAATTACAAAACCTAATAATAATAATGTATATAAAAAAAACGCCTTTTATACTGTATATATACTTGCCCATACAATAAGTACATAAGACTATTTATATTAATAAGGTAAGATAATGAGGATACTCTCGTATTTCAACGTTAGTGTTAGGAAATGTGTCGCAGTCGCACATTGCATATAATATATACTGTATATATATATATATAAATAATATATATACTATATTTGATTACACAATTCCAATAAGACCGTAGTTAAGGTTGCTTTAGCCGTAGATCACATGAAACAAAGTGATTTTTAATGATAAAAAATCACAAATTAGGATCTCCAAAACTGATGACAATTTTTAAGAGCATGTAAATGTAGACCCATACAAGACAGCGTGGAAATATTGTAAATTATGCTATTTTCTAGACTATCCCTGTTTCGGACGTCAGAAACAGGCAAATATTAATTGTGCAGATTGCACAAGTCAAAAATCTCTGGTCACTGTTACAGTATGATTTTTAGACAAATTAATGTTATTTATGTAAGTCCTGTCAAGTGTTTTTGTAATATAAATGCTTTTTTTTTATGCATGGTCATAGTCATTTAATTTTATTTTAGTGTAGTAAATTTGATGACATGAATGTACATATTTATTGGGTTTAAGTGGAGCTGTCAAAGTCAAACAATCAAATTTATATCATTTTTCAAATTATATTTGATATATATATTTCTATACATTATTAATTTAATTCACACACACACACACACACACACACACACACACACACACACACACACACACACACACACACACACACACACACACACACACACACACACACACACACACACACACACACACACACACACACACACACACACACACACACACATATATATATATATATATATATTATATTGCATGTTTCGTTATTTTTAGAAGATAAAAAAGTTATAACATTTTATCTCTAAGAAGTAAAAAGTTTTGGAGTTGACAGTTTGTCAAACTTTGAGTTTGATGTACGAGCTCAACATCTTTTGAAACCGGAAATTAATAAGTTAAAAAAAAAAAAATCTCCAATAAGCTGTATGATTTTTTTCTCCCATATACGCAAACCTCTAAACTTTTTACGTATATAAGTTCAATCAATGACAAATTTATAGCTCAAAGTATTAACAACTGTATTTAATAAAAAAAAAAAAAGTATAAGATTATTTAAGATGTTTAAAAAAAAAAAAAAAAAGTCAATTGTTTGAAAAATAAAATTTTGTTCCAAAAATTATGATGTGGTAGGAAAACATAAATACTCGTATTATAAAAATACTTAAGTGGCACATATAGCTTATAGGCATAGAAAACATGAAAAAGCACGTTCTCCTTAATCATCAAAAATTAGTATGAAAATGTTGTGCAGGTTGCATAGATTGAAATTTTCTAATCACTGCCACGGTACTACAGTTGGGTTATGAGACAAACTAATGTTATTTATGTAAGTCCAATCAAGTGTTTTGTGATATAAATGCTTATGTTTTCATGTTGTCTATGCCTTTAATATTAGCACCATTATGTTACAATTATCAAGCATAGCACATTAATGAGTTGTAAGCTTAAAGCTGAAATTCAGCTAGCATAATATCGACAAACAATTTTTATTTTTTTCCGTGTTCATATATATGTAATTGAGCAAGATTGAAAATTCTACAATTCGCATGATAGTTGAAAATTTTGATTGACAAACATGATGCTTACTACGAGAAAAGTACTCGCAAAGTTAAAAATTAACCGTGGTTGAATGTATATAACGCATTGCTCCCTATATGCACATGGTATTTCCGTTAGCCGTTATGCACTACAGTAAAATTTTACATCAAAATGTCTGTACATCCCATATAAGGAAAAATAAACCTCTACTTTTTATATTACCTAAAATATATATTCCACATCAATAAAAGTCAAAATATAATTGATTAAAATGTATTCAGGTATAAATTTCCTTTAATAGTAACTGGTAAGAATATTTCCATTACTTTTTTTTAGAAAGAAAAAAAAACTAGCTTTCTGATACTATAAGTATAAAGAGATTCTATATATACCTACCTCTCAAAAAGATGCCTATGTGGCTCCCCAATGTATCGTATTCCATGAAGCGTGGTATTCGCACTGAATTCTTGGAGATTTCTTAAAGCAGACTTTCTTTTCAAACCAGAACTTTTATATCTACATCGTTTGTTAGCATTGAAGCACTGAAATCATTAATTTTAACATCAAAATATTAGGCTTTATTGCCTTTAGCATGGGAAAAGAAAAGGTAATTAAAATAATAATAAGAAGAAAAATATAAAGACTAAGGCAGTTCGTATAAGCTTTTGTTCTATAAACTACACACAAATATTGAGCCAGCTTTGAAAATGTTCCTTTGTTTAAAACATCTGATCATGACGTCATTACTCATTACCTATTTACTACGTTTATATGTATGGTTAATCATTGTTATTTCTCTTTTATAACTTTGGACCTGATAAAAATGAAAGAAATTTCACAAAAAAAGGTTCCAAAAAAAATGTAATCATTAATCAAATACTTCATTTTGATATTATTATTTACTTTCCACAACTATCTATGAGCTATCTTTTTATAGCACAATAATTTCAATATGTATACATTATATATGTACAAAATACAGTAACTATATTTTTGTATTAATTACATTAAAAATAGTTTGCATGATTAATAGAGAAAATAAGACACAATCTAATTATATATATTTTTTTAAAAAAAGTCATATTTCACTGGAAATGTAATAACTTCTTTTTTTTTAATAATTTAGAACGTATAATTGAGTTTTAAATTTTTCATTCTCTCTCTCTCTCTCTCTCTCTCTCTCTCCCTCCCTCTCTGTCCTATGAGTAATTTTTTCTCGTTTTTCTAATGTCATTACTCATTAGTTATTAATATAAAAAATTGTTCGCTTCGATCAAGTTGATATAATACTATTTTTTTAATATATTTGGCAAAAAAGAACATTTTGTGATAAATATAATAAGATTTGTTAAATTTTGAAATTCGTTTATTTATTTATAATTAATTTATTTATTGTAAAAGAAAATTAAATTTATTACAAAAATATATATGAAACAAAAAATATATAAATATAATAATTATTATTATATTATTTACTTAAATTTAAACATATTTATAAAAAAAAAACTATATGAATTATATTTGTCGTTTATGAAGTTGAATGTAACAAATCATAGTTAACTGATACAGGTGGCTTTGGGTGTATGCATTCATTTTAAAGTTGACGCCATGTTGGATAACTCAATAACATGGGGGCATTGGAAAAAAATCATTTTGCCAGTTTAAAAACACTATGCAATATTTTTGAGAGCATTGATGCTGTAAATATGTTGAATTGGTATCTCAAGTATGTGAGAAAAATAACAAGAACAAAAAATTAACCGATTTCACAAAGAAAATTGGCTTAAATGAAGTTTGTCCTATGCTGAGCAATGTTATGCACTACTCCAGTATGGCCTCCAAGCGCAATAATTATGACTTCATCCGCATACACCCTTCTGTGGTTTTCAAGTGTTGGGAAGAAATATAAAATTAATATTAGTTACTGCGTATTGGTTACAAGTTTCTCAAAGAAATGGCGATTGTTTATACACATATAACATTATATCTATCATAGCACTGGTGGTGGTAATTTTTTTTTACTTTGGTTCGGTATACTTTGTAAATTGAGTTCCTAAAATTTTAATTTCTCACTTCAAGTGCTCTGAATCTCATTCCTCCCTAATGTAAAAAGCAGATCTCTAACGTTTGAAAGTGAACTAGCACAAGTCAATGGAACAAAGTGTAAAAACGACTTTAAATACTCGGTTGAATCACGTCGAAAATTTCAGTTGCCTAATTTTTTAGGTAGTGATTACCCCCCTCCCTCCTATAAGAGAAATGTCAATTAACCGAACAAAAAAGTAACCCGTGTAAGCAATATTACTCAATTGATAAATATATGACTGATTTCACAACTTAAAGGCATAGAATATACTGAACAAAAAAACATGTCTAGTATCCTAACATACCTATCAACGTTGATTTGGCTTGAGTCATTGATTTCTAATTGATTTTACATTCACAAAATGTCAGCTGCATGTTTATGACGTCACAGCTTAACTGTTTCTGCGCGCGTGGACTAGTAAGCTGTGACGTCATAAACATGCATCTAACATATTTTAAATGGAGAATAAATTAGAAATCAATGACTCCTGTCAAATTAACGTTGATATTTAGGTATGTTAGGATACTAGACATGTTTTTTGTTCAATGTGTTCTATTCTATACAAATTGTAATGTGATAATTGAATGTTGCTTGTTGTATTTTTATGTAAAATATTTATTGACAGTCCTTTCTGCATTGTTTCATTTTGAAGCAATGACCTAAACTAATGCACTTAATTATATTATGAATGTTGGATGAAAGAAATGAATAAAGAAATTTGAATTTTTAGTATACCTTTAACACACTTTTGCATCTTGTTTTTTGACTGATAATCCTTCATGTTTTATTTATTTTTCAAGTTGTACTTTTTTACTTTACATTGCTGTACAATGTAACAAGTTTCAGAGCTTTTGAAAGCAAGCAATCTAAATTATAAAATCCTTCAATTTAACATTTTAATCCCGACAAGATTGAGCCAAAATAAAAGTTGTATGTATTATTGAAATGACCTTTCGTAAGTGATGAACTATGTTATACCACTTACCAATGACGTGTCTTGAACAAGAAAAGTTACTCAATACATTCTTTAACAAAAGTGGTTGCATGTTATTATGTAATTGCATAATTTTACTTTACAATACATGAAATGCAATTGTATTAAGAAATTGCATTAAATTTGCAATTATTCAGTTTAAATTACAGAGGTTCTTAACACGCAATACATAATATTTATGTACTTACAGATGTACTTACAAACAAAAATTATTGTCCAATTAAAAAGATAAATAATAAAATAATTAGGTTTTGTACACGCATACGTACGTACATAATAGAACTTAACTGGTGGAGTGTGTAAGCCAATCACAGTAAGGCTTAAACTTTTCTATTATTTAGCTTGAATATTATACAAGAACGCTGCATACAGAAAGTATATTTTTTTTCTTTTTTTTTTTATAATTATTTATTTTTATTTATTATTATTATTTAGAAACAGTTCCATCACGAATCAAGTTCCGTTTTGAATCACGTGTTTCCCTTTTACGAACCTTGGCCATAACGTTTCAACAATAGTATATTTTTATATAGACAGACAGACAACTATTGTACTGAATCAAGAAATGTTTATAATATGAAGGATACGACATACAATAGAATACACTTTTTCGTATCTTTTTAAGCTATTAAAACAATTTTAGTTTTTGTTTTGTTTTTTTCTTCTTTCTTTTTTTCCCGTAATACTGTATACATCCAAACTAGTTTTTCTAGTATTGAAAAATCAATATTTTGTTTTTGTTTTCTTCTTTAACTCTCTCTTTCTCTATATAATATTATATTATATTATTTTAGACTTTTATGAAATGTTATGAGTTTCTAGGGAATAACATTTTCTCCGTACTATATATATTTATATACTGTAAATCCGAGTTATTTATAAATTTACTTACTATAACTTTTGGTAGATATCCTGTACACAACATAAATTTAATAAAAATCGTAACGAAAATTCATAGTAAGCTTCTTTAATGTATACGTGGAATAAAATTATTAAGTGAAAGTTCTTTGTTCAAACATTTATAACTAGAACACAAAATGTTTTTAAAAATAACTTAAAGCTATAGACCGCATAAAACAACATGTGGTTTTTAATGAATAAACACGAAATGGGATCTTCAAAACTGTTGACAATTTTTACCAGAATGTTAATGTAGCTCCACGAGAGAGCGTGAAAATATTGTAAAGTATGCAATTTAAGTGACTATTCATGTTTATGACGTCAGAAACATGCAAATAATAGTATGAAAATGTTGTGCGGGTTGCATAACTCGAAATTTCTGACCACTGCTACAGAGCTACAGTTGGGTTTTGAGATAAACTGAATGTATTTATATAAGTTCCAGGTGTTCCATCATGTGTTTTGTGATATAAATGGTTACGTTTTCTCAGGTCTATTCCTTTAAGATAATAAAATTGAAATTAGTTGTTTTATTCAATTCCATAGTTTCAATACTATATAATTATTTTAACCCTTGAATACAATAATTCACAATCATTTATTCTATAGAACGTCATAAAATAAAAATCTCTAAAGAAAAATTAAATACAACTTTTTATCTTTGTATTGTATTGCTACTTGACAAAGAAAAACAAATGAATGTGATGTTTCTATTTACTGCCTGTGTCTATAATAAACAAATGAATGAATAAGTAAATAAAAAGTGTTTATTCAAATAACATGATAACATGATAGCGTAGCGTATTGCGTTCATATATAAAAAGAATACATTCCATAAATGCAACATACAATAAAAAAAATGGTAAAAAACAGCACGCTCACCTGCATTTTTTCTCTCACTTCACGCTTGCACAGATGTTAGAAGAATGAGCATGCTTTCCAGCAACCTGTTATAATTTTAATATTACAATCATGCATAACAAACATTGCAGTTGTCACGCAATTGTTTAATTAGTCATATTTTAACCTAATTATTTTATTAATTTCCTTACACACTATATGTGTAAATATTCTTAAACTTAATTAACTAATTATTTTAGTATGTATATATTTATTTTTCTGTTCTATTTTTGTATGTTTGTCTTTTTTTTAGTGGTTTTTGTAATCTATTCTCACGCTCTCTCTCTCTCTCTCTCTCTCTCTCTCTCTCTCTCTCTCTCTCTCTCTCCCTCTCTCTTCCTTCCTAATGCTTTTCACAGCTAAGTACTTTTTTTTTATGTAAAAAAATAAACTTAATGTATTCACATTATGTATGTCAAAAGATGAAACAAGTTTTGTTTTTTGAACATACTTTATTATACAGTATATATACAAATTCTGTACTTCTTTATCTCTTTTTTTATGTTTCAAACATTTCGTATTTTGAGTGCTTTAAGGCAGAAATTTTCTGTTTGATTTGATTTTAAAATAGTACTGAAAAGTTAATTGAAAAATAACTTCCTTTTTTTTTTTTCTTTTCATTTAACCCCGTGTTAAATATAAAAAGTGTGTGACAATAGAATGGAGCGCCATAAAGATAAAACGCATTTGAAAATTGTTTAAGGGCACGAAAAATTAATAACACTAATGCTGTTCGTAAACCCTGTTCTCTGCACCAAAAATTACGTTCGCTTATGGCTATTCAAATGGAATGCGCATTTTTTGGTGCAAGAGAACAGGGTTTACGAACAGCATTACTGCGATTTGATACTTCCTTAACACCATATCTAACCTGTTTTTAATAAATATCATAAAAAAATAACAAAATGTTAATGATATTAATAATTTGAGGTTTAAAAAATGTTTACTTTTTTTTTTTTAATGTATCATGTATTATTATACAATTTTCTATAGCTATTTAAAGTAGACTTTTAAATTTTTTTTTTAACACAATGTATTACAAAATCCAACCAAGGCAATTAAAGCCTTATCGGTCGGTTCACATTATATTATATACCATATGTCTATTATACATCCACTCCAAAAACAAGTGCATTACTTTAGTTACGAATACTAACTTATTTAAGATATACACTTATAAACTATTAATGGTAACTAAAATAATGCACTTTTGGCAAGTTATTAACAGTAGCTAATTTAAGTTACTTTTGTTTAGTTATTACGCGTAACTAATTTTTCCCCTCCTTCGCTGCTGCGTGCGCTCGCTTCTCTGCTCTTGCTCGTCTCGCTCGCTCTCGCGCCCGCCTGCCTCACTGCACTCTGACCAGCGTGTCCCGCCACCTCTCTCTCTTACGCACACAATTCAACCCGGCACACCGGCACACTTGTTTTTTTATATTCTTCTCTCTCTTTCCCCACATCTTAGCATGCAACATACACGATAATAATTAAAATTCACAAAATATTACGCGTTTTCACAATAAATATAGCAATGATACGTTGATATCAAGTTTTCAATCACATTCAAACCGTGACAGACAGTCTGTACCGGTCGGAAAACACGAAAATAACAAAGACGAAATTAAATTTCATTTACATAATGTATTAAAATGAACGTTTATTTACATTTTAAATGTGTGTATGGTATTATTCAAACTACCCTAAAACGATAAATACCTTCATTTGAGACCACATTTTTTCCTATCATTTACCCGCCATGTCTGCACCACGCACATACCGGCATCTGGCATCATCACATAGTCAGTCCTCATTTTTACGTTTCCTCCTTTCGCCGGACCTAAAATAAAATGTTCCACAAAGTAAACGCATTCTTACACATAAAATTATTATATTAAAACCATGTTTACTTCCCGTGTATTCAATTAGTTTGTGAATTTTTCAAGAGCCACTTCGCTTGCATGCTTCCTTCTTCTTCGCCATGTTGCTTTCTTTCACTATCCGTATCGTATGTTGTCGCAAGTATTCGGCAGTGATCGTAAAGTTGTGTTTTAAATTAGTTACCGCGGCAAACTTATTTTAGATGGGCGCGAGATTAGACATTGATAATAACTTATTTTAAACACAAAAATATTGCCAACTTATTTAATGCAGAAAAAACGTTTAGCAGCTAAAGTTAGTTATTAAAAACAACTAAAGTAATGCACTATTTTTTTGAGTGTCCTTTTGACATCAATGAAATACAAAACAAAAAGGAAATTGTTATTTTATATAATATTATGAACAAATATATATATATATATATATATATATATATATATATATATATATATATATATATATACATATATATATATATATATATATATATATATATATATATATATATACATATATATATATATATATATATATATATATATATATATATATATATATATATATATATTCATAACTTTTTTATGTGTGAATTTTTTTAATTTAGATGGAATTTGATTCCATAGTTTAGGTAGTAAATAATTGTTAGATCTTTCAGTGAATCTATTTATAATTTTGGGAACAAACAAAGGATTGGTTTCAGCAATTCTAGTATTATAAATATGACTTCTTGGTGTACCATGAACTGTTACAAAATAATTTTCACATAATTTAAAACTGTGTTCCATTTTTAACTTATAATTTTAGTTATATATATATATATATATATATATATATATATATATATATATATATATATATATATATATATATATATATATATTATTAAAAAAACAACAAAAAGAAGCTAAAAAGAGAAGATGAAACGCAAATGATTTTGTTGAAATAATTAACGATAAAAATTCTGTCTTTTGTTCAGAAAACAAAATATATATATTTTTTTAATGACTTCTCAAGCGTAGATATTTTTAATGGTTCCAAATCTCATTAACGTAATGAGCTTATTTTTTGGCTTCTTTTGTTTAGCTTTTACGATTAAAAAAATATTACACTGACAAAATATAAGCTTTTTAAAAGTCTTTGATTATTATTTATATTTTTGATGTTATATTTAATAAATATTTATAAGTTGAGTATTAAAAATATAATATTCTAGTAAGAAAATTAATATAATATTTAGATAAATGTATAAATATTTGTTCGTAATTTTTTTTCTGAATTGTCCTCTAAATTTGCAAACCTCTTAAACAATTATTGTTATTGCAATATTTGAAATTTTTTGAAAAAAAAAAAAAAAGAAAAAAAAAAAAAAAGAAAAGAAAAGTTTTCGAGGTGTGTTAATTTTCCATTTTAATTTTTTTTTTTGAGTATCTATGAAGTTGTAAAATTTTTATATATTTCTCATCATTTAGCTGTTTAGTATAAGGGGAGTATAATTTTATTAATTATAAACATAATTGTATAATGAATTTCTTTGCTAATCCCTTATTGAGATTAATGAAATTTTTAATGACTATATATATATATATATATATATATATATATATATATATATATATATATATATATATATATATATATATATATATATATATATATATGTTTTTTAAACTTCAAATGATATAGTTTTCCTTCACTACACATAGTGTAGATCAGAACTCCACGAGATGGCGATATATATATATATATATATATATATATATATATATATATATATATATATATATATATATATATATATATATATATTATTGAAATAGTACAGGAAATTAATATTATATGCTATACAGTATAATGTCATTGGTCAAAGTTTGAGAGACGTATTTTATTGTTCTCGTTTGGCACTAACAGTGTAACTCTATTAATTGGGTGTATGCACATGACGTCATACTGAATGCGCTTCGATGCCATATTAGAACAATAAATAACATTGCTCAGCATAGAACAAACGTGTTTTTTGGGTATTTTCTTTGAGAAATTAGTTCCTTTGTTTGTTTGTTTGTTTGTTTTCTCGTAAACTTGAAACCCTAATTCAACTATTTCAGTATCAATGCTCTTAAAAATATTGCTTTAGTATTTTTTAATTTGCAAAATGATTATTTTTCCCATGATCGGCCCATGTTATTTAGTGCTCACGTATGACGTCGACTTTTATATAAATGTAACCCACGTATTCTCTTTATGCGTACAGTACGTAAAATACTTCTTGTTCACTTTGTTCTATCGTCTGATTCTAAACCACTTTGAAAGTAAACAAATTAAAAGAAACCAAGGCTGAATCAAATTTATAGCATTTAACCGTTATAAAAACACTAAAAAGTATCAAGTTAAATCATTTAAAAAAGCATAATAAAATAAATATATTGGGAAAAAATATAGATAGATAGATAGATAATAATTTTTATTGAGGCCACAAAAGGTACAAAACCCACTGAAGTGGTCCTCTGATATTCTTGCTGTCAGAGGTTTATAGTTTGACAATTTTTATTACATAGTTTTCAAAAACGATAGCTAAAGGAGAATACATATAAACAAAATATTAATTTTCAACTCATAACAGCAATTGTTTTCTGATATTATATAGAATTCAAGATAACACAATTAATTATTATAATGATAAGGTGATATACTTAGATCAGACAATACTATAATATATAGTGATTATAGAATAATATGTTATTAATTTATCAAAATAACAATTATAATCACAGCATTTTAATAAGAATATTTACAATTAAATTATGCATATCATAGCATAATAAATTGAAAATTTTATATTATAATACAAGACATATGTTAGCATAGAAATATGTTAGCAAAGTGAAATGTTTATTTCTGTATTAAATTAAAAATGTAGTAATGTATAATGAAGGTAGGGAGAATTGAGAGGATTGCTGGCCGTGCCAATTAAATAAATTATATAATGTAGTTTCTAAAAATTTATTTTTATTTACTAGTTAATTATTTCATTTCTCCAAACCTCTTAGCGATATATCTAATGCACAACTCACTGTAGTAACAAATGTAACTAATAATGGTGATCAATGATCATACTCCACCTTAAAATGTAAATTTTTTAGGTTGTTGAGTTTCACTTTACAGTACCTATATTATATATAAATATTAAACTTAAAATACATTTTATAATTTTTAAATATAATCATTAAAAAAATAATTTTTTTTTAAATTAATATTTAAATAAAATTTAATTAATAATTTAATATTTCAAAAAAATAATATACGCATTAAATGTATAAAAAAACACAACTAAATTACTCAAATTTTTATCAACAAGATTATTATAACCGTTATGATACACAAATAAAATAAAAAATCTTTCAATACTTTATACTTATTTATGCAAGTAAATAAAATATATAAAATAAAAGACTTTAACGTAAATTGAAAAGTATTATGGTAGTTAAAAAACAAAAAAGTTTTTTTTTTCTTTTTTCTTTTTTTCTTTTTTTTTCAGTGTATTATAACCTCACTTAATTCTAAATAAACAAAAAAAGATTTGAAGAAAGTTGATAAGCTTGTTTGATTTTTACTTTTATATATATATATATATATATATATATATATATATATATATATATATATATATATATATATATATATATATATATATAGAGAGAGAGAGAGAGAGAGAGAGAGAGAGAGAGAGAGGGTAGACAAATAATATTTTCAAAAAGAAAAACTTGAGATAAAAAGAAGAAAACGAAGGCTTTTTAATATTTTTTTTTATTCTTTTTCTCTTGAATAAACAAGAAAAACGAGAACCTTAGAAAATATTTCATTTTCTTGTTATCTTTTACAGAAAAAATTATTGTGTATAAAATATTGAAAAATGATATTATTATTTTTTATTTCGTCTTATTTATATGATTGATATATGAAATATAAACTCAAGAACGTTAACATTTAAAATTTAATATGAAATAAAATTGAGTTCTCTCTCTCTCTCTCTCTCTCTCACTCACTTTCTACAATATTTTTCTTTTCTTGTTAAATTATGTTTTGAATTTTTTTTCTACCCCCTGTGACTCTTAAAAAAGAAGGGAAGAAAAGTTTTTACGTCCTTTAAAAACGTAGGTAAAATAAATAACTTTTTCGAAAAAAAAAAGTATTTACATTTGAGATTATTATTTGCTAAAGGGGGGACAAGATTCGGTTCTTGACAGCCTACAAGACATGTTTTTTAGTGCAATAGTACATTGCAAATATCTTTCAAGGTATTTAAATTTTATAACCTTAGATCTTCACAAAATTGTATGTTATATTTTTATTTGTGTTATTAATTTATGATAGGTAAATATTATAAATTAATAAAGTTACCTTTTTATTATTTTTGCTACAAATAGCTATTTTGGAACAATACAAAATAATAAAATGGTGAACATATGAACTTTTATGCTATCATTTAATTAATTGTTATGCTGCTAATTTTATAATAGCTACATAACTTAGTAAAAATTATCGTGTCATACACAGGTCATACACAAATGTACACAAATGTTGCTACATTCAGCTGGCATATTTATTACGTTTTTTTTTTTTTTTTTTTTTTTTGTTCGTATATGGTGAAAGTTTTTGATTATGTCAATTGTAAAATTGTATTTGAATTAATTATAATTTAAAATTCACCCTTTTTTCTGCAGTAATTTTGTAAAACGGCTAAAAGAATAGTCCTGCAACGCTATTGGGTTTATCCACATGACGTCATACTAAATGCGCTTTGACGCCATACTGAAGCAATAAATAACATTACTCAGCATAGTACAAGTTTTTTTTTAGCTATTTTCTTTGAAAAATTAGGAAACTTTTTTGTTTATTATTATTTTTCTCGTATATTTGAAAACTTAATTCATCCTGTTATAGCAGCATCAATGCTTTCAAAATTATTGCTAACTATTTTTAAACTTGCAAAATGTGTGATTTTCCAATACCGGTCCATATTAGTAAGTGCTCATGTATAGCGTTGACTTTTATATATGAATTCAACCACCCTTATGTACAGAAGGTAGGAAATTACTAAAGATCACCTTCCGTTTTCCTCAGGCGTATCTAATTGTCCACACGTGACCACCGATAACGCAGGTAGTTGTATTGCTCTTGGTCCTAATGTAAGTAGATAGCTTAGGTAATCCAAAGAGGACTACCGCTGAAAAGTACTGGTCAGCTGGAGACGTGTATTGCGGGTCAAAATTACATAAATCAAATGGTCAAAAAAAAAAAAAAAAATCCAGGATAAAATAAAAAGCTACAGAAAATTGAATAATGATATTCTCTTTGGATTACCTAATCTATCGAAATATCTTACTTGGTCCTATATACCACTGTGTAAGAAAAAAAATCTTATCCATTTCACGTTCTCTTCCTTTTTATCAGCTGATATATATTTCTAACTCTTTTCCTTGAGTGCGTAGGTTACCAAGCTAATATCTCAAAAGCTGAACAGCCACGAAATTTAAAATTAACACGAAGTAAAGATAAAATGTTACTTAAAAGTTATTTATATCATACACGTGTAAAGAGAGGTTAAAAACGTAAGGTATAGTCTACTTTAAAGATGACAAGTAAATGTAGAAAGAAACTTTAAATACATTATAGTTTAAACAAAATAGTAATACTATAGTAGCAAAATTTGTATTGAAACAAAAATCGCTTTTAACTTAATTAAATATTATTAGAAGATTAGAGTACAATTTTTACTGAATATAAGCTGCGTAGAATAAGTTATTGTGAAAATAAAGTTACTCGTTTGACTAATGGCAACCCCAAGGCGTATTCCCTTCTCCAAAAAAAAGTATTTTGGTAAAGTTTTAGTAGTTCGTTTTATTATTTGCCGTAAAAACACATGTGTGCTTCGTTTATTTTTTTTACACAAACATAATTTGATAACGTTTTAATTATTACTTTCCTTCCTACTGCTTAATGAGGATAAAAAAAGAAGCAAAATAATGAAACTATAAATAAATTGAGAAGAGACATTATGTTAAATTACGTAGTTATTAAGAAAATGTGTAGCCTAAATGCTCCATTAATTTGCAGGGGAAAAAAATATACAGTTTACTTTTTGTTTTTTCTTTCATTTTGTTTATATTAAAGCCCTTGTCAACTTATTTTTCTATCATTTAGAATATTAGACTGATAATTACCATACCTTATTATCCATGAATTAGACACCAACACGTTGATTTTGTATTTATTTTCGTTTATTTTCCTTTTTGCGGTTATATCACGTATCTGACGTCACAATGTACCGATGGGACCGTGATAGGGTTAAAGAACTTGAGGAAGGAGCTTAAATTTATCACCTGACCAGAGCGGTGACTGTGATTGGCGGCGGTACATTGTGACGTCAGATACGTGATATAACCGCAAAAAGGAAAATAAATACAAAATCAACGTGATGGTGTCTTATTCATGAATATTAAGGTATGGTAATTATCAGTATAGTATGCTAAATGATAAAAAAGTAAGTTGTCAAGGGCTTTAAATAATAGCAGATTTTATATAAAACAACAACATTTAATTGACACAATATTTTCAAATATATAAATTGCAACACTTAACTCTCTCTCTCTCTCTCTCTCTCTCTCTCTCTCTCTCTCTCTCTCTCTCTCTCTTATTATTATTATAAATAATTAGAATAATTTTTGAAGTGTAAAAAGTAATTAAGCATTTTGTTAATATTTCAAAGTGTGCCTTTGAGGGTAATAATAATTATTATATAACATGTTTAAAATTAAATTGCTCTGAGGCCTCATAGATACCTTGGTGTGATTGTAATTAACTCTTTATGTGAACTTTAAAAAAAGTCGCAAAACTTCATTTTTATTATTACGTATTAATTTTTGTCTAGACGCAGTTTTTTGTATACCATGCAGACTAGCTGGTGCATCTCTTTTCTCAGGTCAGTGTTTAAATAATTTAGTAAATTTACTAAAAACATTGCCAAGTTGAATGAGTAATATTGAAGTTAATTTTATGGAGTAAATGTTTTACGTAAAAAAAGTATAATTTAAAATAAACAAGGGAGTGCAACCAGTACATTTTTTAGGTTTAAGAGAAGAGATGCATCAGTAGAAGTATAAAATAAGCGCTAAAAAAAGTTATCTAAATATGAGATGTACACATTGTTTTTTAGAGTTGTAGTGAAAATGGCAATTTTCACTAACTTGTTTATCAAATTAATAGGGTATCTTTTGTTTGCATTTAGCGTTCAAATTTTTTCCCCCTTCTTTTCCTGAAAATGGAATACATATAAAATGTGAGCCTTGTATTCCACATCATTTAAAAAGTGTTGCGGACATGGAAAAGTAGTATTTTAACCAAATGCGCTTGTTCAGTAAAAAAAAAAAAAAAAAAAAAAAAAAAAAAAAAAAAAAATCTTGAATGGATAGAAAAGTAGGCTGTACTTCTTCTTCTTCTTCTTTCTTTCTTTTTTTTTTCTTACTGATTTTGTTTGACTGGATAATGCTAGACTAAAGACATAAGGATAACATAAATTTTGTTATTTGTTACCACCTGCCTTATAATTAAAAAAAAAAACTATTAAAATATAGATACAAATAAGTATAGTGTAGTAAAAACAACACAAAAGAAAATAAATACCAGAATAGCATAAAAATAATTACTTTTAAAAAAAATTTGAATTAAAACAAAAATAATAATTACATGATTATTGTCTATAAGACATTATTAATTATTATTAGGTCCGCGGACTCGCGACAATTTTTGTGACGGGTCCTAGCCCCTGCTATAATATATTCTTGCATAATTATAACCAAAAAATGATCATATGTCATTCATCTATTATCTTTGTATTTCAGATTCAGAAAGATTTTAAATTCAAATAAAACACATGAAACAGTTTCAAATCCAATTTTATTTTAGTCTGTGGAAGTTAGGCAAATTTGTCGGCAGATACGACATGCGGGTAGTCTATACCTCAGGATACTTTTGGAGTAAAACTATTATTTTATTTAGTAACTATCTTCATACAAGTTATTTGTTTCTTTGGATACTTTTTATATATAAAATTTAATATAATCAATAAATATAACACTGTAAGATATAGAAGTACTAATCATGTTTTTGTTTTTATAATACGAGTCAAGTGAAACGAAAAATAAAATAAACATCATTATATAAGTAAAAATAAAACAAGCAAGCAACATTACTAAATATTAAATTATTATGTAAACTTTTGTTTTATTTAACTTTTTTTATTGAAACTGGAATTTATGCTATTTTTGTAAGGGTAGAGAGAGAGAGAGAGAGAGAGAGAGAGAGAGAGAGAGAGAGAGAGAGAGAGAGAGAGGATTTAAAAATAACAATGCAGAGAGAATTTTTTTCAGGATGTAAATTTAGAAACAAAAACAAAACGTGTAAAATAAAACTACTTTTTTTTTGTATATATATATTTATCCTTCCATATTTATTTACATATAATACACATCAATTTTTGTTGCATTTTTTTTTACAGTAGCATGAATTTTTTTTTACAATAAAAAAAAAAATAAAAAAAAAAAAATAAATAAACATGAAAATTTATTTTAAAATGTTACCATTTCACAACTTTAACCACAAAAACAAAAATTAATAACAAGTTTTATCACTGATAAATTTTAAATGATGATAAAAATTGTATAAAGAATGAAGACGATACGTATAATGTAATATAGGATGATTATTGATTATAGCACTTATTTATTTACAACTTTACACATTTAAGCAGAAATTGCATTGACTACATAGTATAATTAATATTTCAACTTGTTTTTAAAAAGTTAATAGTTATTTTATATTTACATACGGTATAAAAAAGCTGCTTAAAGCCCTTGTCAAATTACTTTTTTATTATATAGAATACTAGATGATAATTAACATACCTTATTATCCTTGAATTAGACACCAATACGTTGATTTTGTATCTATTTTCATTTTGACTGTTATATCAGGTATCTGACGTCACAATGTACAGATGGGGTCGTGATAGGGGTAAAGAACTTGAGGGAGGGGCTTAAATTTATCACGTGACCAGAGTGGTGACTGTGATTGGCGGCGGTACATTGTGACGTCAGATACGTGATATAACAGTCAAAATGAAAATAAATACAAAATCAACGTGTTGGTGTCTAATTCATAGATAATAAGGTATGGTAATTATCAATCTAGTAGTCTAAATGATAAATAAGTAAGTTGACAAGGGCTTTAAACCCTAGAGAGCTAATTAAAATCGTAAAAATAATACACTAATCAATTTTCTTAAGAAAAAAAGAGACAAATAAAGAGGGTAGATTTTTATCTGTCTCAAAAATGCACAAAGACGTAATTTTGTGAAACCACTTCATATTTTAAAACAACATTAATTAAAAATAATAATAAAATAGGAATTTTACATTTTATGTAACAAAAAAGGGGGCATTAATAATAAATTTGATACTATTACAATATGTTACCTACAGATAAAATTCAGTATTTTGTTAGCTTCTTTTTTCGTAAATAAGTATACTGTATTATAAATGGAAAAAAGAAGAATAAGATAAAAAAAAAACTATCAATATGGATGAATTGTAATAGAAAAATAAAATCAATTGAATTTCACCGTTCACCACAGGCAACTTTTCTTATCCATGTTTTACAACCGACATGTAAAAGAGGGAACCATGTTCAGTATAAAATAGCCCGAGGTTACTTTTGTATATATTTAGAAACTGTTCACTATATTGTATGTAATGTACTGTATAAAAAGTAACTACGTTTGACGTGAGTTTCAATTACGTTTTAACAGTGAATTTTATATCATACGTCGAAAACAAGATTATTTACATAACATATATCTCATACTGAAAAGGAGAGAATATTTTATTAATGGGCCATATATACAATAAACGAACTATTTATAATAATTTGAAATATTCTTAATGCATTTCTTATGGAAAAATCATTTTCACTTAAAGCCATAGACCACATAAAACAACTTGTACTTTTTCATGAATAAACACAAAATGGAATCTTTAAAACTGATGACAATTTTTACCAGAATGTTAATGTAGTCCCACGAAAGATCGTGAAAAAACTGTAAAGTATGTAATTTGCGTAAAAATTAATGTTTATGAGGTCAGAAACATTCAAAATTTATAATTTTGTATGAAAATGTTGTGCGGGTTGCATAAATAGAATTTTCTGATCACTGCTACGGCACTACTGTTGGGTATTGAGACAAACTAATATTATTTATGTAAATCCCATGAAGTGTTTTTTGATATAAATGCTTTTGTTTTTCTCTGGTCTATTCCTTTAACCGTTGCAACAACTAAAAATATTTAATTGCAAGTGATGCATTTAATTTAAACAATTACAATTTTTATTTAACAGCAAAGAACAACTTTCAATGAAATGTTTTTAATTCTTGCAACTTTTAATTGAAAACGATTAACTTCAAAGAATATTCAAATGTATTTTAAATAGTTTATTAATTGCAAGTGGTCCATTAGAAAAATAATAAATAAAATATTAAATAAAAGTTATAAAAAATTTGAACCGACCGATAAGGCTTGGCCTTGGTTGGATTATTGTAATATATTGTGTTTAAATAAATTAAAAAAAAAAAAAAAAAAAAAAGAAGCAATAAAGTAAAAAGAAAACAAAAAATACAATGACCCCAGTAAGTAAAACTTTGATTAGCTTTTTTCATTGTTGCAACACTCAAAATCAGTTTAACTATACGCAAAAAATAAATAAATTATACGGTGTATTGAACAATCACTATACTATGGAGCACAAATGTTGCTATTTTGTAATAATATAAGTAATTATGCTGAACATCTTAAATGTTGTGCTATGCAATTAGTGTAGCATAAATTATATTAATGTATAAATTTTATTGCTGCATTCAGCTAACATAATTATTATGTACATATTTATTTTTGTCAATAGTGTAAGGGAGGGGGGGGGGGGGGGTAATAGTTTATCCACTGAAAATATTAGACACTTAAAATTAAATTGAAAGGGAAATTTTAGATTAAAAATTTCGTAAGATGTAAGAATTAAAAAAAAGGGGCATTATTGCAACAAATTAACAGTTTATGAATTGAAAAGTTATGAAAATGAAAGTTTTGAAAAGTTTATGAATTTTACGCATTGAAAATCGTAATTTTTATAATCCAATTCATGTTAAGATTTTTTTTTTCCTAACCAAAATTTTTGAAAAGAATGACGCCCGTCAATACCGGAAGTACACTCTATTCTTCTTCAGTCAGTTGGAAAATTTGGAATGGGACTCGTTCATTTTTTTTCCAGCTATATTTAAGTCTTATGATGAATTTTAAATCCTATGTTTTTAGAAGTGGTTATAGATTTCGAATTTGATCATTAAAAACTATAAAACTTTTAATTCTTTCTGAGAGAACGAACTAAACTTAATAACTTCCAGAATGTCATTTAGAATATACTACTTTGGTCTGTTTATTGATATACCAAGTCCAATTGGAGGGTATTAAAGTTAATTTTCTCAGAAATAAATAAAATTTGAACAATTTCAATGGTTCAAAATATACGCCTTTTTTTTTCTACCTTCTATTAGTCAAGTTTTAAAATTTATCTTGGGATCTAATTTTATGGCATTGACTTGTAACGTATGTATAAACCTACTCTTATATTATGTTATAATTTTGTGTCAAAAATTAAATCAATACACTTTTTTTTTTTTTTTTTTTTTTTTTTTTTTTTTTTTTTTTTACGATGACAAGCATTCAGGACAAATATGATTGATGATTTTGCATTAATCAGACTATATCGTTTTCCACAGATTCTTACATCATGATGCATGAGGTGTTATTCATAGGCTATAGCTAGCCTAATACGTTTTTATCTATTTATCACACCTGTCCAGTTAACTATGCGTAATTATTGACGGGACTATGGACTTAACATAATATGGACGGGACGAGAGGAAAAGTGTGCTATAATAACATCATTAAAAAAAAATACAAAATAATTAAAAATAAAAATAATGCATTTACTTTCAGTGATTTTACATATAATTATTTGTATTTAAAATTCATTCGATTACCTTTTATATTAAACATAATTAACTACATTATATACCTATATAGTAACAATATATTATAGTATAGGAATGATCATAACCCTTATTACCAAGTTATTATTTTACAAGTTAGTACTGTACATTACAGTACACTATTTTACTTATGTATTTTATATCATTTCATTTATTTATTTTTCATTATAATGTAATACTTTTTTACGTATATGAATGACTAGCATTAAAAAGTTTAAACACTTAAATTTCATTATTGTATATGTACAGCAAAGTAGTCCTAAGAGGATTTTTTTTTATTGTAAATTCTGAAATACCTTTTTTTTTTTTTTTTTTTTTTTAGATCTTTTGGAACATTGGAAGTACAGTATTTTTAATAACATTTTTAATAGTTATGAAGAGGGGACGATACGATAAAAATTGTCTGCAGATACTTATAATAATACAAGTCAATAGAAAAATATGCATTTTCAAAACAGCATTTTTTTTTTAATTTTATAAAATCTACATAAATCATTTAAATTAATATTTTAGAGAGCCCTATTAGAATTATACATTAAGAAAAAAATTATCATACGATTTTATAATAATATTTTATTTACAAAATTTGAATCATGTATTTTTACATATATTTTTTTTCCCCCAACAACAGAACACGTCCACAAACACTGTATAATATAATAGAGTCAAATACAACATATAAAAAACACATAAGGAAAATAAATAAATTTCCTTCTGTCTGTATACAGTATTATGATCGTTATATAGTATAGAATTTCTTCTTCTTCTTCTTTATTTTTTTTTATATATATATATTTTTTTACTATTATTTTTAACACCGTTTGATACACAACACCATAAAGTATTGAAATCGTATTGGATTTCCAATTAAATTTCTTTTGTAAACTTTTGTACACTGTAAGAGAGGGAAGTTCACTGGATAGATTTTGTTTTAACGTCCTCGCATGTAGTCAGTAGAGTTTTCTATGTTGTTATTATTAATGATGAGAAATGTAAAACTATATTATTTTCCGACCTTTGTTTGTATACGTTGTGATTCATCACATCCATGTTTTTACCTCCAGTATTTATTACAAGATAGTTTGTAAGTATAAGTAACATTGAGTTACTGTTGAATAATAGAGCACAGTGAGTAAACTTTTTTAATCTCTTTGGAATAATTTTGAAACAACTGTTTTGAGGCTGACTTTAAGCAATTTTCGCTCGCTTCCTTTTTTCAACGTTTTACTCTCGTAGTATGTAGAAACGGAAGCAGATGTTTGTGAAATTGCCTAAGGGAGTAGGGTACTGACCGTATATCTCAAAAACTAGAAGTGTTTTGGGTCTAAATTTAGTGCCATTGTGTAGCTAAGGATTACACCTAGCTGTGATAAAAATTTCATGATGTTTGACCGTCCTGAAAAAAAGAAAAAATTTATTGAAATTAACATTGGGCCTTATGGGCTTAAAATTTCAAAAAATCATATAAAATAATTTTGCATAGTGACCTCCCAAAATTTTTATATATTTGATATTGTCTTAAGCTGAAGTATCATTGTCCAAAATTTCATATTTTTTGACGATAAAAGTTTGAGTCTAATGGCCGACGTCCGTCCCCTACTCCCTTAAGGGGGTAGGTGACCGACTGATATCTCGCAAACTAGACGGTCGTGAATTATAATATAAACACAAAGTAAAGAAGAAATGTTACTTAAAAGTTTAGTTACGTCAAACACTTGAAAACATGATCAAATATTTAAGTTATACCACTTTACAGATAACATGTAAATGTGGAAATTCAAATTTAAGTGGAAAATTTTAGCCTAGTTAGAAACTTTTTTAAAAATTAAAATATTATTAAAACTTTTATAAGAACATAATCATTAATTTTAAATTTACTCGATTTTAATTGAAAATTATAGTGTTTATTTTGTTGGAAATAAATCATGTACAAAAAATTATTATAAAAACATAGTTCTTCTTTTAGCGAATCCGGTCCAAGTCAGTCACTCTCCTCGTTAAAGTCGGTCTCAAATCAGTGGTTTCTTTACTAGTCGTTAATAGTAATTTATCAATGTTACATCACAAAACAAATCCATGCTTAAGTGTCCTTGCAAAACCAATTTTGTGTTTACTCTTACACGTTTGCACATACAAAGTATACATATATGCCAAAACAAGCGGTGATTCCCGAAAAAAAAGCTGCATCCAGGACGCTAAACCAACCAGAGAGCGTGTTATAATCCTATGAGCCAATTACAGTTGACTTTATATAGTTGATTACACCGCATCCGCTCGAGCTAGTTTGGGGAGAATTGTATAGTTTGTTTTATTCCAGACGGAGTGTTTCAATATCATCAACTATCAAACTCGCCTTTTACTTTCTATAAATTCAGTATTTTATTTTACTTTATTTTCTTTATATTATGAACCAAATTTTATACAACACACTATAAATTTTCAACCTCCCTGGTCACAAGTTGTTAGTAGTAAACAAGTAGTGCCATGAGGTAAAACCCTATACTAACTATCCGGAGTAGATATCACATCAATTGAAATCTCACAATCTTCTGATTTTTCTTCTACCACTGTGTCTAACATTTCTAGTGATGGGTAAACACCAGATATGACACTTTGACGTCCAAAACCACTCGAACGATCGCTGCGCAGGCTTACTGCTCGTGGTAAACGTATTGCACCTGTGAACAATAGTGTAACATAATTCACTACTTAAAATTAGAACTTTTTTTTTTAATGTTACAAACTGATTAAGGGAGTAGGGTACCGACCATATATCTCAAGAACTAGAAGTATTTTGGGTCTATATTTGGTGTCATTGTGTAGCTAAAGGTCACACCTATAGCCGTGATAAAAATTTCATGATGTTTGACCGTCCCGAAAAAAAGAAATTAACATTGGGCCTTATGGGCTTAAAATTTCAAAAAGTCATATATAAATTTTATATTTTTAAAATTGTCTCAAGCTGAAGTATCATTGTGCAAAATTTCAGATTTTTTTGATAAGAAAAGTTTGAGTCTAAAGGCCGACGTCGGTCCCCTACCCCCTTTTAAAGGGGCCCCCTTAAAATTGTTTACGCAATGCTTTTCTAATGGATAATAAGAGAAATGATCACTAAGTTTTGAAACAATAAAAAAACATTTAATGCAAGTCGAATGTGATTATAAAATTATATATCTCGAAGCAAAGAGGCTATACAGTATTTTAGACGTTTATTTTAAGTTATATCAATTTTGCTTCATGAGTAAAATTTAAAATGTGATGTTATTTTTTTCTTATCATTTTTTATCTTTGTAACATTTGAAAAATAAAACAACAAAAGTGGCATACTAGAAAAGATTTACAAAATTAGATTTATGGCATACAAAAAAAAAAAAAAAAAAAAAAAAAAAATTATTCAATAATAATAATAAATAATAAAAAAGGTAACAAATTGCTAAATATTCAGGTAAGCTACAGCAAAAACATTTAATGTTTTAATAAAAAAAAAATAATAATAAATCTAAAGCTAATTTTAACTGCTTCGTTCACCCGTAAGAAAGAGTTGTTAAAATAAAACAGTATCCTATAGTTGTCTGCTATATATAGCATATATTAACATTTGTATACTGTACTTTGTTACTCTTTTATTTATGCATTTACCTATGCATTTTTGCAAGTATTCTGTTGAATCGAACTAAACCTATGCTCATAAGATGCAAATCATTCTAATATATAATACTATAAATAAAAAATTTAATTAAACACAATTTTAAGTTGAATATGTGTTCATGCAAACAGTTTTATTAGATAGTTCAAAACTGCGTGAGAAGGCGGATCACCCATAACAATAACAGACACTCAAATCAATGCTCCGCACATATTTTATACAGTATACGTACAGTATATACGTATATCGATCATAATATAAATGTAGAAGACGTATTAAACATTTCCCTAAAACTTCTATAAACTAAAGGATAAAGTTGTTATTAGTAGTATTACATAATTTTCAGTAGTAGTTTAACACATTAAAATATGACTTTTATACGATAATCAATATTTGAAACTATGTATAGCTATAGACTATAGAGACTAAAACTTTAGAAGAGAATATAAATTTAACTAGTATTTAATAAGGGAAAAGTTTACGATAACTATCTGTCATCTCTCTCTCTCTCTCTCTCTCTCTCTCTCTCTCTCTCTCTCTCTCTCTCTCTCTCTCTCTCTCTCTCTCTCTCTCTCTCTCTCTCTCTCTCTCTCTCTCTCTCTCTCTCTCTCTCTCTCTCTCTCTCTCTCTCTCTCTCTCTCTCTCTCTCTCTCTCTCTCTCTCTCTCTCTCTCTCTCTCTCTCTCTCTCTCTCTCTCTCTATCTCTCTATCTATGTGATTCATTATAAAGTAATTAATTAAATGTTACATAACATATAAACATACCTGTTCGTTGAATACTTGGTGGACTTAGACGAATCATGGATAGTCCACCTTGTTCCGAAAAATCAACATTTCTGGAAAAAAGAAAAAAAAGGGGGGGGGGAAGAGAAAAAAAGGGGGAAAAAAAGAAGAAAAAATACTGATTAAAAAAATGCCAAGTTTATGCTATATTATAACAACATAAACAATTCTGTGGTAGGAAATAATATTTATGATTCGTAACATAATTATTATGGAATATATAGTACAAATTATGCAGTATTTAAGAAATTGTAGATGAAAATGAGATAATTATTTTTACAACCCTCTTTTTTTATAATGAGTTGTATTATTATAAATTCAAGATATATAAATAATTGAAACTCAATTAAAAAAACAAAACAGAATTGAACTGTTCACGTATACTCTGAATTGTTTATATTATTCTATTCTCCTGTTTATAGAGTGTGCAGAACAATGCTCTACCTGTTATAACAACTTGTTAGAAAATAATGCGAAATGATCGTCAAATGTACGTACAGTACATACATACTAACAATTTATTTTTCAATTCCATTGAAACGACAAAACATTCAGATCACATTATAAACATTTTCAAAAATAAATTCTGTATAAAATAATTAAATTATTTGTAATAATACAGTACTTACAGTTAAATTAATTAATCAATTAATAAAATAAGTAAATTTTGAATTTGAATAAAATACTAATAAAAAGAAACACATTATTATACAGAAGGGTAGTATTTCATACTTTTAACAGTAAAATATAGCTACTTTAAATTTATTTATATTTTTTAATTTTGAAAGTGATAATAGTTACATCACAAACGTAATAGAATTGTGTAAGAAGAAATGAAAAAAAAAATTAAAATGCTGTGCAGCATAAGGATTTCCTGGTGCAGCATACGGTATTATGCGTTTCTCTATACATAGTACAAAATGATGTTTTGTGGCTATATGTTGTAAAATAATGTTTTTTGAGTGCAGCCTTATATTAATGGAGAAAAGTAAATTGCTGATGGATACAGCTTATAATTGAGGCCTATTCCTGTAACTAAACTATTGACAAACTTCTGGTTATATGTATAACTCAGGGAAGGCTATATAGACCGGTTGCACTCATATTTAAGAGCCGCCATTTTGCTGGTTAGGAATACACAGGCCAGCATAGGAAAAACGTTATTTTTATTTTTTTTTTAATAGCAAAAGAATCTTCAAACCTCAATCAAAGACTTATTTCGAGCTTCTAATAAGCTCGAAGAATATGAGAAAAATTCGTTCAGTTGAAATAAACTCTTTTTAAGTGAAAAATTAGGAGAAATGATGTTTCCCCTATGCTAGACAATGCATTAGGCACCACAAACATGGCGACAAAGCGCAAGGATGTGAAAGGGGTCTATACCTTTTACAATGAATGAATTTCGTTCATGAACAGTTAACTCTATACTTTCTTTTCTTTCCGTGTTTAAAATATATGATGCATATATATATATATATATTATATATATATGCTACGGAATATTTTACAAACTTTTTCTTAGAAATTTCTAATATATCTTCATATTGTATTACAAAAATACTGAGAACATCATTTTTATATAAAATACACATGAGACCGTGATATAACAATCAGGAATGAAAAAGAAAAAATAAAGAAGAAAAAAGTAGAAAAAAAAAAGTTAATAAAAAATCAATTTCTATAAAACATTGAGAAGCTAAAGCTAGCGAAAATGTGTTTTTCTGATGAGAATGGAATTGAAAATTTTCTCAAGCGGAAAAACCTCATGCTTTATTTGCTAAGAACAAATATATAGTTTTGGTCAAAATCCCTTTTCACGATATATGTGATATATATATACGGTTTTGCTAAGTAATATTAAATATTAAACTAATGCCTCATGACTTTTGAAACTTTACAGATATATGGCTAATAGTATAAAACTACATTGCGTACGTATATCTTGTATTTTGTATGAACCTCTGTTAATTATTTATTACCAAAGTATATCAAGTACACATACAGCCAAAACTGCGATGTTAGAGAAGTTTTATAAGGAAATCTGCTTATCGTAATAAAATAATAAAATCTTCCTGAATACTGTATTCCTGTATACTGTATGGTATAGAGACCCAGTAGTTGGCATGCTAAAGGCTTTTTACGGGTTATTTAAATGGAAAAGGCCGAGTCCCAATTTTTGGAACTTAGAGAAATATTAAGTTGAGAGCATTTTTGATGCCACCATTGAGTCCAATGTTATACCCTGGGTATCCAAAATTTTAAGTTTCAAGTCTCTAGCTTCATTGGCTGAGGAGATATTATTTTTTTTTTGTAAGTTTTCATTAACCCATCTACCAAGAACGGGGTCTGGACCATATTCCTGTATACTGTATTCCTGTATACATACCCCTAGGAGACAAGTAAAGAAAATATATTGATAGTAACCATAAGGGTCTATGCATTCATATTAAAGTCGATGCAATGTTGGATAGCTCAATAACACGGACCGCATAGGAAAATGACTTATTTTGTCAGTTTAAAAATACTCAGCATTGATGTTATGTTAATATAGGTTCAATTAGTATCTTAAAGGCATAGAAAACATGAAACAACATGTTCTTTTTAATCATTAAACACAAAATAAGATCTACAAAACTGATGATAATTTTTACCAGAATGTAAATGTGGCCCCACAAGAGAGCGTGAAAAAACTGTAAAGTATGCAATTTGCGTGAATATTTCTGTTTATGAGGTCAGAAATAGGCAAACTAGTATAAAAATGTTGTGCGGGTTGCATAAATTGAAATTTTCTGATCAAAGAAAATAGCCAAAAACAAAGTTTGTTACATGCTGAGCAATGTTGTTCATTACTCCAGTATTGCATCCATCAAGCACATTAAATATGACGTCATACGCATACACTCTGAATAAAGTCTTCTTCTTCTTCTTTTTTTTTTTCGTTTTTAAAACTTTTAACGTGGATTTTGTAGTACATACACATACAGTACTGTAATTCAATTTTGTATTTGAGTGATTAGAGCACATCACATCAAAACTTTGTGATATAAGTTCTTATGCGTTTTTTTTTTTTTTTTTTTTTTTTTTGTAACGGATTATTCAATAGCATTGTTTCTCTTTAAATACATATTTCATAACTTTCCTTTCTTACATATTACTTATCATTGTTGCACTTCAATTGCACAGAACTATCCTTTCTATTATCAATACAGCTTTTTTTTATAATTAACGCATGTTACGCTCTTAAAGTTACTTCTTAAATTCATCTTTCAAAATAATAAATAAAAATAAAAATTAATAAAAATTAAATAAATAAATAAGTTAATATATTATTATTATTATTATAAATAAATTTATATTTTTAAATTAAAATTTTGGTTTATTATTAGTTATTATTGTTATTATAAAATAAAATTACTATAGTCACACAAAAAATAATAATTAAATTTTATGCTTTTTTAAAATTTATTGTTACATGAAATATCAATAAGTATGAAAACTAATTAATTGTTCTAAATTTTAAACAGCTTTTGTGTTTATTGTATTATTATTTATCAATTATATACATTATGAATTTCCTATTGTTTCAAATTGATTATATGATATTAATACCTGAATAATAAATGAATATTGTATACAACTCGTGATATATTATACATAACACTAACAATGAAAATAATTGCTAATTCAGTCAGCAAAATTTATTTTATTATGACTTTCATATTTATAAACTAAATTTTTATACTCAAATAATTTATATCTTATAACAAAAGTTTGAAATATGTAACTTCTTTTTGAAATATGAAGTATTAAAATTGTGAAAAATTAATTGCACCTCATCTTTTTTTTTTTTTTTTTTTTTTTCGTAAGCTTTGATGTGCTCCCTTAATTTCTTAGTTAAAGTTTGGATTTTGTTTTATTATATAGCAATGCCTAATTATGCAATTTAAAATTTTTAATTTCTGATATTAGTGATAATAATATGAAGTGTAATGATTTGTTCACTAGAATGACGTGTAAATTCACGTAACTCTTACGTGCAGATACGACAGTGAATGCTATTTGGATTCTTATGTGATTTTTATGTACGTGTCTTTGTTAACAGACCATTATAACATTATAATGTATTTTTGCTCACTTGGCACATTAAAGGAATAGACCATAGAAAAAGATAATTATGCATTTATATCACAAAACACTTGATGAGATTTACATAAATAACATTAGTTTGTCTCAAAACCGAACAGTAGCCCCGTAGCAGTGATCAGAATATTCGATTTATGCAACCCACACAACTTTTTCATACTAATTTTTGCATGTTTCTGACGTCATAAACATGACTTTTCACGCAAATTGCATACTTTACAGTTTTTTCACGCTCTCTCGTGGGGCTACATTAACATTTAGGTAAAAATTGTCAACAGTTTTGAAGATCCCATTTTGTGTTTATTCATTAAAAAGTACATGTTGTTTTATGTGGTCTATGGCTTTAAGTTGGTGTTACCGACAAGAAAAAAAAGTTGAATTTTTATTCTTTTAACGGAATGAAAAGAAATAAAAGACATAGAATGATTTAGTGCTACTTATTCAAAAAAAAAAAAAAAAAAAAAAAAAGAAAGAAAAATAAAGAAAAGGAGTGTTCTGTAATAGCTATTAAATAATTTAGGAAATTAATGCATGGCTAAAAATGAATACTTCTTAATTATGCTAACTAATTTTCACAGATATTTATGCTCTACTGCATGATTGATAACTACATGTTGCATCGCATGATAAATATCATGTTATAAAGTATATAAATATTTTTTGTCCTATTTCACAATATAGCATAAATAAGGGTGTATCCGCATGACGTCATATTTAATGCGCTTGAAAGCCATACTGGAGTAGTGCATAACATTGCTCAGCATAGGACAAACTTCGTTTAAGCCAATTTTCTTTGAGAAATCGGTCAATTTTTTGTTATTGCTATTTTTCTCAAATACTTGAGATAATAATTCAACATATTTACAGCATCAATGCTCTCACAAATATTTCGTACTATTTTTAAACTGGTTAATTGAGTTATTTTCCTATGTCACCCATGTTATTGAGTTATCCAACATGGCGTTAACTTTAACATGAATGCATACAACCTATTTTCAAAATTCAAAATTCTTTATTCATTTCTTTCATCCAACATACATAATACAATCAATGCATTAGTCTAGGTTATTGCCATAAATGACAATATAGAAATGATTGTCAAAGTATTTACAACATAAAAACAAAACAAAAAAGAAACGACACTTAATAGTATTGATAATAATAGTTTATGTATAAAAATTAGAATTTGAATCTAAACTATTTCATCATTCAAATATTCATCGATTGAATAATACTGCTTATTTTATAGGAAAAACTTTAGTTGTTTTTTAAAAGCTATTAAATCATTTTGCTTTCTCATATCTAAAGGCAATTTATTATAGATATTCAGGCAACTACAGAATGGACCTTTATTATACCATAATAATACCATTATACTATACCATAATGATATAAATGCTGTATAAAATTTCGAATTTTTTTTTTTTTTTTCGTATGGAAGTTTTTTTTTTTTTTTTTTTTTTTTTAATACCACCTGTGATTAACTAGCAAACTACGCTAGTGACACTCATTAACATTATTACGTAAAATTATTTGCTTCTTTATGTAACTTTACTAAAGTACTTGTCTCATATTTAAGTATATAATCTATACGGGTAGTCACCCTCATGTTTCTTTGCTTTTATTTGAGTTAAAAACTTAAGTTAAACATAATCTTTTTGAGTTACTATATTTTGGAAGTTTATAACTATAATGCAGAATAACAATGCATGTTGTTTACAATGACATCGTGTTAAGAATACAATAACTGTTACCAGTGGTGCCATGTAGCTAACCAAAAGTGCACTGAAAAACTGCGAGTACAGTAACTCATAATTTATCATCCTTTAGTATGACGGAACTGTTATTTTAGGAGATATTTAGTAAACTATACACGGAAATAAAAAATAATACCATAAAGGCAGGTATTATATCCTGTAAATGTAATAATAGATAGACATATAACCTAGAACATAGGTATTATTATACTACAATAATACCTAATGCAGGTGCAATACAATAAAGTGGTATTGGAGTTTATAACTACCTGTTCCAAATAAAAGTGTACCTATTGCCATATAGTGCTATTGCCATATTAATATTTTACCTTAAAGCCTCGTTCACAATGGACTTTTTCTAAGTTTTCTTAAGTGAAAATGCTAATTTTTTTCAACTTAAGAACGATTAGTGTTCACAATGAAACTATTGTTGCACTTAAAATTTTTCTTAATTGGTTTCACTTAACAATTTTTTTCTTAATTTTTCTTAAGTAGGAATTTACGTAAGAATCAAACCCTTGTTGATTCTTACGTAAATTCAAATAATTCTTCTAATTAGCTACTTAAAAAAAACTAAGAAAAATTAAGAAAAAAAAATTGTTAAGTGAAAGTTCTACGTAAAAAATTAAGAAAAAAAATTCTTAAGTGGAAATCAAACTTTTTTCTTAATTTGAAAAAATTAGCGTTTTCACTTAAGAAAAGTCCAGTGTGAACGAGGCTTTAGTGTACATACCTATTCATGTACCTGCCGTAGGTAGTAATTTTTTTCTATGTACTGCAGTTATAGCACCGAGAATTTTGAATAACGCAAACTACATTTTCCCTTTTTTTTTTTTTTTTTTTTTTTTTTTTTTTTTTTTTTTTTTTTTTTTTTTTTTTTTTTTTAAGTAGCTAACAAATTGACTAAATTTTTTTACCGGTAAGGAGTAAGGAGTATATATCTAAGTATTATGCTACTTGCCACTTATGAACAAATTATGCTTTACGTGAGCTTCCATAATTATTATTACGTTGTTTTTTTTCCGTGTATGCTTATAAATAAATGGTAATAATAACTTATAATAGTAATGTATGCCATGGTTATAAAAAATAATTTTTACTGCATTAATTCTGAAAGAGCTTATTTTATTTACAATTTCAATCAATGGGTTTTCCTTTTTCCTTTTTTTTTTTTTTTTTTTTTTTTTTTAAATTAATTACACAAAGTGGCGGTGAAAATCACCAACAAACACTAAACGTTACTTTGATTGAAATTTACAAATATGTAGTAACAAAGTCTGTTTTAAAATCTCTTTTTAATAGGAAACTTTATTTTTAATAATGTAATTGAAAAAATAATCCTATCTTTATTAAAAAAAAAAAAAAAACTCATCGAATTTGATTCTAATTTAAATACTAAAAAAACTTTATAATTATTTTATTGATATTCGAACCAACCGGCAAGATCGAAGTGAGGATCTTGGCTGGACGAAAAGTGTATTCAAAATGTAACAAAGAATTAAAAAAAAAAATAATAATAAAATTAACTTCAAATTTCTAAAAATACTGAAAAAATATCGTTAGCTTTTCATTAACTGCATTTCTAATAATTATTTTCATATGAAAAACTAAAATACACAATAAACATTAATTAATATTTAATGAAAAGCCTTTTTACATTAAAACTTTAAAATAAAAAGTTAGTACATATGGGAATATAATTAACTAACTTTCAAAACACATACTAAAGTTATTATTATATAATCATCAAAAGCAGTTTTAGTTTACACAATAAAAAAAATTAATAAATCCCTTACTTTAGAATAATAATAATTATACCAAACTTCTGTTTATTAACGAAACTCACGAGGAAAACTTCTCATGGTATTTACAACAAAATGCTCAAACTTCTTAATTAACATCGAGTACCACTTGCATTCACTCTTCTATTCTAATTATAACTATATAGGGTAAGGTTAAATTCTTTGCTTGTTGGTTTGATAATTGGTATGCAAAGTTCAGAGTTCTTATATTATTATTTTTTTATATTATATTCTTGTATAATAGTTTTTAACTTTAGTAAAAGTATGTACATTTTTTGAATTATAAATTGTCAATAGTAAATTAGACTGCATTATGATTTTGATACAAATTATATGCCATTTTTTATTTTTTTATTTAATTAGTTTTCATGCGATTTTTAGCAAAGTTTTTTAATGCTTAAAATAAAGCAAAAGTAGCAATCTGTTTAAAAATAATTACACTTTCCAAAATTATTTTAAGGAATGGCTATAGCATGATGGAGATTAGCTAAATTAAAATGATAAGCATAGACTGGACTTAATTTTTGATGCAGTTTCTTTACGCTGTGAAAACTATGCAGAAAAATATTGAGTTCTATCATAGCAAATTTCATATTTGGAGAAGGGAGGGGGTTACAGGCTCTTCAACTCAATGTTAATTTTAACACATTTTTTTCCCCCGTTTTAAAGATTTATTATTATTTTTTTTTTTTTTTTTTTTTTAGGTTAGAGGGTTGCTTGCACATCAGTATATATTAAAATGATACACATTTTAGTAGAAATACAATATTCATTATGGGAATATTGGATCTCAGAACATCTTCCCTCAATAACTAAAAAAAAAAAAAAAAAAAAAACTTGTAATTTTTAAAATCTCGTAAAAATTACTGATAACGTAATTAAAATTACATGTACTTAATTTCACATAAAATATAATCAGAAAGTTACTTACATTTGTCTTCTTCGCTCTCGATCCCTGGCTAATTGAGCTCTTCGTCTTAGACAACATATGACGAGCAACGCAAGAATTGGAAACCCCAAAATACACGATACAATGGGAATCACTACGCTCTCAGGTGATACTGAAATCAGTTAACAATTTCAAGCTTACTTTTATTGTTACGAGAATTACTGTTGCAAGATAAATTTACATGGCAAGAAATAATAATAATGTAATGATAAGAAAATGATAGATAAGAAATACTAGTGTCTAAATTTACTTCATTCTGTTAAATGTATTGCGCAATGTAAATATTGCTCTATGTGAATAGGTTTTAGTTTTATCAATATTGTAACTGTGGTAAACTTAAAAATTACATTTTCTGTGTTAGGTAGTGGTATTAATGTGTGTGTTTTTTCTCTCTGTTTTTTTTTTTTTCTCTCTGTTTTTTTTTTTTTTTTTAATAATAAGTGTATTTAATTAGATGATACTCGTAAAATAACAAATAAATATGTGACCAAATCAAAAGTTCTTTATTTAATTATGAATAGGAACAATGAATAATAATACTGATGCATGCATGGGTGATTGCATTCATATAAAGTCGTATAAGATAAAAATATGTACTGTATGGAAAACAGCAGAAGATCACTAATTTTCTATCTTCATGCATTGCAGGATTATACTTTAGGTTTTAAGCAATGTTTTAAGAAAATTTCAGAGAGAAAATTTAAAAGATGTATATCACACTTGATAAGCGTTGTCGTTATGTTTTGAGGAATTAAAAAACTATGATACGACAAGAAATTTTCTTTTAATATTTTGTGATGTGATTCTTATTTAGGAATTAGTTTTTAAAAACTATCATATTAAAAATTTTGTATAGGTGAATATTATCGCTACTGCCGATTGCTTCATAAAATAGAACAAAGATTGTAGTTTTTCAAAAAATTAATTAAAACTTTGAAATAAAAATAATGCTCTTATAGAAAAGGTAAAATCAATGGGGATTATTGGCGAAGCGAATGGAAAAAAATCAAAGGTTCCTTTATTTTCTTTTTAGCGTTGTTTGACTTTTTTTTTTAACTGAATGGAGGCTAGAAATGTTAAAATGAGAGCTGATAAACTCACTTTTACATATTTCAAAGTACTAGAAAATTGAACGAAAATTTTCGTCACTGATAACCTCAATTTTTTTGCTAGTATCTTAATTAACGAGTTCTGTATAGTATTGTTGATATTACCTGTGGGATATATGACAATTACAGTTCTCTTCACATTTCCAACTGATGTACTTTGAGAATTCACAGACATGTTTCAAACACGTATCTGAAATAAAAAAAATTAACAAAATATATAATACTATCAATTTTAATATATAAAATTAATAATACAGTATTAAAATATTAATATTATTTATAAAATATATTAAATTTTAATAAAAAACTATTTTATATAAATAATAAACAAATTACAAAGTAGCCTTACAATTTGTATATAAGTATACAGAATGAATAATATTGAAATATGCAAAGTGTTAATGAATGATCTGTTAATTACATAAGCCCTACATGAATAAAGGCACTACTCTCTTCTCTTTATTACTAACTAGGATATTATTTACTTCAGTGTTCACAAATGTTATAAAATGAAGATTATAAAACAACATTTCCCTTGATCTCTCCCCCTTTTTTGTCACTATGTCTGCGCTGACTGCGAAATAGTATTGCACATTAAATAATAATTATTCTATATTCAAAATCGAACAAGTATAGTTACATGACAATCTTAAAAAATATAAGTTTTTTTTTTTTTTTAAGGGATGGCTAGTATCTCAAAATCTAGAAAGAAAACTTGAAAACTTTATGATGCCATTTGAAAGTTAATAGTAACAGCTACCTATGATAAAATTTTCAGAACACATGACCACATGACCATCAGATGAGAGAGAAAATAGTTATTGAAATTAACTTGGGCTCTTATGGGACTAAAACTTCAAAAAATCATAATTTAAAATCTAGCTCGGTGACCCTCCATTTTTTTTTTTTTTTTTTTTTTTTTTTTTTTTTTTTTTGCATTTTTGAAGATACTATATCCTAATGTAACACTGTGCAAAATTTCATATTTTTCTTTCTTTAAAATTTTATAGTCAAATCCCGCAGTACCTGATTTCCCGCCTTAAATAAAATTATAAAATTTATTTTTTCTAAATTAAAAGTTACAATTTTCTGAAGTTTTTTTTTTTTTTTTTTTTTTTTAGAGAAAATTAAGATTGTTATTAAATTGTACTTGAAAGATCTGGAAAACTAAAAGAACATATTACGTTATTGAAAATATTTTGAATAGCATAAAAATACAAAAATTATAATATTCAAAAGTTATCAAGTTTTAAACTTATCACGTTAAAATTCTTAAAAACTTTTTATCATCTTTACAACATTCTATTAAAAATTTAATTTTTTTCGCTTATTTGTTCCTTTATTTCAGAATATCAATTTCAAAATAATAATTTAATAGAAGTTATTATATAAGTATTACACTTTAATATTTAAAACATAATTAAAATAAATAAAATTACAGAAACATTATATATATATATATATATTTTTTATATGTTTAACTGAAATGTTTTAAAATAAAAATTTATTTAATTAAAAATACATATTATATTTTTTATTATAATTTTAATAAAATATTATAAATTTAATTGTTTTACTAGCTATCTGTATTCATTAGAGAAATTCAATAAATCAGCTTCTCACCCGTTTCTTAATTAAAAGCAAGCAGTTGACCGCTTTTAGACTTTGTGAAATTAATCTATTACATTGAGTAGTTATTTAAAAAATAAATAATGAGTATTGAATGTTTAATTTATCTGTAAATGTTGGTTGAAAATGAATTCTCATATTTGTTATTTTTATACTAAAAATAAGTTTCTTGCTCGTTAAGTGAAACTATATGTAAATTTATAATATAAATATAATAAAAAATTAAAATTTCTTTGAATGTTCAAATTTTCAAATAGAAGTTTTAAGTTTATAATCAATTAATAAGAGAGAGTTAGAAAACTACAGACTGAAAATTATATTTTATTTTCTATTTATATTGCTGTTGATAGAAAACTCTGTATTTACGTAAAAATATACTTATTTTATTGAAATTTGACTACAGTATATTTAAAGATTTTACCTTTTTTTTTTTTTTTTTTTCCTAAATATTATTCTAAAGATGTTAGACTAGAAGTTCACATAATTTGCATGTATATTATCACAATTAACAAAACAATCCACACTTGCGCGTCACGTGTTCTTTTTTATGTCTTGACAGTATAAAGTTGTGATCTGGACCAGAGATGCTGTGATACTAAAAATCTTCAGTATCTCTTTGCTCGTACTGTATAATTCAAATCTGCTTGTAGTTTTAGTTGTACGATACAGAGGGAACCACGTTATGTAGAAGCAACAAGTTATTTTTATGTATAGACCGGTTGCACTTATATTTAAGAGCTGCCATATTGTTGGTTAGGAATACATAAGCCAGCATAGGAAAAACGTCATTTTTATTTTTTATTGGCAAAAGAAGCTTCAAATCTCAATCAAAACCTATTTCTAGCTCCCAATAAGCTCGAAGAATATGAGAAAAAGCTGTTCATTTGAAATGAACTTTTTTTATGTGAAAAATGAGGAGAAATGATGTTTTCCCTATGCTGGACAATGCATTAGGCACCACAAACATGGCGACAAAGCGCAAGGATGTGCAAGGGATCTATTTGAAGTCAATTACATTATTATAATACATTATCCTGAAAATGATTAATTCTGATAATAATTTTTTTATAGGGTTTATCCACATGACATCATATTTATTGCGCTTCGATACAATACTGGAGTAATGAATAAAATTGCTCAGCATAGGACAAATTTGGTTTTCGGTTATTTTATGTGGTAAATCAGTTAATATTTTGATATTCTTATTTTTCTCACATACTTCAGATACTAATTTAGGCTATTAATAGCATCAATGCTCTAAAAAATATTGCTTATAATTTTTAAACTTGCAAAATGATTTATTTTCCTACAGCAACCCATATGTATTGAGTGATCCAACATGGCGATGACTTTAACATGAATGCATACACCCTTTAAATTTTATGAAACTGATAAACCTCCAAAAAAATTATTGCATATTCTTACGATCATATTATTATCTGTAATTATTAATATTACGTGTTTCTAATTATTAGCATTCGTATTATATTAATCATGTCTATGATATTAATATTACCAAATGGTATAAAAAGTAATAAAATGTTGTGCGGGCTGCATGAGTAGAACTGTTCTGAGCTACGGTACAGGTGGGTTTTGAGACAAACTAATATTATTTATATAAGTTCCATCAAGTATTTTGTGATATAAATGCTAATGTTTTCTTCTGTTCTTTATCTTTAAATTATAAATATTAATTAATTTTTTTCTAATCCTCATAGTAGCATAATAGCACATAGTTTAAATGGTCTCATACATAAATTCTGAAATTATATTTAATACATTTGTCTTTAAACCTTATTTTTAACCACAATGCAGACAAAATAAAAGACAGCTCTCAAAACAAGAATTTTTTTATACTGTTTATTTTAAAATGCATACAAAAAAATGCACACTGTACACATACAATAGGATATAAATTTAAAAGCAGGCGTTCAATATATTTTTTAAACTTTGTTGAAGGGGCAATATATTTACATTGTAAAAAATTTGATCGTAACACAATTTAATGCTTTAAAATTCGTCACCTCAGAATAAGAATGTCGTATCTGCAAAAAAAATTGATGCAATTCTGAGCCTTATTTGTTATCAACATAAGGCTCAGAATTGCATCAAATTTTTTTGCAGATACGACATTCTTATTCTGAAGTGACGAATTGCATACACATGTAATTATTATTATTACAAAATTGCATAAAGTTATAATAACTTATAATTATATGCTATCTCAGTGCACCAACATTTATGAATAACAACGCTATACTGTATAGTGATTATACTATACAAAACATAATAGTTAAAATGTTATAAGCATAATTACTTATAAGCGTAGAACACCTTGAACAAAAAAGTTGCGTAATATCCTAACAAACCTGAAAATCAACGTTGATTTGGCCGGAGTCATTGAACCGGGCGAGCTGTGACGTCAGTGACCACCAGTGTCATTTTGTGAATGGAAAATAAATTAGAAATCAATGACTCCAGCCAAATCAACGTTGATTTTCAGGTTTGTTAGGCTATTACGCAACTTTTTTTGTTCAAGGTGTTCTACGCCTTTAAGATATTACAAGATTTATTTTAGTATACAAAATAGCAGCATTTGTGCTCTAAAATAAAGCAATTATGAAATGCAGCATAAATTTTATAATTTATTTAATTAGGGATAAACTGGTCAAACTGTAATTTAGTAAAATCAAAGAAGTCAGTCGTAATTAAATTTATTACACGTAGAAAATATTGCATCGCTTGAACAGGACATCAAGCGTTTCTGTTATTAAAACTACTTGAAATTTTTTAATATAAAATGCATACTTTATACTTAAAGCCATAGACCACATAACACAACATGTGTTTTTTAATGAATAAACACGAAATGGGATCTTCAAAAGTGATGACCATTTTTACCAGAACGCTAATGTAGCCCACGAGAGAGCTTGAAATTACTGTAAAGTATGCAATTTGCGTGACTATTCATGTTTCTGACGTCAGAAATATGCAAAAATTAATAAAACAAAAACCAAAAAAATGTTGTGCGTTTTTTTTTTTTTTTTTTTTTTTTTTTTTTTTTTTTTTTTGTGATCACTGATACGGAGCTACAGTTGGATTTTGAGACAAATAAAAGGTAAATATATAAGTCCCATCCAGTGTTCTGTGATATAAATGCTTAATTATATTTCTTTTGGTCTATTCCTTTAAGAAATTTTTAAATTATAGAACTAATACATAAAATATTCAACTATATTATGTTGGATAATTTTAATTTATTCACTATTTTCTTGTATAACTTGACGTCTTCTTCTGAGTTTGCAGAAAAGTCTGAGAGTTGCGAAGTAGAAGATTTCAATAGCAGTTATTAAACTAAAACCAGAGAAAAGTCCCAACAAACCACCGCAACTTGCTGCAAAAAATTAAGAAAAGTTAATATACAAATTTAAAAAAAAATAAATATAATTTTTTTTTTGTAACTACCATTGAATTAAATAATCGTCAATATTAAAAAAAAAAAAAAAAACATTTTTGAAACACATTTTAACATTTCTTTATCTTACCAATAAAGTCTGTTACTCCATACAATTCACTACGATGTTTTCCAAAAAATGACGCAGATTCATAATATAGATTTATTGCTGCATATTGTAAACTGCAAAACGTAAATAGGAAGATAATATCAGAAATATGAAATATATTTACCTTTTTGTGTATTCTTTATGCATTTGCTCCCCCAAAAATGAAGATTATTGGGGAGGAGAGCAGAATAAACTTATTTTGTCCCCTTCTACCATTTATTCATTTCCTGTCCTTTATTACTATTAACTTTTTTGAAAAAAATTATATATTACATCAAGATCATCAATAATTAAATAAGGGATATACTATAGATGTTTTTTTAAGTGTTCTTATGATAAATTTTAAGAATTTTTCATTCCCTAACACTTCTGTTATACTTAAACTTAATATACTTATCGATGGCTCCGCGGGAAGCTAAACTATCTATATAGTCACCGCGCGCCTCAAATTTGGAACATATATGAGCTCTTCGCCTCTCCCAAATTTGAAGCATCTCTTACTAGCGCTCAATTACTGATGCTTCAATTTTGGGAGAGGCGGAGAACGTATATATGTTCCAAATTTGAGGCGCGCGGAGACTCACAAAACCTCAACTGATTTATCGTTTTACCACTAATGTATCGCCCATTTCTCGGGCGCATTTCAAAGGAGGGCGGCTGGGCGATACCGTAAAAGGTCGAATGGCAGGTAACTCAGGCTTTTTGAGGCCTGAGTTCAGTTTTCCGAGGAGCAATCGATATATTGTTCTTCCTATTATTATTTGTTTCCCCTACTTGATATTTTGGCATAAAATTCCTAATTTCTACCTATTACCCTCATACATGATTATAATTACCTTGTATTGTAATGTTGAAAAGGTCTATACTCCGAATGTGAGACATGAAATTGGTAACTGGTTTCTAAACAACTTGGCAGACAATCGCAAGCAGCTGCAGTGCCTTCTGAGTCTATCTTCTCTTCTACACTGTAGTAGAACATATTGTCAATCATTTCTGCAAACAAAAATTTTACGGCTATTATCAAACTATTATTTTTAATATTAAAATAAAATACCTTAGTAACCTGTTGATACCAAACTGTATTTTTATATAACTATTCTGATAAGTAAGTAATATATTTAAATGCATTGATATGCTATTGTTTTAAATAAGGCCATTAGAGGAGAATAATGCTGTTCGTAAACCCTGTTCTCTTACACCAAAAAATGCGCATTTCATTTGATTAACCATAACTGATCGTCATTTTAGGAGCAAAGAACAGGGTTTACGAACAGCATTATTGAGCTTAAATGCAATTATCTTTAATGCACATTTGATATATTATATTGCGTCATAAATATAAAAGCAAAAAATTGATAAAATAAGAATCTTTATTGACCCAGGCAGTTCATATAGCAACAATCAAAGTTACAACAAGCATTGGTCTTGTCAAATAAAACTTGATAATAATAATAAAAAAAAATATATTAATAATACGAACAAATAACAACAACAAGAATACAAAATAAAAAACGAATCACACAACCATAAGAGCTCTATTAAACGATGTACAAACATTATAATGAAGTTTGAGAAAATGTGTTGCATTTTAAATTTAATAAAAATATTACTGCATTACAATTAATTTTATTACGTTTATTATTTATTATATTAACGCGTTAAATACAAAAGCAGACATTCAATATTCACTTCAAGGATCGTTTCAAATCTCAATTATTAAGAGAAAACGTCATTAGCAGCCAATATCTAATGATCTGCTATTGCATCTGACATGTTTATATTATATATAAGTTTATTTAACAGTGTTGATGATAATACATAATATATAACTTTCAATAAGGTAAACAAATTTAATCAAATTTATATTATTATTATGTATTTTAATTTTAATTTATATATAAATATTACCGATCTGAAAGTTAATATTACGAAATTAAAAATATTACACAGCTTATCTCAAGACACTTGAATACGGTTAAAAATATTTAAAATAATTAATAACACATAAAATATTACTTGTAGCCAATGCGCAACGTCTGAGTCTAATACGGTAAAAGGGTGAGAACTAGAGCTGTGACAAATTATCCGGATAATTTTTTATCTGTTTATCCGGATTTAAAAAAGTTTGTTATCCGGATAACGGATAATTTTTATCCGGATTTAAAACGGAAGATTTTTATCCGGATAAAAAACGGAAGATTTTTATCCGGATAAAAAACGAATAATTTTTATCCGGTTTTAAAACGGATAATTTTTATCCGGATTTAAAGCGGCCAATTTTTATCCGTTTCACAAACGGATAATTTTTATTTGTTTCAAAAAAGATAACTTTTATCCATTTCACGAAAACGGATGATTTTACCCGTTTATTCTCAAAAAAGTAATATTTATTCATCCATTTCAGTAATGAAACGTATTATTTCACAAATGGATAATTTTTATCAGTTTCTTGCTTCTGAAGTTGAAAATTGTTTGATTATGAGTTACGTAAAAAATAATAATAATAATAATAATAATAAAATGCGTTCTATAAGCAAATAAATGAAAATTAAAAAATTGTCAATTTTAAATTTTATTTTAAGGTAATAGGTTACCGACGTCGGCCATTTGACTTTTTAAACTGTTACCGCCAAAAAAATCTGAAATTTTACACATTGGTCCTTCAGTTTGAGGCAATTTCAAATATATAAAAATTGGGGGGGGGGGGGGGGGGGGTCACCGTGCAAATTAATTTTATACGTTATGAATAACCAATGAATACGTTTTTTTCTTATTATTTAAATTTAATAATTCGTCTTAAATTTGATAATATTAAACTACCACATCAGTTCAAATTTTAATGTTAGAATACCTAACTAGTTCACTGAATACATACATATATATATATATATATATATATATATATATATATATATATATATATATATATATATATATATATATAATGTTAAACAAATGTTTGCTTACCTAGAAAGTCTTGTCCACATTCAGCAGGTATAACATCATACACAGCACAGATTGATGCATTATCGTTTTCTAAAATATAGAAGAAAGAACAAATGTTTGAAATTCATCACTTATTAATGGGGAAGACAATAATAATTTTTAGTGATAAATTTACTGTATATATATATATATATATATATATATATATATATATATATATATATATATATATATATATATATATATATATATATATATATATATATATATATATATATATATATATATATATATAATATATATATATATTACTTACTCAAATATGGCATGTAGAAGAATTGGCATCCACAATTATCTCTTACAGCTCGATTTTGACATTCCCAAATACAGTTGGTTTGTGTGTATGTCTGATGAAGAAAACTTTCATTATTACTTAATATAATACATATTATTAAATTATGTGCGCTACTTTTACTGGTCATAAAATGATCCAGAATTTGCAACACGCACTTTTAGTATTCATTTCTTTAGATCGCATTCCTAGTACAACATCAAAGAAAGAAAAAAAATATATATAGCGAGGCATATATAATTAAAAATTTATTGTATTTTTTATTTTAGTTTTAATAAAATATTATAAATTTAATTGTTCAACTAGCTTGTTATTTATATTAAGGAAATTCAAGGTGGCAGCTTATTACATATTTCTTATTGAATAGCAAACAGTTGTCTTAGATATTGTGAAATAATCTATTATAATGAGGAATATAAAAAAAAAAAATATATTTAAGTATGATTGAAATGTTGAGAATTATTGTTTAATTTATATTAATTTATTATTATATATTATTTAATTATATAATATATAAATTTTTTGAGTTCCATCCAATGATATTGTTTCCTAAACATAATAGTCACTTTTTAAGTAGCACAAATTGTAATCAAATTGTTTTTTAAAGACATAAACGTAAAAATAATTAATGTCTGATAGTATATTCAATTCAAAATTGGTTTTTAATCATAAATAATATATGGCCAGTGCGCGTGCAATTTTTATATCTAGGCTTTTTGCTTCACACTCTACTGTACATTTATAAAATTTGATACTACTTTATTATTACTGTAGGCTGCAAGTAGAAGTAAAATATTAAGCAAACTGACAGTAGCCTGTGAAGCAAAAAGCCTATCTACAATAATTACAGGCGTTTCCACCATTTTATCTAGTCTCAAATCATGTCTGATAAAGTGATATAATAATTATTCACTTCTAGCATTTAAGTATCATTACATTTTTAACAAACACTTCATCTTTCTCTAGATATTACCTCATTTTTAAGTCAATAATTGAATTTTATTTTAAGCAATTTAAAAAAAAAAAAACCTTCAATTAAAAAAAAATTGAATGAACTATTTAAATAAAATCTTTTATTTGCTTACACGAAACAACTTTAGTGGTTTATCTTCAGGGTAGTTACATCCCCTAAGATGAGGTTTATATCCCCGTAATTCTGGTGCCGTAGTGATGGTACTTGGACGTAATGATATCGATGTCTCACTGCCGGGGGTGACGTGAAAATGATTACCGTAAAATGGATCAGGCAATTCAGTAGGAGCTTGTAGTGATACCTGTTGAATTTCAGTTTGTGAAATAAAAATGTTTTAATACACACACACATATATATATATATATATATATATATATATATATATATATATATATATATATATATATATATATATATATATACTGTATATTGCATATATTCTATATTCTGATTGAGTTTTTTTTTATTTTATTTTTTTAATTTCAGAAACAAATATTATTTTATATGTAATTCATTCATACACAACATAATATTAACGAATGGTAAAATAATAATAATATTGACAAACCTTGAAAAATAGCTAAAAGTACTTGAGGCTCTTTAACAAAATTGAGCTATCAGAAACTGCAATAATTTTGTTTAGTGTTTAGGATCTAATTATGTATAAAATATTGAGCTATTAATATTTTTACTAAAAATTAATGTTACGTATATTTATTATATTATTTAAGAAACGATAAAAGATTTTTGTTAACATTATCCAATGTAAAATTCTCAATTAATTTATTACCCTTCATTCAAAAATAGTAGAAAGAAAAATCATGCTAGTTAAATTTAAAATTTATCCTAATTTATATAAATCTTGGACCCAAAATTTGTAATTATAGTTAGATAATACCTATTGACTTGTTCATAAAGTGTTAAGAAAAGAAAAAGGTTAAATTTCTCTGACAGTGAGAATCAAGACTTTTTATCGTACAACTTTAAAATGTATTAAATGTTATTTATTGTATTTATTTATACAAAAATTACTGATTATTATTATTATTATTTACGCGTATTTGGTAAATTAAGTCATATCAGTTTTCTAAGGTTATAATATTCCATTTTTATATAATATTATATATATATACAGTATAGAAGAAGAAAATTATATATATTTACCCTGAATAAATCAGCATCTTTTAATGAACAAATTTCTTGCAATTCTTCCGGATCTGATTTAAGAATAAACTGCAAACCAAATCTTGGACCATTATAAACACCATTTCTTAATGGAAACTCATCACTCTTTGCCTTTCCTGAACCTTTGTAACCTTTCTCAGGGTCCCAGGTTAAGATATTGTCTTCTCTTTTTAGGCCTTCAAGTGGAAACCTGTCGCTATAATAAATTTTGTAAGTAATGTAGATGATATAATAAATATTTATATAAGATATAAGATTAAACTCTTTTGACTAAGAGACATCCTTTTTTTTTTTTTTTTTTTTTCAACATAATAACCACCACTATTTCTAGTCTCGTAAGAATGGACGCTGTGAACTGTCCTGAACCATATGTGTCACGTATCACGTAAATAACAACTTACCTAATTTATGGGAAAAAAAAAAAAAAAAAAAAAAAAAAAAGGAAGGAAGGAAGGAAGACAATATATATATATATATATATATATATATATATATATATATATATATATATATATATATATATATATATATATATATATATATATATATATATATATATATATAAACAATAAGTGGTAATTTCATTTTATATTCTAAAAAGAATGGATTGACATGTAGTTTTTAAACTTTTGAGTTCATTAAAGGCATGGAAAACATGAAACAATATATTCTTTAACACAAAATGGAATCTACAAAACTGATGATAATTTTTACCAGCATGTAAATGTGGCCCCACAAGAGAGCGTAAAAAAAACCCTGTTAAGTATGCAATTTGCGTGAATATTTCTGTTTATGACGTCAGAAACAGGCAAAAACTAGTATAAAAATGTTGTGCGGATTGCATAAATCGAAAATTTCTTATCACTGCTACGACGCTACAGTTGGGTTTTGAGACAAATTAAAGTTATTTATGTAAATTCCATCATGTGTTTTGTGATGTAAATAATAATATTTGCATGTTGTCTATGTCTTTAAGTATTTTTAATTGATTTTTTAAAAATATATATTTATGACATCATGGGTGGCAACTTATGCATGTAGGCATATAGGAAAAGTTACTGCCATTGACATTATTTCGCGACTTTCAAAAATTATTTAAAAGTAATTCATTAACTCAAAAAAAAAAATTAGACACTCTTGTACCTATCGTCAGGACAATGTCCTCATTTAAAATACTGTGTGCAATAAAATTTCCCAAAATTATTATTTTTTCTTATTATGTACTAAAAAAAAAAGTGAAACATAACTGCTATACGCTACACGAAAAGAATAATTTATATAATAAATGCTGCATTTATATCACTAGCATAAAAGATGCTAAATTTGACCAACATCAATAATTATGCTGTACAACATACTCACACATTGGAAGTATAAAGATCTTTGTCATCCAAAATATTGAATACGTAACATATACCATGAAACATAATCACTGGTCGAAATATTTTGTTGCAGTCAATTTCTAAACTTTCATAATAACAAGCTTCAAAAATATCTTCTATTTGAGGTGAGAGCTGAGGAAATGTAAAACAATTAGTCATACATTTTGTTGGAATATACGTTCGGTGATGAAAACTGTATTACTTTTAAAGCCCTTGTCAACTTACTTTTTTATCATTTAGAATACAAGACTGATAATTACCATACCTTATTATCCATGAATTAGATACCATCACGTTGATTTTGTATTTATTTTCGTTTATTTTTCTTTTTGCGGTTATATCACGTATCTGACGTCACAATGTACCACCGCCAATCACAGTCACTGCTCTGGTCACGTGATAAACTTAAGCCCCTCCCTCAAGTTCTTTACCCCTATCACGACCCCATCGGTACATTGTGACGTCAGATGCGTGATATAACCGCAAAAATAAAAATAAACAAAATAATTACAAAATCAACGTAGTGGTGTCTAATTCATGGATGATAAGGTATGGTAATTATCAATCTAGTATTCTAAATTATAAAAAAGTAAATTGACAAAAGTAAATGCTGCAATTTACCAGAACCATGAAAAGTGAGTAATTTTCATACTGCAGTATGCTTCAGGTCAACGTAGTAAGTTTTAAAAAATCTCAAGAGAATATCGGATATACTCACTGTTCCTCCAATAAATGTTAAATGATCTTTCGATGGTTTTATTCTTGGTAATTTCAACTCAAAACCTCTAGATTTTTTATTGCAAAGCATGCTTATAGATTCCGCAAGTAGTTTCTCTTCTTTTCTGAAGTGTTGAATATATTACATCATTAAATAGACCATATTAAAATTCAAAGAATCATTATAACTTGCCACAGAATTGTTTTTATTCATTTGTTTATATATTTTCTGCACTCTTCAAATATTTTCAGCTAAGATTCTTAAAATTTTAACGTTGTTATAAGTATAAAAAAAAAATAATGAATTTGAAGTTAGGAAATTATTTATTTAAGATATTACATTGAAAATACTGAATCTATATATCCCATAAAAAATAGACGATTTTATTTAAAAGAATCTAAAAGTGTGAGAGAGTGAGAGAAATACATTTAATCATTATTTTAGGCATGCATATATATATATATATATATATATATATATATATATATATATATATATATATATATATATATATATATATATATATATATATATATATATATATATATATATATGTACTTACGATTCAAACTGCATAGTCCCATTCAACTGAGCTTCAATTTTATTGTAATTTTCTTCCATATCGATGACAGACCTTTTAATTTTATTTTCAGGACAAATTGTTAGACCAGGATAAGGAATGCTTGCTACACTTGTTGGATTTTGTTCAAAAGAAATTATTACAGGTGAATTTTGCCAACGATGCCAAAGTTTAGTAATTTCTAAGCCACAAAATACAGCACATATTACGATCGCAATTGACCAGCATAATCTAAAAAATAAATTAAATATGTTTAAAATATCGTATACATAATACACTATAAATTATAAATACATTTTGTTATTCTATTTAATATGTGAATAAAAGGTTGAAATTAACATCGTTGTATATCTTTAAAGTTTAAAGTTGTCAACATTATTGATGATAATGATGATGATCAAAAATATATCTTTTTGCAGCATCTCTATCTTTTTTTTTTTTTTTTTTTTTTGTCAAAAAAAGTTAACTTTTATTCAAAAAAAAAAAATTAAGAATTCTAATGGATTTAAGTGAACATCCTGTAAAAATTACTTTGAGAAAAAGGAAATTATTATTTATTTTCAACTAAAGGTTGCTGATTACGTATTCTTTTATTTATTGATTTGTTATACATTATTGAAATTTAGGATTTTTTTTCATCTACAGGTGTTACAAAGTGTCCATCAGATTTTTTCTACAGTTGATCATTTGTATGGCAAGCCTGCTTTTGGTGGACAATAAACAATAAATACATAAAAACTGTATCGTACCTTTCAAAAAAGTGCGCATTCTCTTCACCAATAAAGCGAAATCCATGTAAAGTCGTCGCCTCACTAAATTCACGTAAATATTTCTTAGCTTCTCTTTTTAATTTTCTTCTACATTTTTTTGGTTTCGTTTCATTTTCTGTTTCTTGAAATACTATAAGAATTATTAAATACAATAAAAGGAACTTGATTAAGATATAAAAATAATAATGCATATAAAAAAAATATATAAAAATAATAAGTATAAGGTATTAAATGGAAAATCTTGTTATGATTATATGTAATATTTTCAAATTCTATTAATATTATTTTGTACCTGAAGGAAATGAAAAACTTGCACAACAATGCGAGTAAATGCCAAAATTTCAAAGCATTCTTTGCTACCCACTGCACCCTTTCTCTAGACCCCTTGCACATGCTTGCGCTTTATCGCCATGTTTGTGGTGCCTAATGCATTGTCCAGCATAGGGGAAACATCATTTCTCCTAATTTTTTGCATAAAGAGTTTATTTCGACTCAACAAATTTTTCTCATATTCTTCGAACTTATTAAGAGCTAGAAAAGAGGCTTTGATTGAGGTTTGAGGCTTCTTTTGCTAATAAAAAAAACTAAAATTACGTTTTTCCTATCCTGGCCTATGTATTCCTGGCCAACAAAATGGCGACTCTTAAATATGAGTGCAACTGGTCTATATCTTGGCCAGTGTAATGTATAAATGTATAATGCAATGTTGCCATATTTACGATTTTCTCATAAGCCTAAGGCATTGCAAGTTTTTGATTTCATTTCGGTACATCTATTTAACGTTGTAAGAGCTTGATACAAGAGTAAAATAAAATTTAACATAAAGTATTATTTACTACTAACTGGCATTAACAATTATTTGATGACAAGACATTTAAAGCTACAAAAAAAAAAAAAAAAAAAAAACTAAATTGATTAATAATTTGGTAGTATCAGAGTAAGTATTTTGTCAATAAAACAATGCATTAATAATTATAATCCTAATAAATATCAGTCAAGAACTTGCAAAATAAATATTTTAAACTAAATTAAATTGTTAAAAATAATTATAAGAATTATATAATTATAATTTTTGCATAATATTCTTAATCTTTGTACTCGATAGAATTATCACTTGCATTTTTATTTAATTCTACTTTTTAAATTGTTGATTGAACAAATCACAATTTTTACTTATAAATGATATTTATAAGACCAACGCTAATTCAGAACTATATGGCTCCATATCGACGGGTTATAGAGCACAAACCGTAAACCTACAAAACCAGCTAAGTTGAAAATATTATCGTTTTGTTATGTTATTTTGGACTTTGTTGTTTATGCAGATACATGGTCGTGCTCTAACCCGACGATATTAACTGCGTGTGGATCAATTAAATATATTTGTTTCTGTTTTTAAAGTAGCAAAAAAATAAAAAAATAAAAAAAAATCGCAACAGAAAAAATAATCAATACGATTAAATTTTACTTACCTTTCATTCTACACGTATTTTCCCCACTATTTTCTTATACAATTACTAAAAAATATTAGTAACATATGTTTGCACAGTAAAGTGTATTACTGCAACAATTATATAAAACTATTACGAGTAACAACGCAAGCTCTAGTTTTCTGTACGTTTCGTATATCGTGCTCAAGTGCAATTGAAAAGTGCAAAAACGTTATGTTTTTCTATGTAAAAATGAACACATTACCACGATGTGTAATTTGATAGTACATATATAATGAAAATATAACAAAACAATCGCATGTAATGTTCATAAATACCATTTTACATTTATTAAAAATATATATTTTTATACGATCTTTGTTTTTTAATTTACAAAAATTATATGACTATGCAAATTATATAGATAGGAACATAGATATTTTTTATATATACTTTCATAAATAGGTCAATGTTATGAAAATTATGTATGTGAGTAATGTATATATTTTTGGTAAATTGTACTAATAGCTTCAAATTTATTTTCTGTCTTTTTTTAATTATTGCTACCACAGAAGATAGAGAGAGTTAGAATCATAATGAGGAAGGTGAGTTCCTTTTAACCCCCACTTTTTATGACATTTTTGAAAAGAGCGTTAAAAATTTTTGAGGCGTTATTTTTTCTTAGAACGATTGGTATTTTTAATTAATTTTTGAAAATTGACCTAAAAAACCTGTGACGTCATCAATCGGGCATTTATTTCGGAAAGTATTGGCCGTAGAAGGTTCAGTAGCCAGTTTTTTGAAATCCTGAGGACGAGCTGATTTCATTAAACTGGTAAAAAAAAAATAAAAAAAAAAATTTTAAAAAAATTTTAAAAAAATAAAAAAATAAATTTTTTATTATTATTTTTGTTTAAATAAATATGCTTCTAACTCTTTCAAATATATTAATTACTTGCAAACATAAAATAGCTGAAATAGCATAATCATTGAAAACTATTACTGGTTACTTAATAACATAAAGACCTCTAGGATACGCGTTCTTTCTTTAATAATATATTTACTCTTGTTCGTCAATAAAGCAGTTGCATGAAATTGCGCGCTATCGCCATGCTTGAGCACAAAATACATTTCCTAACATAAAGGTAAAATCATTTTAGATAATTATTTTAAAGAAATTCATCATATTTTGTCAAATATTTGTTGTAAATCTGGTATTTAAAAATGTATTTTTCTGGTCAAGATTCATATAATACGGTTGAAAAAGCCGTGTATGCGCCTTAAATAAAGTCATATATTTCTATTAATATTATTATTAAATTTAATTATATAATAAATAATAATATAATTATATCGATTAAATGAAGTCATTCTTTATAGAATTGTGAAATATTATAAATAAAACTTAGACTAATAAGTATTAGTAATTATTAATTATACACAAATTATGAATAGCTTTTTTTGCAATATATTGCTTGAAATTATTGAATAAATAGCTTGCTGTACTAGAATGTATTATTATATAGGCATATGTTTTAGCCAAGGTTCATGTAAAAGGGTTGGAAAAACCCTCTATGCACCTTAAATAAAGATCTATTATTACTATTACAATCCTGAGCTGTAATAACTATAACTGTATTTAATTTTGTAAATTTACTAATTATTAAATTCAAATTCATTAAATATTTTTGTTATAATATTAAAAAAAAAAAAAAAAATCCTGCAATTTTTATATATGTATGTATATGCTATATTGTACAGTGGTTATACTACATAGCATAATAGTTAATATGTTATAAGCATAATTACTTATGTTATTATACAAAATAGCAACATTTGTATTCTAAAATATAGCAATTATGAAATGCAGCATAAATTATGTAATTTATTTTTTTGGGAGGAAACTCGTTGAACTGTAATTTAGTAAAATCAAAGAATTTGGTTGTAATTAAATTTATTACACATAAAAATATTGCACTGTTTGAACATGACATTAAACGTTTCTGTTATTGAAAATACTTGAAATTGTAAAATTTACAATACACAATTTATACTTAACAAAATTTTATAATAAGAAGAATTAATACATAAAATATTCAAATATGTTATGTTGTATAATTTACAGAATCGGGCAGTAACGACGATACGTAATTTCACAACTTTTTGATAGCAGTAACACGTTACTTTTTCAAGCAACTTTTGCTAAGCACTACTTTCTAATATTTCAAGCACTGAAAAAATTTAGCTTCTAATTCTATAGGTAAAGTCATTGCAATAAAAAATGAAATTCTATTGGCATATGGGAATAACATGTATTTAGAAAGAGTTTTGCGTCAAATGAAACCTCCATCTGATTGCATTGAATGGCCATAAGCCAATACAATTTCATTTTTTTATTGGAATGATTGTAACATAAATATGCATTCTTCATTATAGTTTTTCAAAATTATTTAATTTTGATTTAAATATCTATATTTATAATTTAGCGGAAAGAACAACATTTTAAAATGATTTTGAAAAGTTTTCTGTTTTATAAGAAAATATTTGAAGTAAATAACGTTTAAAGTAACGATAAAAGTAACTTCACTACTTTTATTAGTAGTGAGTAACGTATAGTCGATACTTTTCAAAAACTGTAACGAGTAGCGTAACATCATTACTTTTCTTGGAAGTGAGTAACGTAACGAAGTTACATCAGTAACGGGATCAAGTCTGAATAATTTATTCACTGTTTTCTTGTTTAACTTGACGTCTTCTTCTGAGTTTACAGAAAAGTCTGAGAGTTGCGAAGTAGAAGATTTCAATCGCAGTTATTAAACTAAAACCAGTGAAAAGTCCCAACAAACCACCGCAACTTGCTACAAAAAATTAAGAAAAGTAAATATGTAAATTTTAAAAATATATATAATGCGATTTTTTTCTAATTATCATTATCATTAAAGGAAGAGACCAGAGAAAAACGTAAGCATTTATATCATAAAACACTTGATGGGACTTACATAAATAAACTTTAGCTTGTCTCAAAACCCAATTGTAGCTCCATAGCAGTGATCAGAAATTTCAATTTATGCAACCCGCACAAGATTTTCATACTAATTTTTGCATGTTTCTGACGTCATAAAAATGAATAGTCGCGGAAATTGCATACTTTACAGTATCTGCTCGTTCTCTCGTGGGGCTATACATTAACATTCTGGTAAAAATTATCATCAGTTTTGAAAATCCCATTCATTAAAAAGCACATGTTGTTTTCTGTGGTCTATGGCTCTAAAGACATAGAAAACATGAAGCAACGTGTTTTTATTAATCATTAAATACAAAATGGGATCTACAAAACTGATGATAATTTTAACCAGAATGTAAATGTGGCTCCACAAGAGAGCGTGAAGAAACTGTTAAGTATGCAATTTCCGTAACTATTTTTGTTTATGACGTCAGAAACAGGCAAAAACTAGTATGGAAATGTTGTGCAAGTTGCATAAATAGAAATTTTCTGATCTTTGCTACGGCGCTACAGTTGGGGTGTGAGATGAGACCAATTAATGTTATGTCCCATCAAGTGTTTTGTGATATAAATGCTAATGTTTTCTTGTTGTCTATGCCTTTAAATTAAATAACCGTCAATATTAGAAGAAAAAGAAGAAGAAGAAGAAGAAAAAAAAATAAAAAAATAACATACATTTTTGAAACACATTTTAACATTTCTTTATCTTACCAATAAAATCTGTTACTCCATATAATTCACTTCGATGTTTTCCAAAAAATGATGCAGATTCATAATATAGATTTATTGATGCATATTGTAAACTGTAAAACGTAAATATGAACATAATATCAGAGATATGAAATACTTATCTTTTTTTTTGTGTATTCTTTTATGCATTTGCTCCCCAAAAATGAAGATTATTAGGGAGAAGAGCGGAATAAACTTATTTTGTCCCATTTAACCATTCATTCATTTCCTGTCCTCTATTACTATTTATTACATCAAGATCAAGGTCATTCATAGATAAATAAGGTATAATAGGTATATTTTTAAGTGATCTTAAGATAAATTTTAAGAATTTTTCGTCCCCGAATACTTCTGTTATACTTAAACTTATTATACTTATATTCTTCTTTTATTATTATTTGTTTCCCCTATATGAAAATATAATCAATTACGTTATATTATGCTGTATTGATATAGCTAAAATTATGCTAAGTTAGAGCAACATAATATTTATGCTATATATCATAATTATTATGCAATATAGCATAAATTATACTGTACTGATAAAATTGTGCTGAAAATGAACTAGCATAATTATTACGTACTCATTTTTGTCAGTGTACTTAATATTTTGGCATAAAATTCATCATTTCTACCTATTACCCTGATACATGATTATAATTACCTTGAATTGTGATGTTCAAAATGTCTGTAATCTGAATGTGAGACATGAAATTGGTAACTGGTTTCTAAACAACTTGGCAGACAATCGCACGCAGCTGCAGTACCTTCTGAGTCTATCTTCTCTTCTACACCATCGTAAAATATGTTGTCAATAATTTCTGTAAACAAAATTTTAAATAGTTTTTTTTTTATCAACACTTTTTATGAAACTATAATTTTTAATGTTAAAGTTGTATTCAGATGGCTTTTTGCATCTCAAAATCTAAAAAGAAAACTTCTAAACTTTATGATGCCATTTGAAAGTTAATAGTAACAGCTTTACCTATGATAAAATTTTTAGAACCCGTGACCATCAGATAAGAGAGAAAATAATTAATGAAATTAACATGGGTTCTTATGGGACTAAAATTTCAAAAAATCATAATAGCATGGTAAACTCCCAATTTTTTTTTTTTTTTTTTTTTTTTTTTTTTTTTTTTTTTTTTTTACATTTTTGAAGATACCCTTTCCTAATGTATCACTGTGAAAAATTTCAATTTTTTCTTACTTTACAAATTTTTAGTCAAATCCTGTTGTACCTGATTTCTCGCCTTAAGGATTGTATATAGATAGCTAGTATCTCAAAATCTAAAAAGAGAACTTAATCCAAATTTTGTGTTCCCATTTGAAAGTTAATACAGCTACCTATGATCAAATTTTCAGAACCCGTGACCATCAGATAAGAGAGAAATTAATTATTCAAATTAACATGGGCTCTTATGGGACTAAAACTTCAAAAAATCATAATTAAAAATCTAGCATGGTGACCCCCCAAAATTTTTACATTTTTGAAGGTACCTAATTCTAATATATTACTGTACAAAATTTCAGATTTTTCTGTCTTTACAAATTTTTAGTCAAATCCTGTTGTACCTGATTTCTCGCCTTAAAATAAAATACTCTAATAACCTGTTGATATCAAACTATATTTTTATATAACAGCTCTGATAAGTAAGCAATATAATATTTAATTGCATTTATATGTTATTGTTTTAAATGAAGCAATAGACAACTTGCATGCCGTTTTTTTATAGTCTTAAAAAATTATTTAGGAAAAATAAATAATATTGGTGCATAAAAAACTTCTTAAAAAATGCTCCTTCATATTTAAAATAATTTTTGAAATTCAAATTTTATTTGAAGTAAAGACGGTGGCCATTACGCCGAAAGACGGTTCGCGTTTCTTTTGCTTTTTAATTGTTGAAATCGTTCAAACAAGTTCACACTAACTGAAGAATTTTTTTCAACGGCCGAATTTTTTAAAAAATCTGTATTTTCTCCAACAGAGCTGTTTAAAAATTTCAGCCGTTGAAAAAAATTCTTCAGTTGGTGCGAACTCGTTTGAACGATTTCAACAAATAAAAAGCAAAAGAAACGCGAACCGTCTTTTGGCGTAATGGCCACCGTCTTTACTTCAAATAAAATTTGAATTTCAAAAATTATTTTAAATATGAAGGAGCATTTTTTAAGAAGTTTTATATGCACCAATATTATTTATTTTTCCTAAAGAATTTTTTAAGACCATAAAAAAACGGCATGCAAGTTGTCTAATAGAGCAATTTGAAGCAATGAGGTTGAATGCAATTAAATTAAATGGACATTCGATATATTATATATTGCGTCATAAACATAAAAGCATAAATCGATAAAATACAATGCAATATTATTGCAATACAATTAATTTTATAACACTTATTATATAGGGTGTCTGCGGATGACGTCACATGTAATGCACTTGGATGGAGGCCATACTGGAGTAGTAAATAATATTGCTCAGCATAGGACAAACTTCATTTAAGCCAATTTTCTTTAAAAAATCACCTAATTTTTTGTTATTGTTATTTTTCTCACATACTTTATTGAGATACTAATTCAACATATTTACAGCATCAATGCTCTCGTTTATTATATAAGTTCATTAAAAATTGTTGATATAATACTGTACATAATATAATTCAACTTTTAATAAGGTAAACAAATTTGATCAAATTTATATTATTTTTAATACATTTAATGTATAAATATTACTAATCTGAAAGTTTAAAAAAGATTTAACATTATTTCACCACATCTCAAGACACTTTTGACTATAAGGGTCAAAAATATTTAAAATATTAAGTAATACATAAGATATTAATTAACCACTGCGCAACGTTGAATACAGTAAAAGGTTGAGAACTCCAATGAATGTGTTGTTTATTGTTCAAACTATTTATTTTTGATAAGTCGGCCTTAATTTTATTCTATTAATACCACATCAGTTCAAATTATAAACCATGTTTTCGGCACAGAGACAAACGTTCAACTGAATACGCATCATCAATGCTCTCAAAAATATTGCAAAGTATTTTTAAACTGGCAAAATTAGCTATTTTTCTATGCCACCCATGCTATTTAGCACTCAATTATGGCGTCGACTTTAACATGAATGAAACCACCCTTTACAAATGTTTGCTTACCTAGAAAATCTTGTCCACATTCAGCAGGTATAACATCATACACAGCACAGATTGATGCATTGTCGTTTTCTAAAATATGGAAGAAAGAACAAATGTTTGAAATTCATCACTTATTAATTGGGAAGATTAGAATTATTTTTAGTGATAATTTTAATATATTTTACTTACTCATATATGGCATGAAAAAGAGTTGACATCCACAGTTATCTCTCACAGCTTGATTTTCACATTCCCAAAAACAGTTGGTTTGCGTGTACGTCTAATGAAAAAACTTTCGTTAAAATTACTTATGAATTATTAAATTATGTGCTGTACTTTTACTGGTCATAAAGTAATCCAGCATTTGCGACACACTTTTAGTAGTCATGTGTATATTATAGACCGTATTTCTATTACAAATGCAAAGAAAAAAATTAGCAAGAGAGATAGAGAGAGAGAGAATACATAAATTTTGTTAGCAGTTTTGAGTTCCATCCAATTATTTTTTCCTGAACAAAATAGGCACTTTTTAAGTAGTACAACTTTTAATCAAGTATTGTTTTTAAAGGAGATAGATATAAAAACAATTAATTATAGTCATTATAGCAAATCTCTTAATATATTCCATTCAAAATGCGGAAGTTTTCTTAATAACGTGCGTATTGCACGCTCGTCAGCACTTTCAAAACTACAGTTATAAATATATATAATATGTGTTAATAATAATTTTAGTTACATATAGTTTCAATATATCAATATATTTAATATTGTTTTAATATTTTTAATTTACTTTATATTCATTTATTATAATGATAGTTTTATTCTAAATAACATATTATGTATGTCTTGCAGAGATGACAAAACATTCTTTTATTTTGTTTAACATATATATTTTCATACTTTTATATATATTCATTAAAGAAAAAAAAAAAAAAAAAGGTTATAATAATTGTATTATAGTATCATATGTATTTTCCCCTTTGGCTGAATTGGTTACAGAGTCGTATGACTTAAACCCAAACATGTATTTGATGTAATGTGTTTTTATACAATAAAGCCTATTTTGAATTGAACAGAATGGCCAGTACGCCTGCAAGTTTTATAAGTAGGCTTTTTGCTTCACACTCTACTGTACATTTATAAAATTTGATACTTCTTTATTATTACTGTAGGCTGCAAGTAGAAGTAAAATATTAAGCAATCTGACAGTAGTCTGTGAAGCAAAAAGCCTATCTACAAAATTTGCAGGCGTTTCCACCATTTTATCTAGTCAATATATCTATATATTTAATATTGTTGTAATATTTCTAATTTATTTTATATTCATTTATTATAATGATAGTTTTATTCTTAATAACACATGTATGTATTGCAGGGACGACAAAACATCCTTTTATTTTGTTTAACATATATATTTTCATACTTTCATAAATAAAAATAATAAATAATAATAATAATAAAAAAAGGTAATAATAATAATTATATTATGGTATCAAAATGTATTTTCCCCTTTGGCTGAATTGGTTACAGAGTCGTATGACAAACCCAAACATGTATTTGATGTAATGTGTTTTTTATACAATAAAGCCTATTTTGAATTGAATTGAATTTTATCTAGTCTCAAATAATATCCGACAATCTCCAACAGTCATAATAATTATTTACTTCTAGCATTTAAGATCATTACATTTTTAACAAACATTTCATCTTTTTCTAGATATTCCATCATTTTTAAGTCAATTATTGATATTTATTTTAAGCCATAAAAAAATCATGCGTTTCAATAAAAATTTATTGAACTATTTAAATAAAATATTTTATTTGCTTACACGAAACAACTTTAATGGTTTATCTTCAGGGTAGTTACATCCCCTAAGATGAGGTTTGTATCCCCGTAATTCTGGTGCCGTAGTAATGGTACTTGGACGTAATGATATGGATGTGTCACTGCCGGGGGTGACGTAAAAATGATTACCGTAAAATGGATCGGGAAATTCAATAGGAGATTGTAGTGATACCTGTTGAATTTCAGTTTGTTAAATAAAAATGTTGTAATAATTATATAAAATAAGAAAAAAAATATTTACCCTGAATAAATCAGCATGTTTCAGTGAACAAATTTCTTGCAATTCTTCTGGATCTGATTTAAGAATGAACTGCAAACCATATCTTGGACCAAAATAAGCACCATTTCTTAACGGAAACTCATCCCTCTTTGTCTTTCCTGAACCTTTGTAACCTTTCTCAGGGTCCCAGGTTAAGATCTTGGCTTCTCTTTTTAGGCCTTCAAGTGGAAACCTGTCGCTATAATAAATATTGTAAGTAATGTAGATGATATAATAAATATAAATATTTATATGTGTCACGTATCACATAAATAACAACTTAAAGGCGGGGAACACCTTGAACAAAAAAGTTGTGTAATATCCTTAAAAACCTAAAAATCAACGTTGATTTGGCCGATGTTATTGATTTTTAATTTATTTTCCATTCACAAAATGCCACTGGCGGTCACTGACGTCATAGCTCACCCGGTTTACACGCGCGTAAACCGGGCGAGCTGTGACGTCAGTGACCGCCAGTGGCATTTTGTGAATGGTAAATAAATTAGAAATCAATGACTTCGGCCTAATCAACGTTGATTTTCAGGTTTGTTAGGATATTACACAACTTTTTTGTATCAAGGTGTTCTACGCCTTTAACTAATTTAAGAAGAAAAAAAAGCGTACTTTTATTTTATATTCTAAAAAGTCTCAATTGACATGCACTTTTTTAATTTTTGATTTCATTAAGTATTTTTAATTGATTAAAAAAAATATATATATGACATCACGGGTGGCAGCTTATGCATGTATAGACATATAGGAAAAGTTACTGCCAGTGGCATCAATTTGCGACTTTCAAAAACTATTTAAAAGTACTTGATGAACTCTAAAAAAAATTTGACACTGTTGTACCTATCGTCAGGACAATGTCCTCGTTTAGAATATGCAACAAAATTTCCTTATACAGTTTTTTTTTCTTATTCTGTACTAAAAAAAAAATGTTAAACATAACTGCTAAAAGAATAAATTACATAATTTATGCTGCATTTATGTTACAATATAGCATAAATGATGCTAAATTTGAACAACATCAATAATTATACTGTACACCATACTCACACATTGGAAGTATATAGATCTTTGTCATCCAAAATATTGAATACGTAACATATACCATGAAACATAATTACAGGTCGAAATATTTTTTTGCAGTCAATTTCTAAACTTTCATAATAACAAGCTTCAAAAATATCTTCTATCTGAGGTGAGAGCTGAGGAAATGTAAAACAATTAGTCAAACATTTTGTTGGAATATACGCTAAATGGAGGTTATCGGTGAAGAAAACTGTGACCGTGTAAAACTGTGTAGGTGACCGACTGATTTCTCGCTAACTAGACGGTCGTGAATGGAGGTTATCGGTTTAAAAAAATGCTTAAAAATGACTATGGCTTAAAACACGTAAAAGTATGTCTAGTATCTCTCATTTAAATTTCTCTGGAATCGGTGGAGCAGTTTTCTCAAAAATTGCAAAAAAAAAAAAAAAAAAAAAAAAGGTTTTTTTTTCCCCATAAGCGTAATGTTAAATTAGGGGACCCTTAGCTTTCCCCGCGTCTCCCCGCGCGCTAAACCGATAACCTCCAATGGAGGTTATAATATATAAATTATAAACACAAAATATAGAAGAAATGGTACTTAAAAGTTTAGTTACGTCAAACATATGTAAAAACACGATCAAATATTTAAGTTATTCCACTTTAAAGATTACATGTCAATGTGAAAATTCAAATATAATCGGCAAATTTTATTCAAATTAGAAACTTTTTTAAATTTAAAAATATTACTAAAACTTTTTTAGTATTTTTTTTTTTTTTAATTTACTCGACGTTATTAAAAATTAAAGTATTTGTTTTGATGCAAATAAATAATGTACAAAATATTATTGAGAACATATTATAGTACTTCTTCTAGCGATTTCCAGTCCTAGTCACCGTCTATGTGTTAACCCTTATACTTGCTTCACCATGTTCAATTAATTAGTGTTAAAAATTTAATACCCATTCATCACGTAGTGAGTACAGATACTCATAACATACGCCAAGTGATAAAAATAAATGAATATATAAATATTTTAATAAACAAATAAAAAATAAACTACATTAATATATAAATTTTATTTAATAATTTTTTTATAAAAGTAATATAATAATATAGTTATTATTAATAAAAAAATTTGAGGGTTAATAAAATTACTAATAAAAAAAATAAACACTTTACTCCCTCATGTGGTATCGTTATACTTAATTAACTAATAATAATTATTATTATTTGAAAATAATTAGTTTTTATTGACGTTGGCTAGAAATGACATATATATATATATATATATATATATATATATATATATATATATATATATATATATATATATAATATATATATATATATATATATATATATATATATAATATATATATATATATATATATATATATATATATATATATATATATATATATATATATATATATATATATATATATATAGCCTGTTAATAAGTGATATAATTCATGAAATTATTTTATTTAAATTAGATCTAATCTTAAAACTTAGTTTTTAATTATTAGACTTAATTAATTAAAAAAAAAAAAGCAATGAGAAATTAATTAAGCTACCGGATTTTCTGGTAAAAATAGCTAGTGCGACTGCAAGTTTGATAGGTAGGCTTTTTGCTCCACAATCTACTGTACATTTATAAAATTTGTACAGTCATTTTACTTAAAAAATGTTAACACATTTACACTGTGTTAATTTTGTTGAAATAAAATTGTGATTGAGCTGGCTCATAAGTCACTAGGATGTGTATGCGTCCACCTAATAGTTGAAAATTGTTTGATTATTGTATAATAAATTATGTTTTTATGTATAATTATATTGGCATTTGTTTTAGCCAAGGTTCATGTAATAGGGTTGAAAAAGCCCTTTATGCGCCTTAAATAAAGATCTATTATTATTATTATTATTATTATTATTATTATTATTATTATTAAAAATGAATTTCTATTGACTTATGGGCATTCAATGCAATCAGATGGAGATCTCAGTTGACGCAAAACTCTATCTAAATACACATATTTATGCCAATATAAATTCATTTGTTTTAGTAAAATGACCGTTCTACCTTGTTATTACCTGAGGCTACAAGTAGAAGTAAACTATTCAGCAAACTGACAGTAGGCTGTGAAGCAAAAAGCCTACTTACAAGATTTGCAGGCGTACCCACCATTTTATAAGATAATATTCAGTCTCTAGTAATAAAATAAAAATAATACAATTCTATGAGACTATATAGGGTGTATGCTGATGACGTCATATTTATTGCACTTGGAGGCCATACTGGAGTAGTGAATAACATTCCTCAGCATAGGACAAACTTCATTTAAGCCAATTTCTTTGGGAAATCGGTTCATTTTTTGTTATTATTATTTTTCTTACATACTTGAGATACTAATTCAACATATTTACAGCATCAATGCTCTCAAAAATATTGCATAGTGGTAATAAACTGGAAAAATGATTTATTTTCCTATGCCACCCATGTTATTGAGTTATCCAACATATATGGCGTCGACTTTAACATGAATGCATAGACCCTATAGAATCTCTTTAAATTGCTGCATTTACCATGCAGAACCATGGAAAAGTGAGTAATTTTCATACAGCAGTATGCTTCAGGTCAACTCAGATGTTTTAAAAGATCTCAAGAAAATATGGAATACTTACTGTTCCTCCAATTAATGTTAAATGATCTTTCGATGGTTTTATTCTTGGTAATTTCAACTCAAAAAATCTAGATTTTCTATTGCAAAGCATGCTTATAGATTCCGCAAGTAGTTTTTCTTCTTCTCTGAAATATTAAATATATTACATCATTAAATAGACTTTATAATTAATTCAAAGAAGCATTAACATTTGTTACAAAATTGAATATTTATTCATTTGTTTATGTAATTTTTGCACTTTATAAATATTTTCAGCTAAGTTTCTTTAAATTTTCACGTTGTTAAAACTATAGAAAAATATAATGACTGAAATTAGGAAATAATTTATTTAAGATATTATATACACGGAGAGAAATTTACTAACTAAATCAACTCATTTTATTGAGTTGATTATTTTTAGGTTCATTTGACTCAAGCCACTATTTTCTATAAAGTAACTGACAAAATGTGATTTGTTGTTTTAATTGAAAGTTTTCAGCTAGCAGGTATTTAACTTTTGAGCTATTTTAACAATAAGTTGAGTTATTTCAATTGTTGAGATGATTTTTTTGAATAGCGGGGTTAGTAAATGTGAATCAACTACCTGGCTGTTAGTATTGTCTGAGACGCAGCCAATAAGCAATAGCGTGGGCTGACGTCACGTCACGCGCTGCAGGATCAACGAATCAGCGCGTGCAGCTGCGTATAAAAGCGCTCTGCCACAACCTCAGTCAGTCACTTCACTTGCTCACTCAGCTCAGTCAGTTAGCAGATGTGGTCTAAGCCATCTCTAGCTGTACAGAGCTCTCTGCGCGGAGCCTTTACTTATAAGTAATAAGTCCCAGGAAAATTTGATGATATTTTGCAATAAAGCTCATATCCTATACCCTCTTACACCAACACCTCCCAACGTTTCCCACCCTTTAAAATGTCTTATAATATGCGGCATACTTTTTTTTTTAATATTTATAGCGCGTTTTTCAAGTCATCGATATTTTTACGATATATCGATACGTTCCTTCCATATTTTAAATTCAGTACTTTTGACAATATCTGATATAAAAAGTATCGATGTTTTTCTTAATATAACGCCCACCCTTAATTAATTTAATTCCCTAGTTCAGTTAATCTAAAGTGGTAGTTCTTTCACTCTCGCCTTGCTGCGCGCGCAGCTTAAAAAAAATGAAATACGAAAGAGTGAATGCGCAAGCATGAGACTAAAAAACTTCAGTTCTGAGAACTAAACTGCAACTCAACTTGTCCCTTCAAATAAATAATGTCATGACTTGAAATAACCAAACTTTTTGTAGCTCAAGAAGTTTAGTTGAATCAATCAGTGAGATGCAATGGTTCGTTTTTAAATGCGCTCTTGAGTTAAAAATATGTTGATTCAACATATAATTTTTCTCCGTGTAGAAAATACTGAATCTACATATCCCTTAAAAAATAGGTGATTTTATTTAATAGAATCTAAAATCTGAGAGAGAGGGAGAGAGAGAGAGAGATCTAATATAATTAGTTCAGGCATGCAAAACAAAAAAATCAACTTACGATTCAAACTGCATAGTCCCATTCAACTGAGCTTCAATTTTATTGTAATTTTCTTCCATATCGATGACAGACTTTTTAATTTTATTCTCAGGACAAATTGTTAGACCAGGATAAGGAATGCTTGCTACACTTGTTGGGTTTTGTTCGAATGAAATTATAACAGGTGAATTTTGCCAACGATGCCAAAGTTTAGTAATTTCTAAGCCACAAAACACAGCACATGTTACGATCGCAATTGACCAGCATAATCTAAAAAGTAAATCAAATATGTTTAAAATATTGTATAGTACATTGTAAATACAATTTTTATTCTATTTAATATTAAGGTTAAAATTTATATACTTGTATATCTTTAAAGTTGTCTTAAGCATTATTATTGATGATTGATAATCAAAATTACATATTTTTGCAGCATCTCTATCATTATTTCTTGTCATAAAATTTTAATTTTTATTCTAAAAATAATCACACATTTTTAAGAATTATAATGAATTAAAGTGAATATCCTGTAAAAATTACTATGAGAAAAATGAAATTATAATTTTTATTTCTATCATAAGGATACCAAAGGTAGCTGATTTGCTCTTTTAATTATTATTATTATTTTTTAAATTATTATTATTTATATCTACAGGTTTTACAAAGTGGCCATCAGATTATTTTTACAGGTGATCATTTGTTTGGCAGAAGCCAGCGTTTGGTCAACAATAAATACATAAATACTGATGTATAGAGAGCGCAGAAATAGGTGTTATTTTTCCCAAAATAGTTATTTAGTTAATGCAATAATTAATTGGTGTTTTTTTTTTTGGCAAAATAGGTGGCATAATAGGTGATTTTTAAGAAATAGTTGATTTAATAGTTCATTTTTATTTTATTATATTTTCATGAAAAACAACAATTTCAACATTTTTCACCTATTTGCCAACTATTTTCATATTTTTTCATGATTTGTTGGAAACGTGTACATTTCTAAGGAAATTTTAAAAAAAAGTTAAAAACAAAAAACAAAAAAAAAAGTTTTTGCTTCTTTCAAATTTTTTTTCTTTTTTTTTTAAACTATTTTTTTCAAATTTCCTTAGAAATGTACACGTTTTTTACAAATCATGAAAAAATATGAAAATAGTTGACAAATGTTGAAATAGTTGTTTTTTATGAAATAGGTGAAAATAGGTGATTTTTAGATGGGGTCAAAAAGTCACAATTTAATGGATCGATGGAGATCTGGTTAAATAATTAAAATAGCACCCAAACCCAAATAGTTGAAAAACTATTTCTGCGCTCTCTACTGATGTATCGTACCTTTCAAAAATGTGTGCATTCTCTTCACCAACAAAGCGAAATCCATGTAAAGTCGTCGCCTCACTGAATTCACGTAAATATTTCTTAGCTTCTCTTTTTAATTTTCTTCTACACCTTTTTGGTTTCGTTCCATTTTCTGTTTCTTGAAATACTAACAAAAGATTATATATAATAAATAAAGACATCTAAACGTTATAAGAACCTGATACAAGAGAAAAGTAAAATTTTACATAAATAATCCTAATAAATATCAGTTAAAAACTTGCTAAATAAATATTGTAAACTAAATTAAATTGATAAAAATATAATTAAATGTTCGCATATATTCTTAATCTTTGTACTCGATAGAACTATCACTTGCAGTATTATTTAATTCTGATTTTCAATTTGTTGATTGAAAAAATCATAATTTTTGCTTATAAATAATATTAATAAGACTAACACTCATGTAGAACTGTATAGCTCCATATGAACTGCGTGTGGATCGATCAATAAATATGTTTATTTCTGTTATTAAAGTAGCTAACAAAAAAACAAAGAAAAAAACAGATCAGATCAGATTAGAAAAAAAGATGTAATAATATTCAATTAGAATTAATTTTACTTACCTTTCATTCTACTTGTGTTTTTAACACTATTTTCTTAAAAGTATATTATGTTTGCACAGTAAAGTGTATTACTGCAACAATTCTATATAATAATCACTTTAAGTAACAACGCAAGCTCTAGTTTTCTGTACGTTTCGTATATCGTGCTCAAGTGCAATTATAAAAGTGCAAAAACGTTATGTTTTTCTATGTAAAAATGAACACTTTACCACGATGTGTAATTTGATAATTTATAAGGCAAGTAACAAAACAATCGCATGTAATGTCTAAAAATACCATTTTACATTTATTTATTAAAAATGTATATTTTTTTATGATCTTTGTTTTTTAATTTACAAAAATTTTACGACTATGCAAATTATATAGATAGGAACATTTTTTTTTATATACTTTCATAATTAGGTCAATGTTATGAAAATTAAGTATGTGAGTAATGTATATATATATTTTTTTTTAAATTATAATAATAGCTTCATTTTTGCAGGGGGGGGGGGGGGGTATTTTACCTCTACAGAATATAAGTTAGAATCAAACATTTTTGTACAACGCAAATGGTTTAATTTGTATTTTATGTATTTAAACACATTTACAATAATAAACGCAATATTTTGACTTTTATTTTTTTATTTTTCAAATTCAAGCATTACAATTAAAGTAGATAATTGGAAATACATATAGTTCGAATTTTATTTATAATATTACTATAAATTCTAAAGAATGTGTTAAATTGATAAAATATATAGTTAAAGCAATATAGGATTTGTATGTATGTGTGTGTGTGTGTGCATAAAAAAACAAACATACAAATAAAAATTAAAGTTCAATACACAAAAGCTTTTAGTTATGCAAATATAGTAAAATATATTATGATTATATTGCTTTTCATTAAATTTTATTTACTTTCTTCAATATTTTGGTGCACTGGATTTGTGTTCATGATTATTTATTAAAATTGATTTGAGAACGTATATATAATGTTAATATTCATGACAGTATAATTGCATGTACAGTATGTAAGACTTTTAGAAATATTACCCTTCAAAAACTACTTTAAAAGCAAGTTAAATATTAAAGCCATAGACCACATTAAATTACACGTGATTTTTAATGAATAAGCACGAAATGGAATCTTCAAAACTGTTGACAATTTTTACCAGAATGTTAATGTAGGCCCACGACAGAGCGTGAAAATACTGTAAAGTATTCAATTTACGTGAATATTTCTGTTTATGACGTTAGAAACAGGCAGAAAGTAGTATGAAAATGCTGTGAGAGTTGCATAAATGGAAATTTCTGATCACTGCTACGGGGCTACAGTTGGGTTTTGAGACAAGCTTAAGTTATTTATGTAAATCCCATCAAGTGTTTTGTGATATAAATGCTTATGTTTTTCTCTGGTCTATTCCTTTATAACATTCATGTCACCAATGCTACATTATTTACTCATCGATTTCCTTTTCATTATTATTATTTCTATTTCTTCTTAGCTTGCAGAAAAGACGTAAGGTTGCAAAGTAGAGGATTTCAATTCCAGAAATTAAACTAAAACCTGTGAAAAGTCCAAGCAGTCCTCCGCAACTTGCTATACAGAGAAAGAGAGAGAGAGAGAGAGAGAGAGAGAGAGAGAGAGAGAGAGAGAGAGAGAGAGAGAGAGAATCAGTTTCAAACACAATTTTTTTTATAATTGTCTATAAATTTCTAAGATTATTATATATTTATTAGCTTCATTTATGGCATAAAATAGCATAAATGTCAACCACTAGAATGGGTAATTTTGTTAGCTTGTGCCTATATAATATTCGAGCAAATATGTTAAAAATTCAACTGCTTCAGAATCTAAACACATTAATTTGTTTACCACCATAAAATAGCAAACACAATTTCAAATAGTATTTAAGGCGTTGTATTATTGACTGAAGCGAGTAATTCAAAAATCTCAATTTATACCAATGATGAGTGATTGCCCCTACCAGAGATTAATTTATTGACATTTGTTGCCAATAACGTTTTCTGATTATGTGAAGTTACCAAAACGTCTACTTTAGAGTGCCATGCTTATGTCAATTAGTTTCAGTAACTTCCATACCTGAATACTTACCAATAAAATCAGTAACCCCGTATAGCTCACTGCGATGTTTGGAGTAAAAGAACAACGAATCAAAGTGTACATCAAGAGCTGAGTATTTAATACTGAAATGAAAAAAAAAAAAAAAAAAAAAAAATTAATAAAAACATTTGTTTTATTATTATTATTATTTTAATCAGTACATAATTAAAGCAAATATAGAATATTTGTATTAGAAATGTTGAAATTGAATTTCAGTATAATAAAAAAATATGCAACATATATTTTGGTTTGAAAATGTAACGTGAACGAAAAAATAGATGGGTAAATTAAACTTTTAATTATTAAACAAACCAATAAACAAATATATTAATAATAAAAATTTCCATATAGATTTACCTACCTTGATATATTCTCTTCCTCCCAGTATAGAAAATTCTCACGCGCAATTAAATATTTATAATTTACAGAAGTACAGCTCGGAAAACAGTCGCACTGTACTGCAATTTTTCCAGCATCTAATTTTTGTTGTACTTTTCCATGATACTTTTCGTTTATTGCTAAAATAATTATAATAATAAAAAAAAAATTAATAATTTGCAAAACCATTTTATATTTTACTAAAGAGAAGAAAACTACCCCTATAAAAAGGCCTAGCCTGAAATATCAGTCCCATTTTTGTTTATTAAAGTAGCCTTGGCTATAATTTTATATTATGCTAGCTCTTCTTATTATGTATTGCATTATTATTTTCGAACACATAAATAAGTAGAAGAAATTTAAAATAAGCAATAATGCAGCGTAATAATGTTAATTTTAAAATTTAGTATATATTATATTACCTGTATGATGTTCTCTATCACATTCAATATAGTTTACGTCACAAAATGGTAGAGAATTATTTTCTGAAAATATTAAGGTATCAGTTTTTTTTTTGTATAGTGCGTATTAAAAAACTAATTAAACAATCAAATCTAAATCGATTTGAATCATTTTTACATCTTCATAAATATTGCATAAAATGTTAAATATATTAAATTTCTTACTTGAATACGGCAAATTCAAGTCCTTACATTTACAATAATTTTCCGTGATATTAACTGCACAATCATGTAAGCAATTATCTTGGGAGTAATGCTAAAAAGAAATATCATTTTTATTAATATATAACTATCATAGAAGATATAGCAACTATTAAATAATGAATCAAATATATCACATTCACATATATTATATTTATATTATATACTCCCTCCCTCGCCCCCCCCCCACCCACCCACCCACCCACCCCCCCACCCACCCCCCCACCCACCCACCCACCCACCCACCCACCCACCCACCCACCCACCCACCCACCCACCCACCCACCCACCCACCCACCCACCCACCCACCCACCCACCCACCCACCCACCTACCCACCCACCCACCCACCCACCCACCCACCCACCCACCCACCCACCCACCCACCCACCCACCCACCCACCCACCCACCCACCCACCCACCCACCCACCCACCCACCCACCCACTCACTTACTTTATATAATCTTAGTTTTCTATCCTCAGGAAAAATACATCCTCTTATTTCAGGTGAATATCTCTTGCCTCTTAATTCAGGAGCTGTTGTTATCATTTCTGGTTGTAAAATGAGTGACGTTTCCATCCCAGGAGTGACTTGTGCTCTGCTACCAAATATATATGGTATTGTTTCTACAGACTGGATAAATACCTGTGCAGAGAATTATATATATTTATATATATATATATATATATATATACACACACACACAACACAGTTCAACACACACATATATATTACTACTATATACATATATGTATTTTAAGTATTTTAATTATAAATTACAAATTAATTTTAAAGGAATGGCGATAAATAAATGTTATTTTTATTATATAGAAGTCACAAAATTGTCATAAAGTCACTGCATGGTATTTTGCATATAAAAAAAATATATTAAGATACTAAGTTTAAAAATGCATCATATTATTTATAACTAAACATATTTGATGAAAAGAAATGAAATTATTTTTAAATCTCACCGAAAATGTTTCTGGCTGCTTGATGGAACAAAGATCTTGTAATTCTGCTTTCGGATATTTTAGGACTACACGCAATCCACTTTCAGGTCCCCAATTATTCTCATATCGCATTGGATAATCATTAGATTGGTTCCTTTCATTGGGATATGTAAATGAAATGGGATCCCAAGTCATATTTGTAGTTGTTAAATTTAAAAAATCATATAGTCGCATATCTCTGGGGGGAAACAAAGTTTTTTTTTTTTTCGTATTAACATGGAAGTTCTAAAAATTTTCTTGAAGTCAGCAACTTTTTCAGATATTTTTATAAAACAAAACACAAAACTGTATTTTGATATAATAATAGTAAAAAAATGAATTAAATGTTTAAATGAAAAAAAAAAAAAAAAAAAAAAAAGTTAGCCTCATGGGTGAGAGCAAGGTACCCTAGTCAATATATCATACCGGATCTAACAGTGATTTGATTCCTTAATCAAAGTAACCACTTGAGCCATAAGTGATCTGACAAGGTAGAACTAGAAATTAAAACTATCTGAAGAGTATCACTGTATGAATATTATTTGTTCATTGCTAAGGTGGTTAGAGAAAATCAAGTTATGCAAATATTTATATTTTATAGAAATGACGACGTCTACACGAAGTTAACCCTATCTTTGAATACTGCATTAGAAATATAAATAGTAGTAGATAAACTTAGCATAGGCAATTACCTTGAAATTTGACGTTTTATTTAATATAAGAAGAAAAAAAAAAATTGATTCTCAACCCTTTGCCGGCCGTGACGTTATTCGTTTACGTCTGAATTTCGACTGTCATCTGAGTTTCATACGACTGCTACGGATTAAAATATAAAACTAACCGCTAATAGCCGCCTTTCAACAATCGGATCGTCTAAAATCCAGAAGACAATCGGAATTCAGATGTAAACAAATGACGTCACAGTCGGTAAAGGATCGAGAATTAAACATTTTTATTTTTTCTTATATAAAACGTCAATTTTCCCGGTAATTGCCTCTGCTAAATTTATCTATTACTTTTGCCCTTTCTAATGACGTATTCAAACATAGGGGTTAATTTCGTTGTAGACTTCCTCATTGTATAAGGTATACTTACAAGTTCGAGGAATACATATTATCGTCAACTAGATTATTAAAAGTGTAGCATACTCTGTTATACGTAATAAATGGACGAAATATATCTTTGCAATTATAATTGTGTGTTGAAGAGAATATGCATGACTCAAATATTTCATCAATTTGAGGTGAAACCTGAAATATAATATATCACAATAATAATCATAATATAGCATAAATAAATGTATATCATAACAACTATATAAATCGTTATACTTTTTTTTTCCTTTGTACGTTAAGAATGTTAGTATAACATGAACATGCATACAATTTCTTATATGCAGAGACTGTGACATATATTTTTTATTACTTATATACATATATAATGCAACAGCACTTTATAAATTATAACTTATATATATACTGTATACAACAGAACAAAATATTATCTTTAGTTTAAAGCCATAGACCACATAAAATGACATGTGCTTTTTAATGAATAAACACAAAATGGGATCTCAAAAACTGATGACAATTTTTACCAGAATGTGAATGTAGCTCCACAAGAGAGCGTGAAAAAATTGTAAAGTATGCAAATTGCATGAAAATTCATGTTTATGACGTCAGAAACATGCAAAAATTAGTATGAAAATGTTGTGCGGGTTGCATAAATCGTATTTTGTGATCATTGCTACGGGGCTACTGTTTTTGAGACAAACTAAAGTTATTGATGTAAATCCCATCAAGTGTTTTGTGATATACATGCTTATGTTTTTCTCTGGTCTATTCCTTTAAATACAAAGGCAGCAAAAATTACTTCCAAATGTGAGCACTATGGGAAAATGACTTGTTTTGCTATATTTTAAAATTACCAAAGAGCATTAATTCTGCTATTAATAGGTTAAATTAGGTTTTCAAGTGTGAGAAAAAAAAGCAGAAGAAGAATAATATATAAGAAGCTATATAGAAACGACGTTTGTTCTATGTTGAGCAATGTTGTTTATTGTTTTGTTTTATTGTCATTGAAGAAGCAAGGAATTTTACTTGCCCAGTACTTGCACAGATCAAGCACTTGTAGTATGACGTCATGCTTATACACATTATAGTTTAAAACTATAGGGTCTATGCATTCATGTTAAAGTCAAAGCCATGTTAGATCACTCAATAACATGGGCGGCATAGGAAAATAACTCATTTTGCCAGTTTAAAAACATTATGTATTATTTTTCAGAGCATTTGATGCTGTAAATATGTTGAATTAGTACCTCAAGTATGTGAGAAAAATAACAATAACAAAAAGTTAACAGATTTCCCAAAGAAAATGGCCTAAAACGGTATTTGTCCTATGCTGAGCAATGTTATTTACTACTCCAGTATGGCCTCCAAGTGCATTAAATATGACGTCATGCGCATACACCCTATACATAACCGTTGCTTATATTATATCATTTTGGTATAATTACTTTAAACTGATACACTTACTTAGAGAGAAAGAGAGAGAGAGAGAGAGAGAGAGAGAGAGAGAGAGAGAGAGAGAGAGAGAGAGAGAGACAGACAGACAGACAGACAGACAGACAGACAGACAGACAGACAGACAGACAGACAGACAGACAGACAGACAGACAGACAGACAGACAGACAGACAGACAGACAGACAGACAGACAGACAGACAGACAGACAGACAGACAGACAGACAGACAGACAGACAGACAGACAGACAGACAGACAGACAGACAGACAGACAGACAGACAGAGACAGAGAGAATCAGCACAGCTCTTACAATATATATAACGCATTATTATGCTATTAAAAAATACTTACCGTCTCGATTATATACTTTAAATGTTGTTTAGTTATATTTATGGTTGCATTTGAAAATTTTGCCCAATCTTGTCCTTTATTGTGGCAAAGCATACCTATAATTTCAGTCTGAAATTTTTCTTCATCCCTTGTTTAAAAGATTTTAAATTTATTATTAAATCGATAATATTAGTATTTGATTTTAAATTTGTTTAAAAATTTCTTCATCAACAACTTATGTTAATTAAATTTCCTAATTTTTTATATCTTATCCTAAATCTATCCTATAAATGATTATATAAAAATTATTAACTGTCTAAGAACTTTTATTTTGATAAATAAAGAACCTAAAACTGAATTATTTATGCACAAACTAACAAACCAGACGTATGTAGATATATAGAAAAAGTGGCAGTACAGGCACAAAATTGAACTTTTTTTTTTTTTTTTTTTTTTTTTTTTTTTTTTTTTTTTTGCACAACAACCTCCTTACAATTTACAATTATATTTCTACTTGTAGATTCAGGCAATATGTTCTGAGAAGTTAAAAAGGTTGCAGATTTTAATGCATTTCATGTATTGTTAGTGGAATAGAACAGTATCAAAGAGCGTATTCAGTCAAAGCATCCTATAAAAGACAGGTAAAAAAAAAAAAAAGTCTAGAAACTTACGATTCGTACTCCAGTTCTCCGTTTAAAAGAAATTCAATGCGAGTAAAATTTATTTTTTCCAAATCTATGACACTTTTCTTGATTCTATTCGCAGGACATATAGTGACAGCAGGGAAAGGAATGGCACCGACATACGTTGGATTGTTTGAGAAAGATGTAATTACTGGGGTTGTCTTCCAACGGTGCCAGATTTTAATCATTTCATTAGTACTGTATGCGGTGCAGAGTACAATTATAATTACCCAGAACAATCTGAAAGAGAGAGAAATTAAAATGTTCAATTGTATTAATTTTATTTCGTAATTTTTAGGATTTAATTTTTTTCCTAATAACTATATAATTATGTTAGCAAAATCAAAGTAAAGTTACAAGGCTCGTATTTTTAAAATTCAAACTTAGGATCTGTATGATTTCTATATTTCTTTTACTTTACATAAAAGGCAATGGTTTCTACTATACTTCATTAGATAACAATAAAATATCTTGAAATTAACATGCGGTCCTTTAAGCTATCAAATTAAAATCTTTTTAATTTGACATTTTGGATGGTGATCCTACAAAAAGTTTGCCTGTATATATCTAATATAGCAAATGTTGTAAAAAAAAGGAAAAAAAAAAAAAAAAAAAAAAAAAAAAGATTAAATAAAAACGACATCTCCACTATTAGTTATAATTCAACTGTTGTAACCATAGTTTATAGTTTTTTTTTTTTTTACTTTTATACCTTTCTATGTAATTAAGTTTTTTCTCTCCAATAAATCTTACTCCATGCAAAGTTGTGACGTCTGAAAATTCTCGTAAATATTTTCTTGCAACGGATTTTCTGTACTGAAATCCTTTCTCTTGGTTACCTGTAATTAAACGCAACGTACACGGAAAATATTATCTAAAGAGTTACTATTTAAACTTTTTTATAATAAATTCGTTAAATATACATAATATACTAAAAAGTTTTTTAGAATCTAAAGAGTTAACTTTTTACCAAAATTCGCAAAAGAAAAGAAAAGAAGAAAAAGAAAAAAAAAAAAAAAAAAAAAAAAAAAAAAAAAAAAAAAAACGTTTATACTATGTACTAACACAGAACTTAAATTCTATAAAATTATTATTTTTACATCAAGTTTTAGGACAAGATTAAAATATGTAATAATAATATATAGAGCAAAATAACCTTAAATAAACAGATCCACCTATTTATATATTTGTTAAAGATGGAGCATTATATTTAATGTCTATATAGTAAAGAGTAACTTTGATTGTTTCAATATTTTTAATGTATGTTAAATTGCAATAATAATCTAAAAATTACTATAATTTCTTACTTATCTTACACTGCTTATTAGACGATGATTCTTTCTTGATGAATTCTTCACAAGATTCTTCTGATAGCATCTTTATTGAATATTAACTAGAAAACTAAAATCATGTATAGAAATCAATAATAACAGTATATAATATAAAATATATTCACGATTAGAAAATAGTAAGTATACTGTATATTATGAAATTTTTAAGGGGAAGGTTCATATAATATTTCATTTAACTAATTTAATATGTAAGTATTTTTATTTTAATTACTCGTCCATCTCAAAGTGTGAATTAAGTTTATAAAGCTTCCTCCTCTCCTCACAAAAAAAAAAATAATAATGAATAAATTTAAAAAAACAATTCTAGATATTTACTTTTGAGACGATAAAATAATAATAATAAAAGCATCTTCTAAACTTTTAAATTTTGTTAAAATTTATGTTTATGAATTAAATTTATTAGAAGTCAATACTCTAAACTAGTTCATGTTTTTTTCTCTGATTTTTAGAGTTTACACAAATTTTATTAACCTTATATTGAATATTATATTTTATAGTAAGGAAATTTCAAGTTTTGAATTTAGCTTACTTTATTTAGAAAGTGTTACGTGTTTACGCCTATTGCATGTGAAAAAAAGACCACACCACACTTCACCTGTTTACAGTATGAAACACCCTCTAGTAATGAATAGGAAAAAATATGTAACAGGGAAATGAACATTAAGTAGGTGTAGAAAATTAATTTTTTAATACTCATAACAAACGCTATATATATATATATATATATATATATATACACACACACACACACATACATACATACTTACATACATATATATACGTACTGTACCCTACATACAATTTGCTTAATTTAATTAGGTTTGCTGCATGTGTAATTTCTCGTGTATCTTTTACTATCTTTCTAATGAAAAATTAATTATGAGACGAAATTCGCCGTTCCAGCCACGACGGCACCAAATGCAAAATGTTTTCAGATTTTGATGAAATTTTTTTTGGTAATACACCTAAGTGTGGTACGTAACACAGCAAAATATTTTCAAAATATTCTTATTATTAAGGCCGCTAGAGCGCTTTGAACGTGCCGCGGACGCTTTTTAAGTGTCACATGGGCTCAACTTTGACGCGCGATAACTCTGCCTCTAGTTATTGAAATTTCGATTTTATTTTTTTATTGTAATGGACAATACTTATAATTATATTAACTGTTGTGAAATTATAAATTTGCAATTTTTATTATAGTTAAAAAAAATAAAGAAAATTTGAAATTTTAGCCCAAATTAGCTATTTTGAATGCTTAGTAAAAAATAGTAATTTTTTAAAAAAATTACTTTTTACGATCTTATGGGCTACTTTAGGTCTTGTTAAACATAAAAATCGAAAAAAAAGTTTCTTTGGTGGTTTTGAGTATTTGCAGCAGTGGTTTTAAAAACACATGTTTCGAAAAATGACCCATATTGACATGCAAATAAGTCTATGACGCAACTTGATATCAATAAAAATAAGTATACTGCAAGAAAGGGTATTTCCTACTTAACAAATGTAAAAAATAAAAAAGTTGTGTATTGAATGTCTTCTGTAAGATATCGAGCACCTCGCAACATGCTATATTGCGCTGCGCGCTACGTCAGAAATATCCCACTTTTCACTTCCACGCCGCTTGTAAACCCTTAAACTAGCCAAATTATATATCCTTTATTAAGCTCTAACCATAAATTACTATCCTGGAAAAAAAAAATTAATTTTATCAATAATCGTTTTTTTTTTTTTTTTTTTTTTTTTATTTATTTTTTGTTTTTTTTTTAATGAAGCTTTTTTATTAGTTTGAATATTTTGTAGTTCAATATCTTTCGCATCCATGAATTTTAATACAAAATATTAGCAATAGACAAAAGACAAAGGGGGAAAAAAAAAATCTTATTTGAGACCCTTATTTTAAAATTTAATTTAAATTTGATTCAAAATAACTTTATTAAATGTATAATTACGTATAACAATAATTAATTGTTCTGGAAAAAAATATTTCCTTATATATTAATATTTTATTTTAGTGCCCCCTATAGCATCCCCTTATTATTTTTTGAAATACTATCAAATTGCTAAGCTGTTAAAATTGTTTATTCTTTTTTGATTAAATTGAAAAACAAAAAAATCAATAACAGAACCATCAAAAGCTGATGTTTGCAGCTAACTAAAAAAAAAAAAAAAAAAAAAATGCATATTTTAATCCGGGTTATGTATTTATTTTGAGTTAAATGATGGAAATGTTAAATTTGAAATGTTAAAAATTAACGTAAAGAGATTAAATTATAGTTATTATTATTGTTTTCTTTTCTTTTTTTTTTTCTTTTCTTATTTTATTTTATTTATTATTATTATTATTTTTTGCCTTTTGACTATTGCTAATATTGTATATTTAAATATAAAAGATATTGAACTACAAAATATTCAAACTAATAAAAAAGCTTCATTCAAAAAAAAAAAAAAAAAAAAAAAAAAAAACTAAATAAAAAAAAAAAAACGATTATTGATAAAATTAAATTTTTTTTTTCCAGGATAGTAATTTATAGTTAGAGCTTAATAAAGGATATATAATTTGGCTAGTTTAAGGGTTTACAAGCGGCGTGGAAGTGAAAAGTGGGATATTTCTGACGTAGCGCGCAGCGCAATATAGCATGTTGCGAGGTGCTCGATATCTTACAGAAGACATTCAATACACAACTTTTTTATTTTTTACATTTGTTAAGTAGGAAATACCCTTTCTTGCAGTATACTTATTTTTATTGATATCAAGTTGCGTCATAGACTTATTTGCATGTCAATATGGGTCATTTTTCGAAACATGTGTTTTTAAAACCACTGCTGCAAATACTCAAAACCACCAAAGAAACTTTTTTTTCGATTTTTATGTTTAACAAGACCTAAAGTAGCCCATAAGATCGTAAAAAGTAATTTTTTTAAAAAATTACTATTTTTTACTAAGCATTCAAAATAGCTAATTTGGGCTAAAATTTCAAATTTTCTTTATTTTTTTTAACTATAATAAAAATTGCAAATTTATAATTTCACAACAGTTAATATAATTATAAGTATTGTCCATTACAATAAAAAAATAAAATCGAAATTTCAATAACTAGAGGCAGAGTTATCGCGCGTCAAAGTTGAGCCCATGTGACACTTAAAAAGCGTCCGCGGCACGTTCAAAGCGCTCTAGCGGCCTTAATAATAAGAATATTTTGAAAATATTTTGCTGTGTTACGTACCACACTTAGGTGTATTACCAAAAAAAATTTCATCAAAATCTGAAAACATTTTGCATTTGGTGCCGTCGTGGCTGGAACGGCGAATTTCGTCTCTTATATGTTTTAAGGGAGGGGCAATATTGATATAATATGTTTTGTTTATAAGCAAGATAAAATTTATTTATTTATTATTTATTTATTTATTTATTTATTTATTTATTTATTTATTTATTTATTTATTTATTTATTTATTTATTTATTTATTTATTTATTTATTTATTTATTTATTTATTTATTTATTTTTTAGTATTTCATATTGAACAATTTTTTTTTTGCTAAAATAAGGAATGCAAATTTTTGCACAGTACATATTTTAGTATTAGTTTTTATTTTAATTTTATTATTATTTGTTAATAGTAATTGATATATTTTATAAAATTAGCATATTTAATTTAAAAAATAATAATAATAAAAATGCATAACTTTCTAGATATTTTTCTTATTATTAATAATAAGAATAGTAGTATAATAGATAGTAAAAATAATTACTTACTTGGACTTACTATTTATAGGGATTAGGACATAACACAAAAAACTTCATAATAAGTAAAACACAAATAATATATTTTCATAAAAATCTTTTTAATTTTTTTTCATTTTCATATTTTTGTTTTGCATAAAGAGAAGATTTGAAGCACCAAGTAAAATATAAATTACAAGAATTAAATGAGCAAGTGACTTAATGTATAAAGCCACAGCTACACATTGGTTCATAAATATATACATACATACATTATAATATGAAGACATTACATAAGAAGATTTAGGAACGTCACAATGAGGAAGGTGAATTTAATTTTTTTTTTTTTTTTTTTTTTTTTTTTTTTTTTTTTTATGATATTTTTGGAAAGAGCTTTAGAAAATTTTGAGGTGTTATTTGTTCTAAGGACGATTGGAGCATGCGAAATATTTTTAATTAATTTTTGACAATGGGCCTAGAAAGCCTCTGACGTCATCAGTCCACTTTTTTCTCGGCAAATACTAATTGTTCGAGGTTCAGCAACCAGTTTAATGAAATCAGCTCGTGCTCAGAATTTCAAAAAACTGGCTACTGAACCTTCTACGGTCAATACTTTCCAAAATAAATGCCCGATCGATGACATCACAGGCTTTTTAGATCGATTTTCAAAAATTAATAAAAAATACTTCCCATGCTCCAATCGTTCTAAGAAAAAATATCGCCTCACAATTTTTTAACGCTCTTTTCAAAAATGTCATAAAAAGTGGGGGTTAAAAAAAATCACCTTCCTCATTATTATACATTTATAGGAGATTTTAATATTGAACGTATAAGAAGAGGATATGTATAAGAGGTGCAGAATTTATTTGTCTTTATGTTACGTTATTGTGAAGTTAAAGTCATTTGTTTTTTACATCGTAACAATTAAATTAAGTGACAAATAATGTTACGAGTTGATTTGTCGTGCAGAAGTTATGTAGAAAGTGAAATTCGTAGAGAGGAAAATTGACAGAAAGTTTTAGTTTATACATGAGCAAATATTTATAATACATCTTTAACTTTTATTATATAAATCGATGAATTAGCGTTTAATAGGCCAGAATATATAAGTTAGTTAATCTTAGGCCATAAGTTGACATTGTCATTATTTGGGGAAGAGAGAAAGGGCAAATTGTCTAATTTCCTTTCTAATGTTCCTTTTTTCTGCGGATTTTTATAGTCTTTTGAAGTTATTTTATTAATTAGGGTACTTTTCCATTCTACATTTTTCAACATAACAAATGTTGCTATATTAATGTTATGGCATGCATAAATGTATCACTTACATAAATTTCTTGTTTGATTGATATACGTTTTTAACTGCAGGGCTATATTTTTTTATACGCCGTAGGACTTGGATCACATTTACATTAGAGAATATTAAAAAGAGAAGCGCGTTTTTACAAATTTAGACTTCCTGCGTAACAAAGGGTCCGAAAGGGTTGCCTATATCGTAGGCTGCGTTGCGTGATGATGACGATGACTATACGTTATATATTACTGCGTAGCTCTACGCAACTCGCGATAGTTTCCCCTAATTTTCTTATTGATTGGTAAAAGTCATTATTCAATGCCACCTCCGAATGTAAGTAACCCTTCTAGACCCTTTGCTAAGCAAGAAGCGTAAATTTGTGAGAACGTACACAAATTCTCTAATTTACGTGAATGTAATACAATTTCCGTCTTTCTGGTCTTCTCATGATACATTTTAACTTAAAACCATCAAATATTAATCGATGCTTATACCCATTGAAGTAAACAAACTACACTTTACAAATTTTGTTTAAAATGACCGTTTTACACTTTGCAAGCTTCCAAATTCTCCCATCTAGTTCTCCTGTTAAAACACGTAGAAGCGCCAAACGTAGATCGTTCATTTTGAGTGGAATATGTAAAGTGTAGTTCGTTCACTTCGTCGGGTAAACATCGGTATGTATTCGTGTCAATATTTATTTTGAATAATTTGATTGATTTTTTCCAGCAAATATTTATCTCAGGGCCTATATGTTTTTTTTTTGTTTTTTTTTTATTTTTTTTTATTTTATTTATTTATTTAAGCTAGATAAAATTCAGGTGCATATTTTTAGGTTTAGAACTCACTATAATATTTATAACATTTAGAAACTTACGTATATTAGAATCATGTTTTTATAATAAACAATTTGAAATATCATTGTCATTATAAATACACACATTTCAGCCCTTAATTTTAAAAAAAGTCTAAAATTCACAATTACAAACAAGTCTAATATCAGAAAGAAAAAAATCCATTTACTTTTGTTACATGGGACCATCATAAGAACACCTTGAAAATCTCTTAATTTCTTAGAAGACCTACAGATCTATAAAAGAATAGAGCAGAGAAAAACTTAAGCATTTATATCACAAAACACTTGATTGGATTTACATAAATAACTTTAGTTTGTCTCAAAAACCAACTGTAGCTCCGTAGCAGTGATCAGAAAATTCGATTTATGCAACCTGCACCACTTTTTTTTTACTAATTTTTGCATGTTTTTGATGTCATAAACATGAATTTTCACGCAAATTGCATACTTTACAGTTTTTTCACACTCTCTCGTGGGGCTACATTAACATTCTGTTAAAAATTGTCATCAGTTTTGAAGATTTCATATCGTGTTCATTCATTAAAAAGCTCATGTTGTTTTATGTGGTCTATGGCTATAAGGAAAAAATATTGATAGGCTAGTAGTTCACTTTATATTTTAGTAAAAATAAACGTATATCAAACGGTGCCATTATACTATTTTTAAAACGAAATTTTGTAACATTAAGAAAGAGAGAGAAAAAAGAAGAAAAAAGTGCATATTTGACAATCTCATCACTTTGTTTTGAATACAAATAACTTTTTTTTTTTTTTTTTTTTTTTTCACTAAACCTTTACAATTTTACCTAGGCATGAAATTTTGAGATTTTTTTGTTATAAAGCCATTATTTTTATTAAACATTTTGAGCATAGAAATGGATACTAATTTTTAACAGTTAAAATCTAACGTTTTTCTATATTATAAATTTAATGAGCATAGTTTTTTTTTTCATCTATATTTTTATATAATATTCATTGATTAATATATTATTATGGTTTTATGTTTATATAATAATATTGTGCATTAGACGTTCCAATTTATCATTATTGTATTTAATTTATTTTTTAAAGCAACAAGATCTTTTCATGAAGTTTTATTACATATTCTGAAATTACTTGCCTTTTTTTTTTTTTTTTTTTTTTTTTTTTTTTTATCCTTTTCAATATTGTAAATTTGAAAACAGTTATTTGGTACGCAATATTTGACTTACAAATTTTTTCAAATGATAAGTATTACTTAGACAATTTTTATTATTTACTAATAAAGGTTCAACTGTTTTGAGGCTGACTATAAGCGATTTCAGTCACATCCACTTCCGTTTCGACGTATTGCGCATGCGTAGTAAGTAGAAACGGAAGCGGATGTAACTGAAATCGGTTAAAGTCTGCCTCAAAGCAGTTGTTTCTTTATTAGTTAATTACTCATTACAAATTAATCAATCAAATATCAGTAATAAATTAATAATATAGTATATGGTCAAATAAATATAGGTCCCTAAAATGTATAATTACATACAGTAAAATCAATGATCATAGTATTATGCAACATGGAGGGCCTAAAATATATATGCAAGACACTTGCTTGTGTCAAAACTAAAGCATATTTGATAAATTGCCACTTATATGAACTTTGATAAATTTATTATTATTAGATACTTTTAAAGAAAAAAGTGATTCATTGTAATTGATGTATTTATAAAAATATTAAAAAAAAAATATAAAAAGCAAGCTATTTTAGAAAACATAATACAAAACATTAAACATTTAGGATCTAATTCTTCAGTTCTATTACATATTCTATTGAAAGAAAGGACGTTTTACAAGAAATCAAGTAAAAAACATTTAGGCCTTCAGTATAAAATGAAAGTAAGTTATTTATAAAAGTAATTCAGAAACAAGCTTCAATATTTTTAAATACTCTAGCTATTTTAAACTTTTTTTTTCCTTACATATTATATTTTACTACAATAGCTTTCTCTATACAACTGATTTTTACATCATACATTTCTAAGTATTGTTGTGTAAAGAGATTGCTTCTTGGATATAAAAATTATAGCATAATTTTAATGGAATTTTTCTGAAAGAACAGAACTCATTTTTCTCTTTAACGAAAAATGATGTTTCTGCGTCAGAATTCATTCATTCATTTATTTGTTCATATTTTATTTTACTAAAGTATTTTTGTTTTGTTTTTTCTTTTTCTTTAGAAAAAAGAATAATGAATTTAGAACTTTCAGAAATTAATTTTATTTTTTAACCAAAACTCAAACAAACCTTACTAAATAATTGACATTACACATAACTAAATTTTAATGTTCTAAGATTTTTCTTTTTCTGGTGACAATTTTTTTAACAACAGCGTATTTTTGGCACATCTCATCAATTTATTTTTATCTTAATATAATTAAACAAATTTCTTATACATATAAAGTCACAGAGAAGCCTTATTTATTTAATTTTTATTTTGCGATAGAGAAAATATTTTTATTTACAATAGATTAGATAGAAAAAGTATATTATAGTCGAGATAGAAAAATTCTAGTTACAAATTTGAAGAATAGATTTTTATTCACTTAATTTTTATTGAGATCTACATTTTTTTTTTAAATAGATACATTATAATTAGCAAAAATATCAAATTGAAACTTTCAGTCTAAAAAATTATTAAGAAAAAAACAAAAAATTATTTAAAATATTATACAATTAATATAGCACAAATTATAGTAGATATAGTACAAACTTTTTACATTGTCTTTTTATCATGAAGATAATTTCAATTTTAAATCATTGTAAGGTACATTCATATTTATTTGTAGTGTACGCAACAAATTGCTAATTAAATTATAGGGGGTGGTTTCATTCACGTTAAAGTCAACGCCATAAGTGAGCACTAAATAGTATGGGTGAGTATATGGGAAAAATCCCCATTTTGCCAGTTTAAAAATACTTCGCAATATTTTTGAGAGCATTGATGCTGTAAACGGGTTGATTTAGTTTTTCAAGTATATGCAAGAAAAATAATAATAACAAAAAAAAAATTGCTAATTTTCCAAAGAAAATAGTCAAAAACTATGTTTGTCCCAATGTTATTCATTGCTCAAGAAGAGCATAAAAAAGCACTCAGAATGACGTCATGCACACACCCTATATGGAAATAATTATTTTACTGCGTGTCGTTACAACAAATAAATATTTGAATGTACCTTTTAATTATTATTTAACTAATTCATGTAATCTTAATCAACGTCTTAATAACCCAGTAAACACGAGTCTTCTTATAATGTACACTGCCCAGTGCCTTTTCTCTATTTTACAATGTAAACACTGTTGTGTGTATACATTTTACCATTAAAATGTAGCGCATGTTTTTCTCATAAGTATAACATTAGATACTTGTCTCAAGTTTTTTTTAATGGTAAAATATATTACTACAATCATGTGTACGTACAGTGACCAATTTTTTTATATCACTCTGTGTAAAGTACTACTTTTCACATGCGTACATATTTGTGTGAATCAAGTGCTTCTTTTTTTTTTTCTTTTTTTTTTTAATGCCATGTATTGGAACTGTTCAGTTCATGACAAAATATAATTTTCTTGTGTACTTGACATGACACAAGTGAAGTTCAAGTACATTTCCCAGAATGACATATATGCACATACACACGTCATAATATAGTTCCAAACAAGTACACATAACATTTATCAGAAAGTTGTGTTTTACTGGAAATTATAAATGAATGTTACTGTCATAGCGTGCTTGATAATCACAATTGAAGTGGATACAGATTATAATTTATTTGCATTATATATTGACTAATAAAGAAGGTAACACCCATTTATAATTATATTAACGTGAAGAGCAAAAAATATACTATTATATACGACGAATCACAGAAAGATATAACTTTAACTTTTATGAAAAAAGATGGCTTTGTTACTTAATTATTATTTTAATTAAGTTATTCAAGTTCTTGACTTCATTATATGACTTTCATCATTATTTACTACTTTTTTTCAAATGTACGTATATTTCTAATTTAAATCATGAATTTGTGTATAGATATATTTACAATGAATTAGAATCAAAATAAATATACATTATATTTATTTAAGGCATAGACAACATGAAAACATTAGCATTTACATCATAAAACACTTGATGGGACTTACATAAATAACATTAATTGGTCTCAAAACCCAACTGTAGCGCCGTAGCAGTGATCAGAAAATTTCGACTTATGCAACCCGCACAACATTTTCATACTAGGTTTTGCCCGATTTGTAGATCACATTTTGTGTTTAATCATTAAAAATAACATGTTGTTTCATGTTTTCTATGCCTTTAAGAAAAAAAAAAAAAAAAAAAGGTTTTACATTTTTAGAAAATTAAGTAATAAATTACAAAATCTACCAACAGAAATATATGAAATCATACAATTATCTTGAATTATTTTCATAATTTACATAATATACAGTACGATAAATCAAATTGTTTTTACAGACATAATCAATTGATTATATACAAAAAATTTACAGAGCAAAGTCTCTCCTTGACAATAAAAATTGTCATAAATCTTACACACTCACATAATATTCTACATCTATTTTTTTTAGCAACATCCAACTTTTTGCCTACTAATTAAAGCTGTTAATTTATAGGCCGCAAACTTGAGCCATATTTTGAGATATACGTAATTTTAACTTTTTACTGAAGCTATTCTAGAATCCTATATGACTTAATTAGAATAATTCCATTGAACCCATTACTGTAATTACGTTCAAACTCGTAGTCGAAGCTACCACCTGCAATAGGAGTATGTATATAATCAATTTCCTGTTCTTTGATTTAATTTTAAAAATAAAAAATTATTCTTTTTAAAATAATAATATAAATAATATAAAATTTTATTTTTTATGTATGACTTAAGTTGCAACTTAAAAATAAATACAAATTATAATCTAAGAAATAAAAATATATTTTGTATAAAACGCTGGCATAGTTTTACTTTTGTGGTTGTTATAAATATTACTATTTATATTAAATTTATTTTTCTTGCTAAAAGTTGTTATCATGAATGTGCTGCAAACGTTTGACATTTGTTTGTTTGTTATTTTTCCACCACTTTTTCCATTAAGTGGTATTAATTTGACCTTTAAGAGGAAGTTCAGGGGTTACAGCATGGCTTCTTCGATGTTAGATAATGAGAAGAACTGTTCATAAACTCACATATGATGACCCAAAGCCTTTCCGTAGCCCCATGGTAGCCCCTTAAACTTGCGCTCATCCTGCGAGATATTCAACCCGCTACAACACTTTCTATATAGTTAAGCCGTAACTATGACGTTAAAGATACAGGACACATTGCATATCTAGCAGGATGATCATGAGTTTGCGGGGCTATGGAAGAGCTTTGGGTTATCATAGGTAAGTTTATGAACAGTTCTTCTCATTATCTAAAATTAAAGAAGGCATGGAGTTTTTATATTTACTCAAAATGCGGAAAAGGAAGTGACCGGAAGAGGAAACCACGTGACGGTAAAAGTGGGAGAAAAGTGGTGCCAGCAGCAAGCTACCCCTGAGCTACCTCCCACTTTTATCGTCACGTGGTTTCCTCTTCCAGCCACTTCCTTTTCCGTATTTTAAGTAAACATAAGCACTCATATTGTAATCTCTAAACTTCCTCTTTTAAGTTACAATGATGTTTTTAAATTCAAAATTTTATTTATGGCCTTTTCCAAAAAAAGTAATAATTGCAATAAATTGGATTCCATTACAAATTTAATAATTCCTAATGGACATATTGCATGGAATAAAATTTATTAAACATCTTGAAAGTAATTTCAATTTTTTTTTAAATGACCTTTCTAATGTTCTAAGGTCACAGGATCAACTCTTAAACGACCTCTTAATTCCTCTAAAGATTTCGACTTTGCTTTATTAATTCTTTTATATTTAACATCTCTAGGTTTAGTAACTGAACGATGATTATTACTCATGACACGATTATATGTAACTTGAACTGGTGGTAAAGGTGGAGGTTCATCTTCATCTACTGCTCTACGACTTCGTAATGGAGGATGACGTCTAAGACCACGTCCACTTGCACGATCATAACTTCGTACTGAGTCATAGCTACGTTGACTTTCATAACTACCACGTCGAGATTCTTCTGATTGTTGTGTAGCATTTGATGTGTCCTGAAATTTAAATAAATCAATTAAATATTTGAAGGTTATCGGTTTGAAATATTCTTAAAAAATTTCTAGGGCTTAAAACACTTAAGAGTATGTCTTGTATTTATCATTTAAATTTCTTCAGAATCGGTAAAGTGGTTTTCTCAAAAATTGCAAAAAAAGTGTTTTTACCCATAAGCGTAATGTTAAGGAGACCCTTAGCTTTGCCCGCGTCTCCCCGTGTGCTCCGATAAGCTCTATTAAAACCTTTAATAAGAATAATAAAAAAGAGTATAATTCTGATTTCTGATACAGCTTCATTATATTATTATTGGTATATACATTAGTTTAATAAAAAACCATTACAATAGATTAATTTAATTAAAAAATTGAGGATATTTTGCACATACAGTATGTATATCAACCTATTGATTAATGTGTGAGCAGACAATTTTTATAGTTTCTGGTCGTGACTTTAAAAGAAAACACAAAATATGTAGGGTTTATCTGTATAAAATTTGAAAAATATGTTGTAAATATTTTCAAAAAAAAAAAAAAGGATTATTGATCATCAAATACTTCAAAAAAAAAAAAAAAAAAAAAAAAAACATTAATGTATTTTAATGTTATTCTTTTAATAAACAAGCAAAAAAAATAGAAAGAATGGAAAAAACACAATGCATTTCCTTAGTTTTGCAGTATTAGAGGCGAAAAAGCAATATATGAGACTATATGAGCTTCAGAAACAATTTCATTGAAACTTTTTCTTTTTACTATGGGTTCAAACCTATCGTAATAAAAGTTTAAACATAGCATCTCCAATATATATTTTTTTCCAACCTCAGTATATTGTGTAGCTTTCTATGGCAGATAGAAAAACTAACCAGAATGCTAAAAGATAGAAAACTGGAGGTCCGTCTTATTTTTCTATTCCACCTGTATGATTACCGCGCTTCACCGATAAGCTGGTGGATTTTTTTAATTTATTTTTATTTTATTTACGTTCTTGAAAAATCTAATGTTAAAGAGAGCTTGGAGAGGAAGATAAAAAGAAATAAGATATGAGAGAGAGAGAGAGAGAGAGAGAGAGAGAGAGAGAGAGAGAGAGAGAAAGCTAAAAAGAATAATTTTAACCTCATCTGAATCCGACTCGGCTGCGCTATCATGTGTATGTGTGATATCATCAGAATCCGAGTGACAATGCCGTCTTTTCTCCGGTGAGTCAGGATTACAGTTTCTTCTTTTCTCCGGTGAACCAATGGTTTCACTTTGAGGTGGTTGTGTGGGGTCACCATCTTGGTCTTCTTCCACACTGTACACTGTCTCTAGTACTTCAGGACGGCGTAGGAAACTGTTGCTACCACGCTTGCCACCTGCACCTGTTAAAGTTAATAAATATATATAAGTATACATGATTAATTAATTAATATGAATGAATGAAAGAACGAACGAACGAACGAACGAACGAACGAACGAACGAACGAACGAACGAACGAACGAACGAACGAACGAACGAACGAACGAACGAACGAACGAACGAACGAACGAACGAACGAACGAACGAACGAACGAACGAACGAACGAACGAACGAACGAACGAACGAACGAACGAACGAACGAACGAACGAACGAACGAACGAACGAACGAACGAACGAACGAACGAACGAACGAACGAACGAACGAACGAACGAACGAACGAACGAACGAACGAACGAAAGAACGAACGAATCAAAATATTGAATTATTATCCAGACCTGAGCTAGAAAACTTCGTAGCATCAGAAATAGATCTCTGAACCGCTGCGGTTGCACTGTTGTATCGCAGCACGGAGGAAAGTGGGAGAACTAACTGCAAATCCATTGCAGAACCTAGAAATTAAATAAATAAATAAATTTAAATGCATCATGTTTGTATGTGAAGTCTAATATAATCTTTTAAAAAAAATCTGAAAAAGAAGAAAACATAATTTTAACAAAACGTTAGATCCTAAATTACGAAGTGCATAAAAAATACATAATATGTCAATTTTGCTGTACCGTCTATGTATCAAAACTTACTGGCAGCAGGAAGGTAGAAAAACATTCTCAAATAGTATTATTTAACGTTATCAGGAACAAACTAATTTTTCTGTGTAATGATTAATGAGGAAGAATAGAATCAACTAATATAGTTTCAATAATTATGTAATATGTAATGAATAATGATATCCTAAATGAGGGTCAAATATGAATGCAATATCTCGTATAGAAAAAGTGCGATTAATGTGCCGTATATGTATTATAATTAATAGTCTTATTTTATTACCATCCTCCAAGATGACTGCACTGTCACTATCGTTGTCTCCACAACCCAGTGGTGTCCCAGGTTCAAGGTCATCAGGGTCAGGTAAGGACGAATCCAAGCCCGCCTCACTTAGCCTATAAGTACAAAAACAAATTAAATATAACTTATTTTTTCTTTAAAAAAAAAAAAAGAAAGAAAGAAGCACTACAATACTTTGCATAAAAATATGCAATAATCAGCTGATAAAAATTATAAAGACAGATAAATGTGCGTTACTGTAAGATGAGATCAGATAAACGTCAATAAACAGAAATATTATAACACCACCATGAAAATGTCATAATTACGAACCTTTGGAAATTTTTAGTCCAGACAAAACTCCGTGTTATTTTCCTTTTTTTTTTTTTTTTTTTTTTTTCTCGTAACTTGATAGACATGACCTTTAAAAAGTTTCGAGACAGAACTTTTTTGCAGGCTTGCTTACATTTGGTGGACTTCTCTATAACTTTACCAGCGTATATATGCCTCTTATAGAAACGTGAACGACTAATGAATAATACCTTGCTTGAAGTGCTCTTATGGTCCTTGCTTGTCTTGAAATACAAGTTTCTCTTGATACCAATAGAGTCCTGATGTCTTTCTGTTTTCTACATAATCTTGCTTCGAACAACAGTAACTGTGATGACAGACCTCGCAGTTGTTCTGCGTGTTCTCGAGCTAGTCTTTCTAGTAGTTCCTCCTGGAATATACGAGACATTCATTAAAGGCATACACAAAAAACATGTCTAATATCCTAACATACCTAAATATCAACGTTGATTTGGCTGGAGTCATTTATTTCTAATTTATTTTCCATTCCTAAAATGACAGCTGCGGGTTTGTGACGTCACAACTCGCCTGTTTCCGCGCGCGTGGACTAGTGAGCTGTGAAGTCACAAACCCACAGCTGTGATTTTTTGAATGGAAAATAAATTAGAAATCAATGACTCCGGCCAAATTAATGTTGATATTCAGGTATGATATGATATTAGACATGTTTTTTGTTCAAGGTGTTCCAAGCCTTTAAAATTATTAAAGTAACAGAAGGAAGAAGGATGAATCAGTTTTACACTGCATGTATTATCTTAAGTTAGTTATTTAGAGAAACAAAAAATACAAAGAAAATAGTAAATTAGAAACACTGTGGTATACATTTTCACTTTCATTCATCAACTTATATATTTATTTACCTGTGCTTTGGCTCTACGTCTCCACGACAAGATCTGATGTGCTTGACTTCGCTGTCTCTCTCGTAGTTCACGTACAATACCACTCGCTTCCTCCAAGGTGGTAGGTTCCACCTCCACGTCCATTGCGGTGCCCATCTCCAGCCTGAGAACATAGGATTTAAACTATAAGTTTCTCTTCCATTCATAAGCTTGACTTTTTATAATCATTATCATATCATGACAGAATGGATTTAAATATTAAATAAATAAATCAGTTTTTTTTTTATATATTAAGGACGAAATAATTAAAGTGTTATTTTTCTTACTATATTATTGGCTAAATAGTATGGCCAAGATTCATGCAATAGTCATGACTTAAAAAATAGCCCTCTATAAATAAAGTATATCTATTTTATTATAATAATAATATATTATAAAGAAATAAAATGATAATAGAGATTACAGATATTACGTTCAATTCATATTTACTTCTGCTTCTTTTCAATGATAGAAAAAGATGTTATCTTGCTTATTAATAACATAAGTTACATACTTGCTTCTTTAATATATTTAACATTTATGGCCATGTTAATAATATTACGTAATCCATTTAATAATTGAAATAATATTTCTTTGAACCCACAATTAAGGACAAAATTTAAATAACATTATTTATAAATTAAAATTAATAAAACAAATTTACTAATTAATAAATTATGTACTAATTTATTAATTAATAACTTTTATAATAAAAAGTAAGTAAATTTATAAATATTATATTATCTATTAAAATGGCAATATAAATATTTTATATTTACATTTAATTCACTTACAAGTAAAATTTTAATAATATTAAATACATATATATTATTTTTATTACTATAATACCAAAACTGAGTTCTTATCATTTAACAACTATAGGGTGTATGCGGATAACGTCATATTTTTTGCGCTTGGAGGCCATACTAGAGTAGTGCATAAGATATTGAATTTTGATACCATACGCTCTCAACTTGATTTCTTTCATGCAAAGGTCTATGAGTTGTATGACAAACATGCTCCTTTCAAAGAGATACGAGTTACTCGTCCTCCAGCTCCGTGGCTTACAACGGAAATCAAACAACTTAGATTAAAGCGTGATAAGTGTAGGCGTAACTTAAATAAAATGAAAAAAGATAAATTAAACATACCTGAAATTAAAAAATATTACATTGAAGCTAGAAATATTGTTAACTCTAAAACTAAGCAAGCTATCAAATCATATGCTAGCAGTTTACTATCTGTTAAATCAACTAAAATTCTTTGGAAAAACGTTAATCACTTTGGAATTGGTTCTAAAACTAAAGATCAAAATAGCTTTAATATTGAGCAATTAAACATACTAAATAATTATTTCCTGAATGCTAATACTAAATTATCTAAAGAAGATATCGATATTTGCTATAATAATTATATTAAGCCTATACTGAACACTGATGACGAGGAGAAATTCTTCTTTAAGCATGTTTACCCTCACGATATAAAAAATGCTATTAAAACCATTAAAAGTAAGGCTAAAGGTGTTGATGGTATTTCGATTGACATGTTAAAACAATTAAACAATGCTATTCTGCCGTCACTCTTGACTATAGTCAACAATTCATTGCAGCATTCGGTTGTACCTGATTGCTGGAAGGAATCACTTGTGGTCCCAATTAAAAAAAAAAACAACCCAAATTTCCCTAATGATTTTAGACCTATATCTAAAATAAATGTTGAGGCTAAAATTGTTGAAAAGGTTGTATTTGAACAGGTGAATGAATATTGTAATAAAAAAAATTTAATCGACCCTTATCAGTCTGGCTTCAGAAAGGGTTATAGTACTAACACTGCCTTATTGCATATTGTTGAAAAAATAAGACAATCTGTTGATGATAAAATGGTAACCGTTCTAGTGCTACTGGACAAAGGCGTTTGACAGCTTAAATCATAAAATCTTTTTTTATATCCTTGAAGCACTAAATTTCTCTAAAAATGTCACTGAGTGGTTCAAGTCATACTTTAAAGATAGAAAACAATGTGTAATAAGTCCTGATGGTAAGAGCTCTGATTGGGGTCAGATTGTGAGTGGCTGTGGCCAGGGGACTATTTTGGGTCCTTGGTGCTTCTCAATTTACACCTATGATATTGGGCGTCACATTAAAAATTGCCTCTATCATATGTCTATGCTGATGACAGTCAATTGTATTGTCATTCACTGCCTGAAAACATAAATGATACTATTAAAATTATCAATGAGGACTTAAAATGTTTAAAAAATTACTTCGATGGTCGTGGGTTATTACTCAATTCTGCTAAATGCAAGGTTATTATAATTGGTCACCCTATTGCTTTAAAAAAAATAGATATTGATAAATGTGATAAAATTAAAATTGGGGATATTGAACTTGAATTCGAAATGAAGGTTAAAGATCTTGGTCTTATAATTGATCAGCACCTTTCTTGGAGTGGTAATGTGTCAAATGTATATCAAAGAGTTATGTTTTCTTTAAAAAAAATGTACCGCTTTAGGAAATTTACTCCTGAAAAAACTAGAATTCTACTTGCTAAAACTCTCATCTGCCCCATTATTGATTATGGTGATATAATTCAATCTAATTTGTGTTATGAGTTACATCGTAAACTCGATGTCTTGCTTAATGGTGTTATAAGATATGTATATGATCTCGAATTGGGTGAAAGCACTACTAAATATTATACCAAAATGAAATTACTTAAAATTAAAGAACGTAGAGAGTTACACTTGTTAACTCAAATTTATAAAATTATAAATAATGCATGCCCTAATTACTTAAATCAATTTATCACTAAAGCCTGTGATGTACAAACAAGAAATACAAGATGTGATAAAACTATTATCAAAGTTCCTAAATCAAATTATAAAATGTATGATAATTCTTTCAGTGTTTTGGGGGGCAAATTGTGGAATAAGTTACCACTTAAACTGAGAAATGCTAAATCTGTTAGTGATTTTAAATCTCAATTACAAAAACTTTTATTTGAAAGATATTTGGATCTGTAGCCTTAAATTCTCTTGTTGCTCATTAATTATATATTAATATTCTCAATAAAAATTCTCAATGTATTTATATATATTCTTAATTTTCTTTTCAATTTTTAATAAATGTAAAATGTAAATATATTCTCAATCGTGTAATTTAGTGAAATGAAAACTTAAATTGAAATATTTTGTTTATAAATGAACTAATTTTAGTGAAATCTTGTCAACACAATATTTTTAATTCATTTTTATTAACATTATATGTCTAACACGTATAAATTATTATATATTGTAACTGACTGTACTGTAAAACAGTTGGGTTAAATTGAGAGGTTGTATGCCTGATTTCGCCCAATAAAAAGCCGTTAATTATTATTAATTATTATTATTATTGCTCAGCATAGGACAAACTTCATTTAAGCCAATTTTCTTTGGGAAATCGGTTAATGTTTTGGTTATTGCTATTTTTCTCACATACTTGAGATACTAATTCATTATTTACAGCACCAATACTCTCAAAAATATTGCATAATGTTTTTAAACTGGCAAAACGGTTTTTTGTCCTATGCCACCCATGTTATTGAGTTATCCAACATGGCGTTGACTTTAACATGAATGCATAGACCCTATACATGAAGTAAGTAAGTGATAAAAGTATACCTTGTGTAATATAAAGTAATAAAAAGTGAGAAATGTTTAGCAATTAAAGTTCAATTTCTCATGTAAGTCATTCAGTATGAGAACCAAATTTTATTTCTCTTGGCATCGATCTCATTGAGTTTAATATTATCATGACGTCATTATACAACATTGGAATTTTTCGTGTGAAATTTATTAACCAGATAAATTTAGTCTGCATTCTTTGATATATATTATAATGATGTTATTTATTATATAGTTGTTTGTCAATTTATTTATATCCCCGCGTTCCTGCGTATATGTTTATAATTTTATATAATATGTAATATACGATTTATTACTGATTTATTAAGGTATAGGAAATCAGCTACTGCAGGATTTAAATAAAAAGTTGTTAAAGGTATAGAACACCTTAAACAAGAAACTTGTCAATAGTAATATCCTATCATATCTAAATATCAACGTTGGTTTGGCCGGAGTCATTGATTTCTAATTTATTTTTCATTGACAAAATGATGCGTGCGAACTCTGACGTCACAGATCACTTGTTGTACGAGTGCTTGAACCAGGCGAGCTGTGACGTCACAGTCAGCACGCATAATTTTGTGAATGGAAAATAAATTAAAAATCAATGACTTTGAACTTTGATATTCAATCAATGAACTTTGATATTTAAATATGTAAGGATATTAGATAAGTTTTTTGTTCGTGTTTTACGCCTTTTACAAAGAAAAATATGAAATTTTGCATTGTTATACATTAGGTTAACTTATCCTCAAAAATGAAAAAAAAAAAATTAGATATTCACCCTGCTAGATTTAATATTATGATTTTTTGAAGTTTTAGTACTATAAGAGCCCATGTTCATTTCAATAATTATTTTCTATCTTATCTGATGGTCACGAGTTCTGAAAAGTTTATCATGCTGCTACTATTCACTTTGAAATGGCATCATATAGTTTAGAAGTTTTATTTTTATATTTTGAATTACAAGCCATCTGAATACAACCCATTTTATTGTACAATATAGTTATATTTCCATTTATACACCTCTTTTTTAAGGCAGTAAGTTATACCAGCACAAGCCAACTAAGAAATTTAAAAAATGTATATTATATCAAGCTATAATGAAATGTTCATTGGTATGATAAAAATGTGCAAAGATTGCAAATTCTTTAAGTTATGCACAACTTGCATTTTAATTTAAATTTTAAATTTTACTACTGCTTTAACTCGATGTAAAAATTTAATGTTTTACTATGTAAAAATAAACAATAACATTTTAGAAAGAAAAAAATTGTTGAAATGAAAATGAGCATTTTTTTTTAAAGGGTTCATTTAAATTATTATTTTCCCATGCCCACATGCATGTTGCCACCTGTGATGTCATTTTTAGATTTTCAAAAATTAATTTAAAATACTTAATGATTTCAGAAATTTGCGTATCAATCGATTCAGGACTATATCCTCTTTTTAAATACGAAATAAAATTACCAGTCTAGCTAATAATGTTCTAAATTCAATTTTTTTTTTTGAGATGACCTATAGGTTTAGGAAATAAAGTTCCCAAAATTAACTTTTATTTCATTTTTATTTTTTTTTTTTATTTATTTTTTTACAAAATTATAATCACCTAAGCTCTAATCTCTGTTCAAAAAAGAGACAATCATGCACTGTATTATAGATAGTGTAACATTCGTGTATAGAGTATATGCGCATGACGTCATACTGAATGCGCTTTGAAGCTATACTTGAGCAATGTATAGTATTGATCAGCAAAGGACAAATGTGATTATTAGCTAATTTTCATTGAACAATTATTTTTAAAAAAATTAATATTATAGTTTTTTCACGCATACTTGAAAACCTCATTCAACCTGTTAGCAGCAATAATGATCTCAAAAATATTGCTAAGAATGTTTCCAGGTATTTTTAAACGAAGGCAAAATGAGTTATTTTCACATACCGGTTCATGTAATTTAGTGCTCAGATATGGCATGGTGTTGCCGACTTTTATATGAATAAAATGCAACCATTCTATATGAGTACGGATTTCTGCATTTCTTATAAATCTTATAACCATTTTTTGTAGTCTCTGTAATTTATACACTTTTTTAAAATATGTGACAGATTTTTAGTATTGCTCCATTATTATTATTATTATTTTTTATTGTAAATAAATATTTATGAGTTAAATTTGCATATCATGTAGATTTATTGATGTGCAAATTTTAATATTTTAATCATTGTTTATTATTGTGTAATACAATAAATTTAATTTTATAACTCAGTTACCATTGCCAAATGGAGGTTATTGGTTTATAAAATTCTCAAAAAATGTCAATGGGTTAAAACACGTTAGAGGATGTCTAGTATTTCTCATATAAAAATCTCCGGAATCGGTGGAGTAGTTTTCTCAAAATTTGCAAAATTTGCAAAAAAAAAAAGAAGAAGAAAAAAAAAAAAAAAAGGTTTTCCCCATAAGCGTAATATCATAGTGTAAATATATTATACTTATACTATGGTAATATTGAATAAGGGGACCCTTAGCTTTCCCCGCGCGCTAAGCCAATAAGCTCCATTGTTAATTATTGGCAAAATATTTACATTACATGGACGTCTACAAGTGATACTTTTTATAAACAATTGATTGGTAGAAAGAATTTTTTTTTTTTTTTTTTTTTTTTTTTTTTTTTTTTTTTTTTTTTATCATCAATATAAATTAAGATTTTTGTAATCCTCATTTTGTGTAAATAATCCACCCAATTATTTAAGTCAACGATCGTTAAAAACACAGTAAAATATAATTTAAATAGATTAATTAAATTTAAAGTAGTTTGAACGAGGTTGACAACAGCTGATTTTTAAATTATTTGAAATTTGGCGCTCAGTTAATTGAAATTTGATCATTAAAAACTTTGCCGTAAATTGGTATCGAACCTCTGACCCTCGTGGTGCAATGAGCAGCGCTCTACCAACTGTGCTACTAGGGCTCATGATAAATTATCCGGCTGCTCATATATATATTGCTCTTTGTAATTATTTGCTAATCAAACACTGTTCTTTGCTTCTCAGTACATTTATTAATTAACTATAATGAAGTAACTATATTAACTATATTAAGTACATTTGCAAGAGTTTTATTAACATTTATTAGCTAAATTAACGTATATATCTCGTTCCTCCCACGATCGTCAAGATTCGGCCACTGCAGCGCCAAACGTCACTGATAGCGGTAGAATTCAGAACTAAATTAAAAGTACTGGTCAACAAAAAATTCTCATTTTCATCTCTTTTAGTCACAAAGTTCTAATTGCGTTTCGAACCAAATTTAGTTTAAAGCTTTTAAAAGTTTTTTTGTTTATCAAAGAGCTTATTTATCTGTTTTTGAGTCCATATAAATACATCTTTCACTGAAATATGAATGATCTCCTGAGGAGGGAGCATAGATTTTTCAGCCATTAACCAATGCTGAATGAGGAAACTGCTCGACTTTGCGGCTAAATTTTTATGTGCGTTTCGAACTAAATTTTTTTGTATTGCATCAATAGGAGCGTAAAGAAATAAGGAATCTATAGGTACCACAAAAACAGCGTTTAAATAATATCAAAACTCGTTCAAACTACTTTAATAAAATATAAATATACGTAATTTTGTTTATTTATTTCATTTTATTATTAAAATTATAATATATTTAATAATTTTAATTTTATAATGATTTAACTCAAAATAATTTTTTCTAAACATATATTTATACTTTATGATTTATTTTATTAAATTAAAAGAAATTAAATTATAAACAATATACCTGAAACATTACTGTTGAAAGTCAATTCCAATTGATAAATAATTAAAGTTCTCTGTTGAATTCTTTGACTATTCGTGTCGTGGGTAATAGTAAAAGTACTTAAAGAACACTACTATATGGAAACAAGAGGAACTTATGAGTAGGAAGAAGTCAATTGAAATTAAAACAAATAAAACCTCGCTCGGATACAAGCCTTTAGCATATCACTTGATACTCATTTAATATAATTCACTCACTCCGTAAGCTAAATCATTTAACCACTACTTAAACCGTAGTTATGTTCTTGTTTTGATTGTTGTATTAATTATTTAAACTATAGTTGTTTATGGTTTAACTAGAGGGGTTGTAATTACGACCTTCAGTTTTGTTACTCAAATCTCGCTGAAAAAAAACATCTACGTAATAATTATGATAACTCATTTTTAGCACAAATTTGAAAATACAGCATAATCTATAATATATATTATATTATTAGCATAATAACAAAATACAAAGCATAAATAATATTTTGTTCAGTATAATTATTTCTGCTGTGTTCTAATTTACATAATTTATGCTATAAAAACAAAAATGTAGCATGAATTACGTAATCAATTCTTTAAGTATGGTTGCAGTATTTTTTTTTAATAGTTATATTATCACTCTGCAGTATTGAAAAAGAAAATTTCAGTGGCTTAAACGTAAAAATAAAGTATGTCTTAAATAAATATCTTTAGAATCGGTGCAGTAGTTTTCTCAAAAATCGCAAAAATCGCAAAAAAAAAAAAATGTTTCTTTTCATAAGCTTAATGTTGAATTAGGGGTCCCTTAGCTTTTCTCGCGTGCTTTACCGATAAACTCCATCAATGATAAAAAAAAATCGCTATAAATTAAGACAGTGTGGCTTAAGTAATCAGAATCAGTAAGTAAATAAATATTCTAATTTTTTTTTATAAAATAATTCACAATGTTAATTTTAAATAACGAAATCATATTTTTTATGTAGCCAGGATGGCATTCCTTTATTCTATGTACAGTACATTTGTACAAGATCAATGAAATGACGCAAGCAAGCAACACACGGGATAATCCAGGATAAACGCAACCCCTGTGACGTCATAGAATTTCTAACTAGCTCTGGGAACAAAAATAACAAAATAAACTGTTGCACCATACGCTCGTATTGTATCTAAGGGGGTTTGCATAATGCATTTTATTTAAGTATATTCACTACTTTATAAAAAAAAAAGTATAAACAAGGAAGAGTTTTATTTAAAATATTTATAGGCTCAATTTTCAAGTACCGTCGGGACAATTTTCAGTATGTTAATAAATTTGTGCCAGTTATTTAAATGAAAAATAAATCTCAATTGTTGTCACTTTGAGACATAATGACATAATACGTTTGACGTTTGAGAGAACTTTTATTGCAATATCATCGAGTCCATATTTATATTCGGCAAAACAAATTCTAATCAAATTATCTTAATTAATGTTATACTAATTTTTAATAAAGAAGCAACTTTTTTTTTGTGTGCATAAAAAAAGAAGAAGTTTTATATAGCTTTTTTGAAGTTTAAAAATGTTTCTTTTCTAACTTGTTATCTTAAAAGTGGAATAACTTAAGGGAGTAGGGTACCGACCTCATATCTCAAAAACTAGAAGTTTTTTTTGTCTAAATTTAATGTCATTGTGTAGCTAAAAGTCACACCTAGCCGTGATAAAAATTTCATGATGTTTGCCCGTCCCGATAAAAAGAAAAAAATTATTGAAATTTACATTGGGCCTTATGGGCTTAAAATTTCAAAAAATCATATAAAATTAATTTGCTCAGTGTCCCCCCCAAATTTTTATATATTTGAAATTGTTTCAATCTGAAGTATCATTGTGCAAAAGTTCAGATTTTTTTGACGAGAAAAGTTAGAGTCTAATTGCCGACGTCTGTACCCTACTCCCTTAAATATTTTTTTATCGTGGCGTTGTGTTTGCCATTCGGTAGCTAACCTTTTATGGAACATTTCATCTTTATACTTTCCTTGTTAATTTTATATTGCTTGACCGGTCAGTTTGTAAAATATTAGCTACAGTTACCTCTAATACCTTGTCTAATGATAGAGACTTGTCAACAATTGAATACCAACCGTATGTTTATCTGTGGTCCTGGCCATACTATGCATTTTGTAAAAATAAATAAAAAATAAATAAAATGTTTTATTGATTTTTTTTTTAAATATGAAAGAGTTTTATTATTATTATTATTTCTGCCATTTCAAATCAAAACAAAAAATATTACAAATATTTTTGTGTAAAAATATTATAGTTTTAATTTTAATTTTCTAACAATTCTCTTAACATAAATACATTATGAAATGAAAATTTAACATAACTGCCACAATATTTAAAGAAGAAAAGTGTACTTTATAGTAAGTACATTTATGAAAGCTCTATTTTTCATTGGACGTTCTTATTCTCGTATAAATAATAATTTACTTGTAATAGTCGTGGCGAAGACTGGTTTTGCTTTCAATAATTAGCAGATTGAAAAGATTAAGATTTACTCGTGGATTTACTATATTATTTGAATTGAATTATATAGGGTGGTTTCATTCAAGTTAAAGTCGACGCCATACGTGAGCACTAAATAACATTGGCCAATATGGGAAAATGACTTATTGTGTCAGTTTAAAAATACTCTCAATTTACTTGAGAGCATTGATGTTGTTAACAGGTTGAATTAGTTCTTTAAAGTATGCAAGAAAAATAATAATAACCTTAAAAAGGGCTTAACCTTAAAAACCACATGTGTCCTATGCTGAGCAATGTTATTCATTGCTCAAGAAGAGCATCAAAAAGCATTTTGAGTGATGCCATGCGAGCACACCCTATACATAATATAGAAAAACTAAGTTACAAAATTGATTAGATGTATTTTGATGCCTTTAACTTTAACATTTTAGATTTTAAGACTTCTAATAAATAATTTTTAAGTAAAACAACCGAATTTCTAAAATCTTCTATTTGTCTCAATTACTTATGATCGCATTTTCAATCATCTTATATACAGTATGACGTCGCAGTGAGCTATTGCCTTAAATCAATAAGTTACTGTAATTTATTTATTAAAAAAATATTATTTAATTTGTGTGTGTATTTATTTTAATAATATACAAAAAATGTTTTATTTCTATTATTTAAAATAGTAAATAATTCTTTAAATAATGGAAATGTGTATAATTATATTTTAAGTAAAACATATATTATGTATTTATAAATAACTTTAAAAAAATTATTTACAATTGTTACTTTTTATAAATAAATGTAAAATTCTATTTTGTGTAATTTTAAGGATCGATTCATAAAAAAAATAATGATAATCCGTGTGACTTTTTTTAAATTTAAATTTAAATGTTATAGTGTACATGTATTATATAAAAGAAAATTTCTTTTCTTCTTGATAAAAATAGAAATATATATACAATAGATTTTATTTATAGTTTGTTTTTTTTCACACTAAATTGATGCAAGTAGGTGAATATAAAGGATTAAAAAAATATATCTGTAGAATAAGAAAGGTTATTGACCTCAGCAACTCCCCCGCGGAAGAATGAAAATGAAAAAACACCTTTTCTCGCTTTAGTTAGCGGGCTTACATTGCGTCACGATTTATTTTGAATTATGTTACTCGTATTTAAAAATATCATTTATATAGAAATAAGTGTTAATTATTTTGAATTATAAATAAAATGAATACAAAAATGAATTTACTTGTATCTCAAAATCTAAAAAGAAAATCTCGAAATTTTATATTATTTCATTCATGAAAGTTTATATTAACAGCTACCTATGATAAAATTTTCAGAACCAGTGACCATCAGATAAGAAAGAAAATATTGGTTGAAATTAACATAGGGACTAAAACTTCGAAAAGTCGTTATTTAAATTTAACATGGTGACCCCCATTTGTTTCTTTGTTTAATTGTTTGTTTGTTGTTGTTGTTGTTTACAAATTTGAATGAAGATACCTTATCGTAATATTTCACTGTACAAATTTTTAAAATTTTCATTATTTATAACTTTTTAGACAAATCCCACAATAGTTGATTTCTCACCAGAATATTATACCTTCGAATTCGATACTACTGCATATTTTTTGTGAACATTTTTTTTTTTTTAAATATAATAGTAGTTAAAAATTTGCATATAAATTTGATATTGTTATACGTATATATTACATATTCATGTACTTAAAAAAAAAAGCTCTGTTAGAATTTTTTCATTATAAAAATTAATTATACTTTACTATGAAGTGTATGAAATCTATTGTAGGAATATAAATCATTTATATAGATAGCAATATAGCAACAAAAATTAGGGAGGAAATTACCAATCTTAAATTACTAAAAAATCTTATGGGAAAAGGTTAACTTCTAATGCGAGGCTTCTCCAGCTTAATTTTGCACAATATTATAGATGTTACAAACACATAAAAATTCTTGTGTTTTTGTAATTATTTATTTTTGAATGCTTGGAAATTTAAAATTTCAAGACGTAACTTTTTAAAATTGGTTTTAAAAATGATGTTTCAAATAAAATATAAAAAGATAGCATAAACAAACACAATCAACAAAAAGTGCAACAATACTCCCTTACTATTTCAAAATACTCCCAAATATTCCGTTTATTCAAAATAGGCATGGCATCGTTCAAGAAAAAAAATATATATCTCAAACTTTTTTTTAAACTGTTTTCCAGATTGAGGGTTACGAATTTTCATAAAACAATGAAGGTTATCGGTGAAGCGCTCAGAAAAAATTATATTTTCTTTTGGCATTTTAGGACCATGTTTTTAGAATTCAAGAAAAAAAAATACTGCTCTGATGTTAGGCCTGCAAAAATTAAACGAGGGATGTATTTTAAGCAGATCAAAAATTTTATGAAATTTTTATTTCCAATACACTTTAATACCTCAATAGTCTATGGGTATTGATCGTATTAAATATGAGCTATATCTACACGGAAAAAAAATACTTCATATTTATGCTAGCTCATTTTCAGCACAATTTGTACTATGCAACATAAGCTATGCTATACTGCATAATAACTATGTTAATTAGCATAAATATTATGTTGTACAGCATAATTATTTGTTTTGTTCTAATTTAGCATTATAATGCTATAAATGTAGCATAAATTACGTAATTTATTCTTTCCGTGTAGATGTGGCTAAAAAAATAATATAAATAATCTGAAGACAAATTTTATCGTGATATTTATCCTCTCTTTAGTAACACGTTAAATTAAAACAACACGAATAAAATTAGTGAATGAATTGTTAGGAAAATTCGGCAATTTCACTTAAGAACACATTACTTTGCCACTTCGATAAAATATTTAATAATAAATATTATTTTCTCTTCGCAATGCTGGTGCAAATAACAATTATACAACATTTGGTAGAACTTAATGAGCTAATTAAGTAGCTTATTTTGCGTGACGATATATATATAAAGAACAATATTTTATGATCTACATCAGTAAGTTTCAATTTTATTTTCATTATTTTCTCATTATTTACTCGATTAACTTTTAACTTTCAATTTCAAAATTAATTATAATGTAATATATTATAATATGTATACTTTTATGAATAAAACTGAAATTTTAATTTTCTTCTGGGAATTATTTATTATTAAATCTTGTTTTCACTCTGTGAATAAAACATTTTAAAATTTATTTTACTAGAGTAAAGTTGTAATTCGTTATTAGATTATACGTAGTTTTAAATTATACGTTTATTTTAAATTTTTAATGAGCTTAATATGTCTTAATATTAAAAAAATTAGGGATGATTTAAAAAAAAATGCATTTCACAATTTAAAAAATGGAAAATACTCTATTATTATTTAATTTTTTAGTTTATAGATCCTGGATAATATATGTGTATTTATTAAACAAATAATAGTAAAAAGTATTGACCTAACATGATGCTTTATCCATGCTCAACACTTTTAATTAAGCCCCAAGATAAAAAAATAATATACACATTGTATATTTGTTAGAAGTTTTTTTTTTTTTTTTTTTTTTTTTTTTTTTTTTTTTTTTTCATATTTTAGTGATTTTTCCTCTTAATATTTTTAATGCGATCTTGATAATGGGTATATTGCATATTCTATATTGACTTAATGATAGAACTCCTATGAAAGAATACCATTCCAACTCGCATTCCAACTTTAAAAGTCAAATAAAATTACTTCCAGTGCTCCTGAAAAAAATCACCTAAGTTAATAAAAAATTAAGCTGCTTTCAAAAATGAATTTTATTTTCTAGATCTTTTTAGTTAGAACCTAATGTTTACACGTATAGGAAGAAGAATACCCATTTTTTAAAATAATTTCGATGCAAATTTGATATTTTTTTCTGTCTTTAATTAATGCCATTTTTTGAAGACCTTTCCACAGATCACTTAATATAGTTATTCTTCTCCAGCATATGGTATTAAGTAAAACTGATTTGTTTTATTAAATTAAAAAAAAAAAATAAATAAAAAAGTGAAGCAAATCATTAAAGGTTGGTATTAAAAATAATTAAAAATACATTTCTTTCAAGTAATATAAGACCATGAGGAGTTTTAAATTACCATTAGAAACCTTTTAATAACACTAGCTCTTACATATGACCATATGGTGTAAATATTATTTTATACAACGTTATATATTTATGTTCTTAAAAAATAACCGTTTTTCATTTGTATGTAAAATTTGCTATATAATAATTTTAAAAAACGACATATGGTCTTTTGAATAGAATTAAATTTTTAATAAAATTATCTCCTTCAATTTCATGAAAGAAATGACAATTTCTTTTTTATATTTTTACATACATCGTAAGTCGTATGCATATCGAAACGGTAATTAATTTAATATTTTGTTAATGTCACTTATTATAGATTCACATTTGGTGCATTCGTGAAGAATTTTGATCACCAATTTCATATTTAGTTGTTTTTTTTTTTATTATTTAACTATATGCAATGAAAGTTATAGAAATTGTATTTATTTAAATAATACTGTTTTTTTTAATATTTAACTTTAATTAATAAAATTAAATACTTGTTTTAGATATAAATTAAGGTACATACTATTTAATAATTAATTATTTACGTAATAATTATAATATATTTTTTTACTTTTAAATTACCATAAATACAGTCTATAAAATTTACATTTAAAATATTACAAAAAAAAAAAAAAAAAGATAGTGCACTAATATAATTATAAAGTGCATATTTTTCTTTTATATACTTAAAGAAATGTGCATAATATTGCAATTCTGATTTTAATATGCAAAAAATTATAAATACATTCGAAATTATTAAAAAAATAAAAAGTATTATAATAATTACAAAAACCAGATTTCAAGTATATATATATTCCAAATGTAGTTGATATAAAAATTACCTTAAAAATTGCTGATCACGTTGCAAAAATATTTCATATTTTTATTTTAAAAGAACTTCTCTTATTTGTTTCAAAACATCTCAGAATAAAAACACACACAACACATTTATCCTTCAATATGTATAAAATCATACTATAAAACACATAATATAATTAATACTCATTATACACTTGAAATTTCAATAAAAATCACGACAAATTTACATTATACATGCACTCAAATAAGTTACTATATAAAAAGTGAACTCAGCTTTATGTTGTACGAATTTAACATAAAAATAGTTTATAATATAAAACAATAAAGTTGATAATACTAAATTATATTGATATAAAAATCAACCTTAATAACATTAAGTTACCAATCCTGATTTACAGGTCACTGTGCTCTAATGATAGACTCGCTAGCCAGATTTTTACCTTTACTTTTTTATACTGGAGTGCGAGTTAATTTTAGTTATAACGCAGGTAAGGTAGCGTATCATATTTACTGCAGTGTTGCCAACATTCGAGATTTTATCTTTTATTTGGGATTTTATATGATTTTAATTTCATTTACTTGTTTTTTTGTATTATAATTTCATTTTAATCCAATAAAAAACTGTGTTAATTATTAAAAAGTAAAAAATAAAATAGAAAATCTGAATAAATATTGAAATAAGTTAATAGAAGATAGATTAATAAGTTTGTGTGTAAGTAAAAGTAAGTAAGTAAGTAAGTAAGTAAGTAAGTAAGTAAGTAAGTAAGTAAGTAAGTAAGTAAGTAAGTAAGTAAGTAAGTAAGTAAGTAAGTAAGTAAGTAAGTAAGTAAGTAAGTAAGTAAGTAAGTATATAAGTAAGTAAGTAAGTAAGTAAGTAAGTAAGTAAGTAAGTAAGTAAGTAAGTAAGTAAGTAAGTAAGTAAGTAAGTAAGTAAGTAAGTAAGTAAGTAAGTAAGTAAGTAAGTAAGTAAGTAAGTAAGTAAGTAAGTAAGTAAGTAAGTAAGTAAGTAAGTAAGTAAGTAAGTAAGTAAGTAAGTAAGTAAGTAAGTAAGTAAGTAAGTAAGTAAGTAAGTAAGTAAGTCCAACTTTTGAAACTGAAAGGGTATCTTATATTATATAATATAGTTTTTAATTGAATTCTTTTTCTATTTATATTATTAGTATATAATTTAATCTCGCTCCATTCGGTTTCTTTTCATGATATATTTTGTTACTCTACTGTATTGTACTGCATATATTTCACATTTCTCGTAAATTTCTCACTTTTCTTCTTAATTTAGGATCAGTGAGACACATATGGTAGCACTGATAAAATTAGTTGGACCAAAAAAAAAAAAAAAAGTTTGAATTTTTTGTATAGTCGTGAGCGCGGCAAACTTGTGTGACTCGCATTTTTTTTTTTTCTTCTCCTTGGTTGATTTAAGTTACATTATTTATTGGTCAAGGCCGCTAAACCAGTGCAGTAAGATATCAGTTGATACTTAAAGTTACTTGTATGTAATTTTTTTATACAGATCATTTTCTTTTATATATAATGCCATCTTTTGTTCCAATTGTTATCCTTGATATTAACGAAGAGGGTGACCAACTTGGTGCAGATATAAAGAAAAGAGGAACTTTATTTTCACAATAATTCTCTCTACAATATTTATATCCAGCAAAACAATTTCTATAATATTTATTTTAAATTGAATGAATTAAAAAAAAAAAAAAGCTTTTTGTTCATAAAAAAAAAGTTAAATATAATTACATTATAATTGTTAAAGCCATATACCACATAAAACAACATGTGCTTTTTAATGAATAAACAGATAAACGGATATATTTAAATATGATATATTTTACTGGCAGCAAACTTTAACGAGCGAATAAGAAATTACAATATTTTTAACACCAATATTAACAGTGCATGCAGGTTTTAATGAATGTTCAATTATTTATTAAATAACAGTGTTGAAACTAAGAACTACAACTTAAAATGAGTGATGTATGGGCAATTTTGCAAACTTAACTTCGGCGTCGTCAGAAATAGGGTGCATGCGAATAGCATCATACTTAATGCGGTTCCTTGATGCGCTTCAAAGGAATTGCTCAGCATTAAAAAGAAAATAAAAAAAAGTTTTTGGCTATTTTCTTTGGAAAATTGGTTATTTTTTTACTGTTATTTTTATTTTTATTGCATACTTGAAAACCTAATTCAACTTTGTTAACAGTATCATTGCTCTCACAAATATATTGCTAACAGTAAATATTTTTTTAAACTGGCAACCATTGCTATTTGCCCACACCAGCCCATGATGTTATTTAGTGATCGCATATGGCGACCACTTTTATATGAATGCAACCACCCTCTATAGACCGGTTGGTCAGGAGTACACAGGCCAGCATAAGAAAAACATTATTTTAATTTATTTAACAGCAAAACGAAGCTTTAAAACTTAATCTAAGCCTTATTTCTAGCTCAAGCTACAAGAATATCAGAAAAATGCTTGCAGTCAAAGTATATTTTTTATTTTGTGGCAAATGATGGAAAATGACGTTTCCCCTATGCTGGACAATGCATTAGGCACCACAAACATGGCATCAAAGCGCAAGGATGTGGAAGGGGTCTATTAAATATATTTATCTCATTTTTTTGTTAGAAGACACTTTCATCTATTCGGTTAGTAAGGATCGTTCCTAAACAGAAACTTTTTATGAATATACTTAATAATAATAATCTTTACCTTTTTATTTTATTATGTTATCTTTTCAATGTAAAATTAAAAAAAAAAGTCAAGAAATAAAATTATTTGTTCACACCTTCAAAAATAAAATAATATTACAAAAGTTTGTCATAGTGATAAAAATTTCAATTTAGAACTTTTTTGTTCTGACATGATGAAAATTTGTCGTTTAAATTAAGAACTTTACTCTCTCTCTCTCCCGTTCTCTACGCGTATAGTTACATAGAGTAAAATTTTATTACAATTCTCTTGGGTACGTTATCTTGCTTTCACATTCCTCTACTTCTCTTTCTCTCTCTTGACTTTAATGTATAAAAAAAAATATTGGGTAAGGTAAATTTTACAAACTTTTTGCTAAAAAAAAAAATTCATTCTTTACTTTTATATTTAATTTCTTTTTTTGACACAGAATAAAAAAAGAGGGTGTCAGTTACATTTAAAATATAATTTTATTTTACGTAAATATTTTATAAAATTGAATGAAATTTTATGAGAAAAATTATTTATTTTTTGAATAATGAAAAAATTTAATTATTATTTTATTTTTACAATTTAAACTTTTTTAACATGCTTTTTTAACAATCAGCTTTTATAATTTTTATTTGAGGAGAGGGGTAATAAAATTTGTAATATAATAGGAATAAAATTATTTATAATATAGTATATATTATTTAAGAAATTGTTGCAAATACTGTATAATTAATAATAATAAGATGAATTAATGAAATAGCAGTTGAAGCACCGTCTCTCTCTCTCTCTCTCTCTCTCTCTCTCTCTCTCTCTCTCTCTCTCTTTGTAACAACCTTTTTGATAATGGGAAGATGTTAAGATTATCAAATTAATTATTGTTTGGTACACTGTGCAGTTGCTTATGATGGGTGTTAAAGGCATAGACCAGAAGAAAACATAAGCACAAAACACTTGATGGGAATTACATAAAAAACTTTAGTTTGTCTCAAAACTCAAAACCCCCAACTGTTAGCTCCGTAGCAGTGTTCAGATATTTTCTATTTATCCAACCCGAACAACATTGTTTTACTATAATTTTTGCATGTTTCTGACGCCAGAAACATGAATAGTTACTTAATATGCAAACTTTTAAGTATTTTCACGCTCTCTCGTGGGGCTACATTATTCTGGTAAAAATTGTCATCAGTTTTATGAAGATCCCATTTCGTGTTTATTCATTAAAAAGCACATGAATATTTATGTGGTCTATGGCTTTAATATATTTAATACAAAATTTCAAGGTATAAAAATTCATTCTATGCCGTACATTAGGTAGTAAGTTTATACATTTTGAAGTATACACAACGGCATGAATACATTACGTATATAATATATGCTGCATTTATGTCATAGCATAAATGATATTAAATTAGAATTACATAAATAATTATGCTGTACAACATCATATTTATGTTATTGTAACATAATTATTATGAAATAAAGCATAATATATTAAATATTAAACAAATTGTGCTGAAATTGAGCAGTCTTGGGTTCGATTATAGTAAATAGTAAATACAATAACGATACTCGATTATCAGAACGTTATATATTGACAGTTTTATACAAGTTATCGTTAATAAAGATTAACAAAAATTGACGATATTATCATCGCATCTTTAACGAATTAACGATACTTTTTGCTCCAAAAATGAGAAAAAAATACACCAAAAAGTAGGAAAGTGCACGGAAAATAAGAAAATCTTACCAAAAAATTAAAAAGTATAATATAATATATGTAAAAGAGGCGGTTAATCATTGTAGGTATATAATACAGTCATGAAGCAAGTTATAGTATCGTTATCGTGGATCACATTTTTAAAAGTAACGATATCGTTATAGTGTGATCCGGTGTGATGCTAGAATATAGTATCGTTATCGTTATAGAAAATTTGGGTATAGAACCCAAGACTGAAACTGAGGTAGCGTAATAATAACGTATTTATTTTTGTCTCTGCCATGCACAAATATTTTCCATAAATTAACAAGAAAAAAAAATGTTGTTTCGTAAAAGCTTAATAATATATTTTAGCAGTACTGCGGATATAATGAAAACTTTAACAGAAACTCGGGTTTCCAACATGAAGTGCACAAAACTCTTTTTCTCTGTGATTTGAGAAGATCAAACGTGATATTAAATTGGTTTGTGACGTCACATGATCAAAGTAAATTTTATAGCTTTGAAGTCTAGAAACTAATTTTCCTGATTGTAGTATGAGTGACTTGAGAAGATAGATAACTATGTCATCGCCATCATATAGAGGATAGATACAGCTTATACTTTGTGTTTGTTATCTGAGGATATCTTTGTGTTGTGTCGGGATTGGAAACATCAATTTGTCAAAGTGTTTGTAGGAAATTACATTTTATAAATAAAAATCATAAATAAATGGATGAAAGAATGACTTTTACAGCTAAAAAATATATGACAATCTGTTATAAAAAAATCTGAATAATAATACTTTTTGGTTTAAATATATCTGTTATTGTTGTTGTTGTTGTTGTTTTTATATCCTTTTCTGGTACGTAAGTGCATACTAAAGCATATGGCTAAACGAAGCAGTTATAATGGATAGAGCTAGCTGTATAAAGAATATTATGACATTATCATTGAATTTAGAGTAAATTTAATAATTTTATACTTTGGCTGAAAATTTTGATCCAAAACTCTAAAATGAAAGAAATTGATGTACAACTCTCTTACTTTTAAAATTCATATTATTTTATATGTTTGTCGTTAGATAGATGAAGATATGCATATTTTTTTAATGAATATGTATAATTATGTACTTTTAAAATTGTAAATAATGACTAAACCAAAGTTTATTACTTATTACCATTGTTGTTTCTGTATATCAACTACCTGCACATATATAGTGAGTCAATAAAGCTTCATATTTTTGAGCGGATTAACGGATGAACGAATGAACGAATGAACGAATGAACGAATGAACGAATGAACGAATGAACGAATGAACGAATGAACGAATGAACGAATGAACGAATGAACGAATGAACGAATGAATGAATGAATGAATGAATGAATGAATGAATGAATGAATGAATGAATGAATGAATGAATGAATGAATGAATGAATGAATGAATGAATGAATGAATGAATGAATGAATGAATGAATGAATGAATGAATGAATGAATGAATGAATGAATGAATGAATGAATGAATGAATGAATGAATGAATGAATGAATGAATGAATGAATGAATGAATGAATGAATGAATGAATGAATGAATGAATGAATGAATGAATGAATGAATGAAATATTAGTAAAAGTAAATAAATCCTCTTCAAACACAGAGTTTCGTCACAATCCCCCCCCCCCCCCTCCTCCTCCTCCCCCAATATATACTTTGAAACAATTTCTGGTGCAAAAGTTTAGTGTTGCAAAGTGAAAAGGGTGTTTAACAAAGATCGACTGCATATTCAACATGCCTAACTAACTAAAAAGCTAAAAGTGGAGGTAGCTAGGTGTGAGTGAGTGAGTGAGCGAGCGAGGATGCTCAGGTGTTACAAGGGAGCTAATTAACTGCTCTCGTCAATTACTACGTGTCTATATGACGTCATACTGTACCCTATACTTTCTATATAGTTACGTTGGAATAAAAACGTTTACTGTATAATTATCACATATTATAATAATGAATGAATTACTTGTACATTTTTAGTATTTATATATATATAAAATGCTTTTTGTATTTTGATGACTTTCAACATGGGCAGAAATTAATACGTAATAGTTATGCTAGCCCTTTTTCAGCAAAATTTATGCATTACAACATAATTGATGGTATAAGGTCCATGCAATCATGTTAAAGTCGACGGTATGTAGGATTTTTTTTTTTTTTTTTTTTTTTTTTTTTGGGTGTCATTGTCTTTTTTTCTATTTATGTAAATAGATATTGTAAGGTATGAATATAATTAAACCGACCGATAAAGCTTTGCCTAGGTTGAATTATTTTAATATATTATGTTTAAAAAATATACATCCTAATCAGTGGCGGTCCTACGAATTTTGGGCCCGGGGACAGAAATCTGACAGGGCCCCCTCAATAGATGCGCGAAGCGCCAATAGCCCGCCGCAGGCGCGATTTTTTTACCACGTGACTATTTACAGGCAATTCCGTGCATAAATTCAGTATACTTGTCAGTGCAGATAGCTTTAAGAAAAAAAAAAAAACTTTTTATTTTATGTTTTTTTTTTCTTTTTTTTTAAACAATTAAACTTTAATTTAGAATGAAATATTAAAAAAAAAAGTGTACAAAAATTCATAATGCAAATTAAATTATTTTTAATTACTTTGCAGATTTAGGCGAGATTAAGCGCATGCGTAAAAAATGTTTCCTTCATATTCTCAAAAAGCTAAATTTTAGTTTTTTTTTTTTTTTTTTTTTTTTTTTTCTGTTAGAATTATTTTCAAATTTTCGAAACAAAAGTGATGTTCGTAAACCCTAGTCTCTTGCCAAAAAAAAAAAAAAAAAAAAAATGCACATATTCTATTTGAATAGCCAAAGTTGATCGTCATCATCATTTAAGGAGCAGATAGGACAAGGTCAATTTGACGAATACAAAATGTTAAAATTTAGGTAGATCGAGCTATAGTGTTTATTTATCATTGAACAATTTTTTACCTACGCCAGGCCAATGAGGAAGACTAAAAAAGTTTTCAGGGTAAAATTTTATTTCAAATTCTAAAAGAAGACATTGTCCTGAATCGATTTATTTGCAGAATTGTAAATTTTAAGTTCAATAAGCATTTCTATTAAAAAAAAAAATCAAAAAATGTCAACACGCAATACCTCTATGCATGCGGGCATAGGAAAAGTTACCGTAACGTCAGTTTAAGAATTTTAAAAAGAATTAATACTCAATGAGCTCAAAGCTTAGAAATGTCCATATCTATCGACTTAGGACATTGCCCTCTTTTAGAATGAAAATGCAATAAAATTACACCCTGAAATTTTTTAAGTCTTCATTATAATTCTAGTTCTATAATAAGTATAGTATAGTTTATTTTACCTTTTTAAACCAGGGAGGCCCTTGTTTAAAAATATAAGAAAATACTGAAGTATTATTAATTATTACTAGTAAATTAAAGAGATATTGTATTTTTTCTGTAGATTTATATATGCTTTAGTTTTTTTTTTTTTTTTTTTTTTTTTTTTTTACATTATAAATGTGGTTTTTTTTAGCTTATTTGAATTTTTTATATGTAGGCCTCGTCCCGGGCCCCCCAAACCTAGTGGGCCCGGGGATATCCGCCCCTCAATCCCCCCTGTAGGACCGCCACTGATCCTAATGTATCGCTGTGCAAAATTTCAGATTTTTCCTTCTTTACAATTTTTTATTCAAATCCCGCATTACCTGATTTCCCGCCTTATCTAGCATTAGCACATTTATATTTTAATAGGAATAGTAATGTTTAAAAAAAAATCTTATTTATTTTTAAAGAAAGTTCTGAAAAAATTATCAATGTTATTTAAATTACTTTAGCGTTTTGATATCAAATTGTTATATATTTTTTGCATGCAGTGATTTATAACAACTCGACTACGGACCTTACTTAAAGAACATGCTTCTTCGTTATTTCCTTCATTTGTTCATTCAAATTACATTTCAAGCAATTTAAGCTGAAACCTAGCTAGATAAAACGTCAGTTTCACTTGAGTTAATTGCAAGCACACAGTTTAGGAGTGTCATTTTGAGATAACTAACCACTTTACTTATTTCAACTTTCTAGACAAACAGATTTTTTTTTTTTTAAGTTTTTGTTTAAAATATTGTTTAATTTAATATGGTTAGAATATAATATAGTTTTAGAACATGCTTGGATTTATTTTTTTCATATACAGTACATATTAAAAAAATTAACATACATACCATTGAAAATCAGTTAATATACTTTTGCAAGAAAATTCTAATTTTCAATATAAATATTTGAAATGTTGAAATGTGTTGATTTTTAACACAATTTTGCATTAAAGAAGTGTAAAGTAAAAATTATTAAGGCAACATTTATTTCTTACAAACTATTCCCTAGTGAACGTTTCAAAATCAATATATATATATTTTTAGTTAAATTTTGTTTCTTAAAGTTTGCTCTTTTTTTTTTTTTTTTATTATTTTCTTTAACTTAATATAAATATTTAGTTTGTTATAAGAATTTTCTTAATGGTGCAAAATTGTTGATCTAAATTGTTTATTCAATGCTTCTATTGAATTAAATGGGAAACTGAATTTTATCACTAATGGACCACTTGCAATAAAAGGTTTTTTTAATTGTCTCGTAACGTATTCATATAATAACGATTTTCCTATAAGAAATGCATTAAAAATGTTGAAATTTATTTTAAATTTTTCTTTCATTACAAGTGGTGCATTAAGTTTGCAACAATGACAAACATTTTAATGATGCAAGTCGTACATTTGATGAGATATGTTAAAGTGCATTCTCATTTATTCTTATATATGTTGCAATTTTACGCAGTAAATAATTGTGAAACAGTAATTATAATGTAGTTTTGAAAGGGATCAATAATATTGCTGCGCAAAGTTAAAACAAGTAAAGGAATATGTAAATTTAATGCAGCTTTAGAAATTGCTTCATTGTTACAAAAATTTTGGAATTCAAATCAAATTATCTAATCATTTGTTTGAACTGTAAAGCAATTTGTTCTTATTGACTAATATTTAGCATAACCAAAAAATATATATATATATATATATAAATAAAAAGGGATAACAAGAAAATATGCATCGCATATTTTTAAATTAAGAACATAATTAAATTACTTAGTCGCTATTTTTTTTGTCCTTGTTTTCTCTTTGTATTATTGATCTAACAAGAGCTCTTCTCGTTGCATATTTTCTAAATAAAACAATACTGCGTCTCTCTCTTCTGCTGTAACATCGATTTATAACCCGGCAAACTGCTTAATAATATTCTCGCTCCGCAAAACCATCTCTCTTTCTATATATAACAATAATATATATGACAAAATTAAAACCAAATATTTTCCAATAATATTATGAAAAGAAAGTTCATTTTTACGCATTTTTCATCGATTTTGTGTTGAAAAAAAAAAAAAAAAAAAAAAAAAGACGAAAAAGAAAAAGAAAAAAAGTGAAGGAGGCTAGCAACAACTCTCGAAAAACAGTTCTTATTTATTTTGATATAATCCAGGATAGAGAGAGAGAGAGAGAGAGAGAGAGAGAGAGAGAGAGAGAGAGAGAGAGAGAGAGAGAGAGAGAGAGAGAGAAAGCGAGAGAGAGTTGAGAGATAGGATATCTAAAGGAAAGAAGACAGACAGATAAAGAGAACAAGAGAGAGAGAAAGCGAGAGAGAGAGAGAGAGAAAGAGAGAGAGAGAGAGAGAGAGAGAGAGAGAGAGAGAGAGAGAGAGAGAGAGAGAGAGAGAGAGAGAGAGAGAGAGAGAGAGAGAGAGAGAGAGAGAGAGAGAGCAGAGAGAAATGACAGAGGATAGATAGAGACAAGAGGAAGGAGGTAAGGTAGAGAAAGGACAGGAGACTCGACCGCATGTCACTCATTTTAACAGTGACAAATACAATAAAGTCTAAGCATTTAGATAACGCCTGTACGTTATAATTAATTAAATAAACCACCATATAGTTTGTCATTTTGTCTGTAACAACATGCTTTAAAAAAAAATTCTATGTAGGACTACTTCGCAGAATTAAAATGTTCTTGTTTAATAATGTTGATTGATTATACTGTACATGTGTAGAGGGGTAAGATATAATATAATATAAAACACAAAATATAAGTTCACCCTGTAGCGACAATAAAAAGTTGACTTTGATTGGATTTTTATTATATTTCGTTTGATATATTTTTTCTTCTTTACAACCTTTTTTACAGCAATAAAAGAATTTTGTTAATTAATTTTTAAAATTCATCGAGTGTTTTGTACAAATCACGTTTGCCAATTCTATCAGTATTGTCGCTAAAATTATATATGAATACGAAAACAGAAGAAAACATAAGCATTTACATCACAAAACATATAATAAACTTACATAAATAACATTAGCAACTAGACATATTATAGACAATAATATGTATTGTCTCAAAACCCAACCGTAGCAAAAAACAGCATTGCCCGTAAGGAGTAAAAACTGCATTTTCCCATAGGAGTACGGGAAGGAGCCGTCTAACGCGAGACGCAATCCTGTCGTTTCACAGTTTTGAATGAGTTTTCGTATTTGCCGTTTATACTTTAAATGTGCGCCCGTTTTTTAACGTAGGGTGCCCTTCCACAAATTACAAGCTATTTTGCCGTTATTTTACACCTTCTGTATACTTTACCAGTGCAGTGATCAGAAAATTTCAACTTATGCAACCCGCATAACATTTCCATATATTCATATATTCATATATTCATATATTCATATATTCATATATTCATATCCATATATGAATGTTTTGCCTGTTTCTTATGTCAGAAACAGGAATAGTAAATAGTATACCTTAAAGTATTTTTACGCTATCTTGAGGGGCAACATTTACATTCTAGTAAAAAATTATCATCAATATTGGAGATCTCATTTTGTGTTTAATTATTAAAAAGAACATTATATGTTGTTTCATGAGGTCTTATATGGTCTATGTATACATGTTGAAGTCGACACCATGTTGAATCAGTCAATAACATGGGTCGCATAGGAAAATAATAAGCAATTGATCCTGTTAATAAGTTGAATTAGTGTCTCAAGTATATGTGAGAAAAATAATAAAAACAAAAAATTAGCCAATTTTCCAAAGAAAATAGCCAAAATTTAAGTTTGTCCTATGCTGAGCAATGTTGTTCATTACTCCAGTATGGCATCCAAGTGCCTTAAATATGACGTCATACGCATATACCCTATATGGATATGACTTTATAAGTAAATATTGTGAGACAAGCAACAATATCCGAATTCAAAATCACAATAAAAATAGAAACAGTAGTTAATAATCTGTTAAAATCATTTAAAGTCATAGACCACATAAAACAACATGTCATGCTTTTTGTTGAATAGACACGAAATGGGATATTCAAAACTGGTGACAATTTTTACCTAAATGTTAATGTAGCCCTACGAGAGAACGTGAAAATACTGTAAAGTATGTAAGTTGCATAAAAATTCATGTTTATGACGTCAGAAAATGCAAAAATTATTATGAAAATGTTATGCAGGTTGCATAAATTGAAGTTTCTGATCCCTGTTACGGAGCTACAGTTGGGTTTTGAGACAAACTAATGTTATTTATGTAAGTCCCATCAAGTGTTTTGTGATATAAATGCTTATGTTTTTCTCTGGTCTATTCCTTTAAATTTTAAATCTCAAATAAAAAGCTCTTCAAACAAAATTTAAAGGACCTAATTTAAATAATAAAAAAAAATTGTAAAAAATCCACTTTAGAATTTACTTCTATAGATAGCCCTAGCTGTTTCTAATTCTGTTTACATAAAAGTATAGAAAACGTGCTTCATTTGAAAAACCTCGATAACCTTTGAAATCATTTGAAGTAAGGAAAATATCATTTCTCCTTTGATACAGAAAATATTATATTTTACCACCTCAAAGCTACAGAAACCGCACTTTCAAATACATGTAAAATTGGGTAGATGTATATAAAATTCGTTTCACACTTTCCTTTGATAAATATATATTATGTGGGTGTAAAATTTTAATATCATTCTCAAATAATAATAATAAAAAAAGAGGAAATACGTCATCATATTCAAAGTTATACAACTCTTTAAAAAAAGGAAATTAAAAATTATAAAATACAGAAAGAAAAAAAAAAATTAAATCATATATATCGATTGAAGGGGGTAATTAAAAATGACGTCAGTACTTTGAGAGAGGCTTATACTCTCTATATCTGTATTGATTTACATAATACTTGTTGCACCGCATCAATATATATGTGCAACGTTAGCCCCTATACTTGCAGGAAACATCGTTTTTTACATTGCTATTTTCAGATATAGAGCAACATAAGGGGTCACATTAGCCAGCAAAGTGATAGGCATTTTGCTGACTTGCCATTTATAGGGTGTATGCTGATGACGTCATATTTAATGCACTTGGAGGCCATACTGGAGTAGTGAATAACATTGCTCAGCATAGGACAAACTTCATTTAAGCCAATTTTCTTTGGAAAATTGCTTAATTTTTTTGTTATTATTATTTTTCTCACATACTTGATATACTAATTCAACATGTTTACAGTAGAGTACTCTAGAAGGGGGGAGTATACGCGATCCAGCAGAATTTTTAAAGCCATTTTATTGGTTGTTGAAATCGAGAATATTCAAATCTGATTGGCTGACGTGCCCAAAATTTTCATTGTTGTCAGTCAATGTTATTTAAATGGGGGTTTTTTGGTTCTGAAAATGACCGTAAGTAATGGGAAAAAATGATATTTTGAAGACTCATAAAATTGTACCTAAACGTTGTCAAGTTATGAAATTTTCACAGATGAAACTTTATTATTTGGCGAAAAAAATAACATAAATTCAAAAGTCGCAATAATTCGCAAATACCGTTATTTAGTGTTCAATTTTGAACGCTTTTTTGAAAACGCTGTATTTTTGACGAAGCTATTTTATCGTGATAACAATGGCAAGTATTTTTTTTAAATCGTTTTATTTTTATTATATTTACTATAAATGTTCATAAATTTGATTTAAGCGATATTAAATTACGTTTTCTTTATAAGTATATGGAATTAGGTTGTTTATCGATATTAAAAACATCATCAGTATATCGATTTTACGTAAATATAGTAGGCATAATATACACGAAACATCTCGTTTTTTTAACCTTTTCCCTAGTCCAGCTAGAGTAATGAAATTTGCGCTTTTTTTTTCATAAAAATAATTAGCATAAAAGTAGATTTAATCTTTTATCTCTATACCAGCAGTGTCGATTTTTGAAACTACGCTCGATCGCGAAACATAGATCAAAAATTAATAAGTTGCACGTGTTTTTACTTATTTCTCCGCACTTAATTAATGTTTATTTTTTATTTACAATAACTTTTCATCATTCGTATACCTTTTTTTTTTTTTTTTCTTCTTCTTCATTTATTGCATAGAATGATGTAATTACGCCCTATTTTCATGGCAAAATAAGATGATTAATAAATGCGGTTTCTCCCAATATGATCTTTATACCCCTGAAGTGAAGACTGGAGTGTGCAGAGAGATGTAGAATGTATGCAAAATAATCTTTTTACCTAAATTAGTAATTATCTTCTGAAATACATCTTAAAATATTTAGAGCCATCGACCGTCCATACTTTGAAAAAGTACTATACTTTAGAGCTCGGAATAGACCGTGACCCCGCGCGTAGTCCAAAAGTAGCGTTCAATATAAAACTTTGAAATATCTTATATTTAAAATATCTCCTTGAGCTTGAGCGCTATTTAGATGCGCTATTTTACCTCTAGATAAGCAAGATGTTTAACCTTTTTGTCATGCCTATGCGATTTTCAACCCTTAGGTTTTTTTACCCTTCAAGGGTTAAAGACCAAAAACACGATTTTCAATATTATAACCTTTGCTATATGCTTTTATTTTTTATTTATTATTATTATTTTTTTGTGAATTTCATTTCTGTGGTGTCTGAAATTCATGTAGTACCTCCTAATAAAACAATACGAAAAGAAATCTTTAAAAACCATACCAATAGAAAATAGGGCGTAAAAATGATAAGAAAAAGAAGAAAAAAAAAAAAAAAAAAAAAGTAAATAACACGGAAAAAGCAAAGCTTACCCAAAATAAATATTTGGTGCTGAAATCTTATTGCCAGGACCTTTCTCATAGGGCACATTACGTTTTAGCTCTATATGACCCCCTGGAGGGTGTTTGGGGTGGGGTTTTCCACCCTATTATGATTCTAAAAACTTAAGTAAAAGTATTCGTGTCAGATATCGCTCTAGGCAAAATCGACCACGCTGAGCTCGAATCCGTTGTCAGATTTTTGGTAGATGCCACCCCTATGGCGATAGGGGTGGGTTTTTATTCTCAAAACCGGGAAATTTTTGGAAAATAAAGCAACATTAAATTGTAATAAAATGCAATATTTTCGTTAATCTAATTGCATATTCCAGTACCTCTGGTATGTTTTTAACATGAATCCTATGCATTTCCAGTTTATATTACTTTAAAGACGGTTGCAGGGTGCATTTTTCACCTTTATTTTATTATATTTTTTTTAATTAAATGATTGGGTTACTTTAATTAAGAATGATATCTCACCAATCACCTAATTTAGAAAAAAAGGTAAAAACAACAACCCCAGCTACCCTCTTTAAAGTGATTTAAACTGGAAATGCATGGGATTCATGTTAAAACCATACCAGAGGTACTGGAATATGCAATTAGATTAACGAAAATATTGCATTTTGTTACAATTCAATGTTGCTTTATTTTCCAAAAATTTACCTCTTTTGAGGATAAAACCCCACCCCTATCTCCTTAGGGGTGGCATCTACCAAAAATCTGACAACGGATTCGAGCTCAGCGGGGTCGATTTTGCCTAGAGCGATATCTGACACGAATACTTTTACTTAAGTTTTTAGAATCATAATAGGGTGGAAAACCCCACCCCAAACACCCTCCAGGGGGTCATATAGAGCTAAAACGTAATGTGCCCTATGAGAAAGGTCCTGGCAATAAGATTTCAGCACCAAATATTTATTTTGGGTAAGCTTTGCTTTTCCGTGTTATTTACTTTTTTTTTTTTTTTTTTCTTCTTCTTCTTTTTCTTATCATTTTTACGCCCTATTTTCTATTGGCATGGTTTTTAAAGATTTCTTTTCATATTGTTTTAATAGGAGGTACTACATGACTTTCAGACACCACAGACATGAAATTCACAAACAACAATAATAATAATAATAAATAAAAGCATATAGCAAAGGTTATAATATTGAAAATCGTGTTTTTGGTCTTTAACCCTTGAAGGGTAAAAAAACCTAAGGGTTGAAAATCGCATAGGCATGACAAAAAGGTTAAACATCTTGCTTATCTAGAGGTAAAATAGCGCATCTAAATGGCGCTCAAACTCAAGGAGATATTGAAAGTTTTATATTGAACGCTACTTTTGGACCACGCGCGGGTTCACGGTCTATTCAGAGCTCTAGTACTTTTCCAAAGTATGGACGGTCGAATATGGCTCTAAATATTTTAATATGTTTTTCAAAAAGATAATTAGGTAGAAAGTTCCAGAGGTTCGGACCCGTCAAAAAATTGTCGGGTCCGAAGACCCGGGTCCTGGACCCGTGATTTTTTTTTCGGGTCCGGGACCCGGGTCCGGACCCCTCAAAAATCTTCATCGGGTCTGGGTTCAGGTTTTCAATTAATCAATTAAATAATTTTTTATAAGTTCAATAAGTAAGAGCAGATTAAATTTTTTTGAAATAGAATTTAAAAAAATTGCAGCATGTTAAAAAAGAATGCAAATAATAATAATAATAAATAATCAATGTTTTGATTTGCTACATCTTGTCAATTAGCCAAATAAGAAACTTAGTATTATTGCCTGTATATATTCATATTAATAAAATAATAATAATAAAAAAAAGTCATCATACAAGCTGTAAGTCAGCAACATTATTAATTTTAAAAAAATGCAGCTCCTACAAGCTTTATAATTCAGGCGTATATTAATTTTTCTTCTTTCGGAACATAATGTTTTTAACATAATTTGAGGTATATAATTGAAAAAAAAAATTTTTTTTAGTTTTTTTTTAACGTACTGAAAGTTTAGAAAGAAGGTTTTATTGAAATTGCATAAAAATCTGGATAACTAGACTAAAACCTACTCTTACACATAGTTAAAAAAATAAAATTTAAATAAAAAATCTTTCCACATATTTAAACAAATTAAAATTTGTGTTGTATGCATGTATAATTATGTTTCTGTGGCAAAAAAAAAAAAAAAAATCTAATACTAAACAAATTTACTTTATATTTTTTCATGTTTATGTACATTTCTTAATATTTCAATCAAAAATTTTTCAAACTCAACAAAAATTAGGGCTCGGGTTTTTGAACCCGTATTTTTCAAATAGGTCCCAAAAACCCGCCAAAAATCTCGGGTTTTGGAAGGTTTCGGGTCCGGGTCCGAACCCCTGAAAAGTTAATTTTGCCTACATTCTACATCTCTCTGCAAAAACTCCAGTCTTCACTGCAGGGGTATAAAAATCAACATGTTATATTGGGAGAAACTACATTTCTTATCATCTTATTTTACCATCAAATAATGTATTTATTTCTTTCATGTATAATATTTCCTTTTCATGTGTTTAATGAATTAGTACCTTTTATTAATAAGTATTGTATTGCAATAAAATTAAATATTTAGTATACACAACAAAAGTCTTTAGTTTAGCTTTCCAAACTGTGCCAGAGTCCAGACTTTCTATTGAAAATGGCTTTTTCTATAGAAATTATAAAGTAAATTTTAATTTACATAAAAGAATTAATAATGTATTCAATTTATTAAGTATATTTCTTACACAATAAGTGCATTTTACGAATAGCATCTTTTAAAATAAAAGTTAAAACAAACTCTCAAGTTTTATTAAGTTGATGCGTATAGTTGACTGTATATAAAAATGTTTCCTCAAAATAGCAAAAAATTGCATTTCTATGGTATATTATGTAAAGTAAAGGAAATAATAATCTATTTTTAATAAATACTTGTCGAGTTGTTAAAAATCAAATGTTAAAAATTTAACAAATTATTATTTTTTTGATTATAATGTATAATAAACTTTTAAATTATTAATGAAATATTGATCAAATAATTTCATTTTTTTTTCTTTTACAGATATTAAGAATAATAGAAACATTGATTCAAGTTATAACACTAAAACAATAATTTAAGATACATAAACTTGAGATTATCATTTTTAATCGAAGTATGTATACTTGTTGTGTATTTATAAACAGTGGACAGCAAGCACAAGAGCGTTGAGTTTGTTTACTTTTTATTTTTCATTGTTGGAGCGCATTAGCCAATGAGCGTCGAGTATTGATTTTCAAAATATGATATTTTTAAAGCTATAATAAATTAAATTTATAACACACTGAGAGTTTTGAAAATTTAAACATAAAATCGCCATAAAATGAAGTTTGTTCTGTGAAAATTTCAATGCTGTAACTTCCTTTGTTCAATAGTTATGATGTTTCAAAATCGCGATTTTTCCCATTACTTACGCGATTTTTCGTGATCAAAAAACCCCAACAAAGGGTGCGCGTATACTCCCCCCTTCTAGAGTACTCTAGTTTACAGCATCAATGCTCTCAAAAATATTGTAAAATGTTTTTAAACTGGCAAAATGAGTTATCTTTCTATGCCACTCATGCTATTGAGTTATCCCACATGGCGTCGACTTTAACATGAATGCATAGACCCTATAGATAAAAAATAACAAAATTGTAATAATTATACTACACTAGCATAATAAATATGGTTTATTATGGTTTTCGGAATATAGTGTTGCTGATTTGCATAAAATTATAATAATAAAATAATTGAAATATCGTAATTTTGTCATAGCTACAGGCATTGAAAGCATATACTTCTGCCTCTGCCATATGAAAAAAAAAAAACAATGAAGGGTATGTATTAGCTTGAGACTTTATATGCTGCTGGAATAAATTAATAATATATATCAAAAATTAAAAAATATAAAAATCAATATATGAAGAAATATCATATAAAAGTTTATTTGAAAATCATAATTAAAAATTTAATAAGTTCTTTTCCTTGCGGTTGCAAATATGAAGGGAGAAAAAAAAATTACTCAACATTTTTGAGTCAATGTTGATGAGTTATATTTCCTTTTTTAATGGAAAGAGAAGAATAAATTTTATTTATTAAAATACCAAAACTGGGTATATGAAATATGAGAAGATTTTTATTTTATTTATTCATAAATTACATTTTTTTTTCTGTTGGCTTGATTCTTACCGTATAAAGTTTGAAGATAGTTTAATATATAAAAGCAACGAAAATAACCAAAGAAATAATAAATTAAAGTCAATTTAAATGCATTGCTAGTGTAAAAAAAAAAAAAAAAAAAAAAAGTCAGGAAGAATAGATTGAATATAAACGTGTTCCAATACAAAAGCTCTAAATTTCGCATGTATAGCCGCGTGAAAAACGTGCTTCGTATGTTTAAATGTGCAGAAAATTCAATGAAGTTTATTGTGTATTTTTTTGTCACTTTTGCCAAAGATTTGTGCTTTCTATTGCCAACTTACATATTGTATATATAATCGCTGAATTATCACAGTATAATGTAACTATAGTAAATATACATAAATGTACAGGCACTGCCATAAACTTTTTCTCTTTTTACTTTATATTTATTTATATATTTTCCTGATCGAACCCTCATTTTTTTTTTCTTCTTCTTCTATTGAATGTAAATATACATAAATGATGTACGTACATAGTCACAGCCATAAATTTTTACTTTATTATACTTTATATTTATTTAATATTTATATTTTTCCTAAACCCTCAATTTCCTTTTTTTTTTTTTTTTTTTTTTTTTGCTATAGGATGTGTGCGCATGACTTCATTCTGAATGCTCTTTGATGCTCTTCTTGATCAATGCATATAACATTGCTCAGCATAGGACAAACGTAGTTTTTGGCTACTTTCTTTGAAAAATTAACTTTTTTTTTATTATTGCAAAGTATCTTTAAACTGGCCAAATGAGTCATTTTCCTATACTGGCACATGTTATTCAGCACTCACTTATGGCATTGACTTTAACATGAATGAAACCACTCTATAGCTCCAGTTTGTAATGGATGTCCGTTACTGAATGCGGCGTGCGTAGGATCTTATTTGTTAAAAAAAAATAATAATAAAAGTATGTGCAATAATAATGAATCTACTGTAACTATATACTTTATTTTTATCGACTAAATTTTGAGGCAATAAAATCATTGTAATTAGACGTAATAGCGTGTTTTGTTGTCATGTACGTATATTTAGAAAAAAAGCTACAAGTTTTATTATTTTCAAGTTTTTTCAATCGTAAAATATGATTTTAATCACTCTAGTGCATGACTTCAACAAAAACTAACACTATATATTATTAATTATTTACTGTATGGTGACTTCGTTACTGCTCATTTTAACTTAAAAATACTCCCAGTACACTGAAATAATAAACTACGTAATTTATGCTGAATTATGTCAATATATCATAAATGATAAATTATAACAACATTAATAATTATAATGTACTGTAAAACATAATATTTATGTTTCATAACATTGTTATTACGAAATAAAGAAAATTGTGCGGAAAATGATGTAGCATAATTAATATAATTGTTACGTATTATTTTTGTCCATGAAGACACCGATTAAATATAATAAGAAATTATAAAATAATTAAATGAAAATGCTTTATACAGAGTGAAAAAAAAGTGGGTTCAATTTTGTGTAAAGGCTTCAAAGATATAAAAGTATATAATACACGTCATTTTAATTTTTTTTTTTTTTTTTACTGCAGTATTTTTTTTTAATAACTTAGAAGATGGCTCTGCATTGCTTCCAAGCAATGAAATCAATGAATTGCAATGAACTGCAATGAACTGAATCAAAAGCAATGAACTGCGTGGGTCAATAAAATATTTCTAATTCTACTTATTACGATGAAAATTTAGTATGCAGTACCCACTATAATTTCTATGTAAAAAAAAAAAATAATAATAAAAAAAAGGATTCTACTAAAATATTTATTTATTACGATACTCATAAGGTGATTATAATTTATAACTGTTGTTATTCATAATAAAGACTGATGAAATTTTTGATCTTTTCCTATAATATGAAAATCAAGCGTAAACAATGTTGAATTATTTAGTTTACCTTTTGATATTTAAGTTTATAACACTACACTATATATATATATATATATATATATATATATATATATATATATATATATATATATATATATATATATATATATATATATATATATATATATATACTCACAGCTAAATCTCTCTCTCTCTCTCTCTCTCTCTCTCTCTCTCTCTCTCTCTCTCTCAACCTAACTTCCTTACTTAAAATCATTAATAAATCAAGTAGGTATAGCATAGAGAGTATAAGAAAAAGCCCTTAAGGCTTCACTTCACTTATATATATAAAATTACGTTTTCGACGCATGTTTACTAAAGTTAAAAGAACCAAAAAAAGAAGAAGAAGAAAAAAAAAAAGTTAAACTTAATTTTCACATCTGTACTACTTGCTAACTTACACATTTCGTAATTAAAACACTCTCAAATATTTGCACTCACAGTAAAGTAAAGGATATCAAATGTATTTTGTTTACTTTCTTGTTTTATTCGCTCTGCTTCATCAGCTTTTTTTTTTCTCTCTTGTTTTTCCCCGGCTCCCTTTGGCTTTTTGTAGATTTATTTTTTGTTTTTTTGTAATATATTTAAAAACAAATAATGGAGAAGATTTTTCTTAATAATATATATAATTTGAATTGTATTTTTTATGTTGAAAAAAGTTTTAATTAAATACACGTAAAGGTGAAAGTACCTAATTTATGGCATTAGCATAACTTTTGCTTAATTGAAATGGCATAAATAATCATGCTACATAAGTTTATGCTATTAATATATATTATAAGATAGTTATTCTGCTCTATGATGAAGCTATTTTCTCGTTTTCATTTTTTAAATCGTACTATCCATAAAATTTATGAAATATTAATAATCATTTTTGTTGAAACACAAAATAGCAGAAAATATACATGTAAATATATATATATATATATATATATATATATATATATATATATATATATATATATATATATATATTGTCTGTTTTTGTTTATTTACTTTATAAACAAACAAAATATTGTGATGTGGATTTTTTTAATAAAACTACTGCAAGATATTTTGTTTTTGTTTTTTGACTGAAACCACACACAAAAAAGCAAAGCAGAATAAAATATTATCGACCGTATTTTGTGTGTTTTTGCAACGTTAGGTCAAGTCGAATTTTGACCCGGGGAGAGGGGTATATATATAGAGGGTAGATTATGCAAGCCTTAGGGTATATAGTCAGAATATAGGGTAAGTATATTATATAAGTTTGATTCTGTTGGGATTTCACAAACGATTGCCTATAATTTTGTGTTATATAAAAACTGTCTTATTTGAGATGTATATATATTATTAAAGTTAGTATAAGTTCAAATTAAAGTTATATACTTGACTGCTTTTTAATCTTATTTTATTAAAACTAATTTTAAAGTTTTGTTAACTTTTATATTCGTTAAGAAATATATTTTTTATGCCATATTTTTTAAATTATTATTGTTTTTAATTTATTTGTGATAAAATTTAATATTTAGTTGTCAGTTATTATATTTTTAAAATGTTTTATTTTATATATATTATAATTTTTTATAAATTATATAATTTTTCAGTCATTGAATAATAATTATAGATTGATTTATTATACATATTATGATTTTAATACAGGCTTAATGCAGATATACACGAGCGTAAAGCCATAGACTACGTATAACAACATGTGATTTTAAATGAATAAACGAAACTGAATCTTCAAAACTGTTTGACAATTTTTACCAGAATTTTAATGTAACCACACGAGACAGCGTGAAAATACTCTGAAGTATGCAATTTGCGTGATCATTCATGTTTCTGACGTCAGAAACATGCAAAAATTAGTAATTAATTAGTGTTGTGCGGGTTGCATAAATCAAAATTATATTATTAAGATTTTACATCAAGTTATTTATGCAAGTCCCATAAATTTTTTTGTGTATACTTATGTTTTCTTCTAGTCTATACCCTTAATGATGTAATATGAAATGCAGAAATCATTTCGTGAAGTTGTTATTTTTATTGCTCATTAACAATATTACTTTACTCAATCATTTACATTATCTATTCTATAGGTGTTTTTTGAGGGCTTGACAGCCTATTATTGGTTGACCCAACGGTGGAATCGGTAATTTCTAGTTCAAATTGCAAGTGTGCCTGCAAGTTACGTATAGAACCCTTGCGTTTTGTCGCCATGTTTGTGGTTCCTATAATGCACTGTCCAGAATAAGGGAAACATCATTTCTCCTAATTTTTCACATACAAAGAGTTTATTTCAACTGAAAGAATTTTTCTCATATTTTTCAAGGTTATTATAGGAGCTAGAAATAAAGCTTTGATTGAGGATTGAAGCTTCTTTTGCTATTAAAAGAATAAAAATGAATTTTTTTCCTATGCTGGCCTGTGTATTCCTGATCAACAAAATGGCGGCTCTTAAATATGAGTGCAACCGGTCTATTATTATTATTATTATTTTTTAAGGCCAGTCAAGTTGATATCTAGGTAACGTTTTCTAAGTTCACTATATTTAAAATAACGACCATTGAAATTAAAGAAATCAGTTGATTTTTGCATGAAGTGAATTTTTTTTAAATATCTTTGTAGATTTTCTTAATATTTTAAATTTTGTAAAACTAAAACATCTTAAAGAGCGTATAATCTCTCTCTCTCTCTCTCTCTCTCTCTCTCTCTCTCTCTCTCTCTCTCTCTCTCTCTCTCTCTCTCTCTCTCTCTCTCTCTCTCTCTTACAGTCATTGTTCGTATATATAATACTTTCCACTTTTCTTTCTTCTACTTCGTTTTTGTATATTAAGACAAAATATTTCATTTTTTAAAAAGAGGATTATATTATGTAAAACATTTTAGCTTAATTTAAATTTTAATGGAAAATCTTTGTATTTAATCCTTTTTATATACATCTTTGTGAAGGTAATGAGTTTTTTGTTTAATATTATATTTTTAATGACTCAATAATAAAAAGTATTAATTAAAGCTATACAAAATCTTTTAGTTTTTGAATAATAATATGGAAAATATACGCAATAATTAACATATAATTATGTAAAAATACATGGTACATGGTAAAAGAAAAAAAATTACTCTACATTTGCAAATTAATTGAATAATTAATTATTAAATGTTTAGATGTATGTTGTACACACATTGTGTTTAATAAATAAATAAATTTGCAAATAATTTTGATCTAAAAAGAATGTTTTTTTTTTGTATAAAATAAATATTTTGTTATTAGAGGAGCTCGATTTGTTAATAATAATGCAAAGTTAAAAATATAAAAAAAAAATTACTAATTAAGGAATTTTAGTTGCAAAAAGAATTAGTTTGAAAAAAACAAACTATTATTTCAACAGTGATTAACTAAATAAAATGATGATAATAATAATAGCATCAATTTTACGTGATTTTTATAGTGTTGATTAGAGACCATAAAATCCTATCAAATATATAGCAAGAAAGCACACAGACACACAAAAAAAAGTAATTATAGAGAATTTTTAGAATAAACATGAAACTACCCCTTTGACATCAAATTAGTTAAGCTATATTGATGAACTCTCTTGTGTTTTCTATGTTATTTTGTTTTAAAAGTATAACGTTACTAAAGAGAAGTGACATTTTTGGTGAAATCCAATCTTTAATGAAGTGCGCTTTACACAACGTTTTCAACACTTTTTCCCCCCTCCTATAGCTTCTTAAACGTCCCCAGTTCAAGTCCCAATTCCTTTTTTGTTCTATTCAATGTTTTGCGATGTACAGTTAAACGTGTTCCGGATCGCAAGATGTAAATTTTAATTTAAAACAACCCTAAATGTAACATTGTCAAACTCAATATTATATAATACATGATAGGGCAGTGTTTATCAGGCAACAATTAACATAAAATTGGAAATGATCTTTGCTTGTAATCAGTCTTATTTATCCCCTGCTAAAGACGTGTTTTTAATAGAATAGACTAGAGGAAAACAAAAGCATATTATAATAAAACACTTGATGGGACTTACATAAATAATATTAGCTTGTTTCAAAATCCAACTGTAGCGCCGTAGCAGAGATCAGAATTTTTTTTTATGCAACCCGCACAACATTTATATATTAATTTTTACTTGTTTGTGACGCCAGAAACAAGAATTGTCACGAAAAATGCATATAGCTCTCTTGTGGGCCTCATTTACATTCTAATAAAAATTTTCATCAGTTTTGGAGATCCCATTCGTGTTAAAACATTAAGGGAGTAGGCGACCGACGTCGGCCATTACACTCAAACTTTTCTCGTCAAAAATATCTGAAATTTTGCACAATGACACTTCAGCTTGATACAATTTCAAATATATAAAAATTTTGGGGTGTCACTATACAAATTAATTTTTTATATAATTTTTTAAAAATTTTAAGCCCATAAGGCCCAATGTTAATTTCAATAATTTTTTTCTTTTTTTCGGGACTGTCAACCATCATAAAATTTTTATCACGGCTAGGTGTGACCCTTAGCTGCACAATGACACCAAATTTAGACCCCAAACAATTCTAGTTTTTGAGATATAAGGTCGGTACCTTACTCCCTTAAAAAGCACGTGTTGTTTCAACTTTTTTTCCTACATTATTTATTCAGTTCATTATTTATTATTTGTACTATAAAACAATTATTCGATAGTTGTAATTAATACCTAAAACCTATTAAAATAACAATATACTAAATGTTATTGTTTTCAAATATTTGCGTGGCCATCATCAGTATACAGAATTCATATACTATAAAAGTGATGTATTTTACATAATAAATTTTACATTGATATTAATGAAAAAATAATAATAAAAACTCATGTAATTAAACACGTTTATGTTATTGTTTTAAATAGCAGTTATTTTATATCGTTAAAATAAAATGCTGATATAAAAACAGAGAAAATTTTATTGTTTTAAACGAGAGGAAAATGTTGGTGTTTGAGATAATTTGAAATGAGAGCTTATTTGTTAAGTTGCCACATTTATATACATTTTGGTAGATTATTTGTCGTGTTATAGAGCTATGTAAGCTTAAATTGAGAGTGAGTGAGTGGGGGAGTGAGAGAAAGAGAGAGAGAGAGAGAGAGAGAGAGAGAGAGAGAGAGAGAGAGAGAGAGAGAGAGAGAGAGAGAGAGAGAGAGAGAGAGAGAGAGAGAGAGATGGGATTAAATGCAAATGTCGCTAACTGTTATATAAGAAGGATCATGAAAACATTTTGTGACAATTTGCTCGTAGCTTTAACATAACATTTTGTTATAAACCATTGTTATAATTGTCATGTTCTTTACTGTGAATAATAATGAAGCTAAAATATGCATGAAAAAGTTCAAATAAAAATTTGTAACATTTTTTTTTAAACTTTTCTATTAAATTTTTTAAAAAAAACTTCACCGTTCATTTTTCAAACTTAAAAAAATATTCTGGTCTGAGAGAGAGAGAGAGAGAGAGAGAGAGAGAGAGAGAGAGAGAGAGAGAGAGAGAGAAATCACCAGATGGGATAACTATTCATCCATTCATCCACTTATTATGATCCTTATTTCTTTCACAAACTGGAGAAAAAAATTGTAAAGTAAACCACCAGCTTTACATTTTTTTCGTGCCATATTGTGATATTATGTTATCGTGCTATACACCAATCCCAGTCCCAGTCAAGACATTGTCTTATCGTCAGGTAAGGACTTTCCAAATTAATGGAAAAGCACACACGGGCCGACTACGGCTTAAGTACACAGCCCGGTATTTGCCATGACAGCCTAGAGATACCGTGGTAACGTCTAGGCAGGCTGGTCGGTGCAATCACATCGATCATGCACCTCCCGAATGCTGTGCGTCGTCATGGAATGAATGTAAACATGCATCGTGCAACATGTTGTGCTCTCACACTTCACGTACGCACCCAGCAGTGGCTCGAACCTATACTCGGTGAGGAGAACAGAGTTACGAGTCAGCTGCCTTCACCACTAAGGCCATACAGCTCTATTGTAGACCTATGGAATTCATAACTACACCAATTCCTAAAGTTGTTTATTTTGGCAGATTTTTTAACACCAGTTTGTGAGGTTACAGAAGGGTCGAGGGACATAACATATGTATATAATCCATCCCATATCACGCATTTTATGTTTTATTCAATGTTTTGCGACCAAGATCCCTTTAACACAAAAATAATAAAAATCTCTTGTAATACATTTTATTGTCAGTATTATTATTATACGAAAAATAAAATGAAAGTTGTAATCTTTGTTCCATACAAAATTATAAAGTTATCGTATTTTCCCTATAATTTTAAAAGTGAAAAATTAAATTTAAAAACTTAATAGGTTATAAACTAAATAGGTTCGAAAAACTATTTTTACGCTCTCTAGTTATAATAATGAACAAATGTAATACTTTGTGCAAACAATTTCAACGATCAGGAATAAATGATAAATAGGAAGCGATTTTTTAATTTTCATTATAATAAAAATTTCTTTTGATTCTATAAGAAAATATTGTAAGCATTAAAATATGGTACTTTGAATGAAATAACGCCTCAAAGTATGTAAAATATAATAACTTCAAGTGTGTTGCTTTTTCTAAAAACTTTTACATAAGTTCAATTTCATTTTAATTTATAAAATTAAATTTTCTACACCATGACGTCAAAAACTTTTTTGTATCATAAAATATAAAAGCAGAATTGAAATATAAAAAGTGTCGCCACTTTTCATCATATGTATAGCCTTATAATATATATTTTTGTTTTTTTCCTTTTATTTATTTTTTATTTTAAGACATGAAAAACTGTCAGCAACAGGTCTGTATATACACATATATAATATTTTTGAAATAAAAATCAATATAACCTTTTTTTTGTTTGATTTTTTGTTCTTTCTTTCCGCGTTCAAAAGTTAGACTGTCATACCAGTTTATAAAAAATATAAATACAGGTACAGGTTTGTATATAAAATAAAGCTTTTTGTTAGCGTGACGTGCAGTTTATATCTTTTTTTTTTTTAGAGAGCTAACTTACTGCATTGCGGAGCCCGGTGTGGTACAGAGGGAGAGTGAGTGAGAGAGAGAGAGAGAGAGAGAGAGAGAGAGAGAGAGAGAGAGAGAGAGAGAGAGAGAGAGAGAGAGAGAGAGAGAGAGAGAGAGAGAGAGAGAGAGAGAGAGAGAGAGAAAGAGACAAAAGCTTTCAAAGAACGTTTATGTTAATGATATAGACTAGCAACATGAGGGTTGCTTTTTTATTTATTTCACCAGCATTTTTGTTTTTCACTCTCTTCCTCTCTCTCTCTCTCTCTCTTTCTTTCTCTCTCTCTCTCTCTCTCTCTCTCTCTCTCTCTTTCTCTCTCTCTCTCTCTCTCTCTCTCTTCTTTCAAAACGTTTGTTCACTCACAAAAATGATGTATAAGTGGGAAAAAAAAGACCAATTATAAACTTTTTATTGTTTTGTATATAACAAAGTTTTTATTTTCTTTTGTTTTCGTTTAGGTTAATCGAAATTCAAGTTGCAAAATTTATAACGAGCACTTCAGTATGTAGTGCTCTTGTTAATTTTTTCTCTCTTTTTCTCTCTTTGAATATAAGGGTTAGATATAGAGAAATAAAGAGACAAAAAGGCATGTCTTAAAAAGTAAAAATTCTGCATGCAAATTGTTCTTTGCTTTACATATTAAAGATACTTGGGAAGATGGTAAGTATCTACATATATCTTCAATGTTAATTTCACAGTTGTACATTTAAACTGCACATTAAAGGGTTGTATATAGATGTCTAGTATCTCAAAATCTAAAAAGAAAACTTTAAAACTTTATGATACCATTTAAAAGTTAATAGTAACAGCTACCTATGATAAAATTTTCAGAACCCGTGACCATCAGATAAGAGAGAAATTAGTTATTAAAATTAACATGGGCTCTTATGGGACTAAAACTTCAAACAATCATAATTTAAAATTTAGCATGGTGATCCCCCAAATTAATTGCATTTTTTAAGATATCATATTTATCCTATCCTAATGAATTACAGTGCAAAATTTCAGATTTTTCTTTCTTCAAATTTTTTTAGTCAAATCCCGCAGTACCTGATTTCCCACTTTAAACATATTATACAGAGCAGAGAGAGAGAGAGAGAGAGAGAGAGAGAGAGAGAGAGAGAGAGAGAGAGAGAGAGAGAGAGAGAGAACATCCATACGCATTTAATATAAATGAGATTAATTATTTTGATAAACCTCCTTGAATTAAGACTATATACGCACAACTATATAAACATCAGTAATTATACCCAGCACCAAAAATTTATATTAATATTTTGAAGATATACTTTATTATTATTATTAATAATTACTATTATTATTCATGTTAAATTATTTTGTAATTTTGAAATATGATGGCAAATATACTTTAAAGGCTTAGAAAATCTTCAACAAAAAAAAAACTTGTCTAATATCCTAACGTAACTGAAAATCAACGTTGATTTGACTAGAGTCATTGATTTCTAAGTTATTTTCCATTCACAAAATGGTGCGTGCGGACTCTGACGTCAATCTGGTCCACGTGTGCGTAAAATAGCAAGCTGTGACGTCATTGTCCGCACGCATCATTTTGTGATGAATTAGAAATTAATGACTCCGGCCAAATCAACGTTGATTTTCAAGTATGTTATGATATTAAACAAGTTTTTTGTTTAAGTTGTTCTACGCCTTTAATTTCTATCTACAAATATCATTTTATTCATAATACTGATGTGATTTTTAAATTGCCTCTAGGAGTAACTTAAAAAAACACAATGAAATCACTTGTAGCGTGCATGAAAATTGAATAAGTTAATAAAAAAACGTCAAGTTTTTTTTTTTTTTTTTTTTTTTTTTCGAAAATGTGATAAAATAAAGCTAGGACCTGTATAAATATCTTCATTATATTCGCAGGCACTTTTTTCCCTTCTTTTCGTGTTTTTAGAATTTAATATTATTATTTTTTTTTTTTAAAGATAATAAATGTTTATTTTAAAAGTATACTATATCATAATAGAGACACATACAACAAGTAACAAATCAATTAAACTTTTATAAATCGATTTTTTATCCCCTGTAGCTAGTTTGAACTTTTGACCCCGTGGTTATATACACCAAAGAAATAGGCATGTGCTAACACTTTTGCAAAGTCTGTTTCTCTGCAGAAAGAAAGAGAGAGAGAGAGAGAGAGAGAGAGAGAGAGAGAGAGAGAGAGAGAGCGGGGTTAAGAAACTATACAGTAGCTAACTTTTAATTGATTTATTATTTATTGATACTTAAACTTAACGTGTTTTAAAGCTTCTTATATTGCGAAGATTATTGATCATAAAAAAAAAAAATGCAACAAACGTGCTTGAGTTTTTTTTTTTTTTTTTTTAGAAAATTGTTGTTACTTAAAAAATTTAGTTTCCATAAAAAATGTTTTTATTTACACTTATTAGGGAGTATTTTTTTTATTACCTTAGAGATTTTTATTATCATTACTTTTTTTTTTCTTATTGCTTTACTTTTTTTATTGTTGTATTATATAATTGAATTTTTAAACACGTGTGACAGCCCATGGTTGTTATCTTTTTTAAATTGAATTTATATAAAATTATTATTAAAATTGATATTTTTTAAAAATCAACCTGAATTAACTTTCAAGTTTTTATAATGAGGAAGGTGAATTGATTTTTTTTTTTTTTTTTTTTTTGAGTTTATGATATTTTTAAAAAAATTTGAGGCCTTATTTTTTCTTTGGACGATTGAACCATGCAAAGTATTTTTAATTAATTTTTGAAAATCGGCCTAGAAAGCCTGTGACGTCATCAGTCCACTTTTTTTCTCGGCAAATACTAATCGTTCGAGGTTCAGTAACCTGTTTAATGAAATCAGCTTGTCTTCAGGATTTTAAAAAACTGGCTACTGAAACTTCTATGTTCAATAATTTCCAAAATAAATGCCCGATTGATGACATCACAGGCTTTTTAGGTCGATTTTCAAAAATTATTAAAAATACTTCCCATGCTTCAATCGTTGTAACAATAATTGCGCCTCAACATTTTTTAACGCTCTTTTCAAAAATGTCATACAAAGTGGGGGTTAAAAAGAAGTCAGATTCCTCATTCTTTTATTTTATAATGTTGCGTTCATATAAAATTCGACACCATATAGGAGCACTGAATCTAAATGATAAGGGTCGGTATGGGAAAATGACACATTTTACCGGTTTAAAATACTTAACAATATTTTGGCCAGCAAATGTTGAATAAAGTTTTCAAGTTTTGTATGCAAGACAAATAATAATTGTCAAAAATTAACTAATTTTCCAAAGAACATAGCTTAAAAACACGTTTTTATAATGCTGAGCAATGCTATTCATTGCTTTAGTATGGCGTCAAAGCATAATAATCAGTATGATAGCATGCGCATACACCCTAAATAAAAGTTTTAATAGTTCTTTTATTTTATAACTGCATATCAATGTACACTTTAATCTCTGTTCTGAATTGTTAGGAAAATCGATAAAAAAAAAAAAAAATCAAGAATACGATCTAAAATAAGTAAAAATAAATTTTCAACATAATTTAAATTATATAGTATTTAATTATTTTAAGTATCAGAGTTCAATATAAATATTAGTAAAAGGAACCCATATTATCTAAAATAAATTATAATGGAGCTTTTAGGTTTAGCGCGCGGGGAAAGCTAAGGGTCCCTTAATTTAACATTACGCTTTTGAGGAAAAACACTTTTTTTTTTTTTCTTTTTTTTTTTTTTTTGCAATTTTTGAGAAAACTACTTTACCGATTCCGGAGAAATTTAAATGAGGAATACTAGACATACTTTTACATGTTTTAGGCAATAGAAAATTTTTTAGAATTTTTTAAACCGATAGCCCTATTAATGAAAAATGTAAATAGTAATAACACTTTGTTCGAAGCAATGCAACTCTGTAATGTGTTTAATTTTATTGATAGTCTGGGCTTGGTAAATAAATATATATTTAAACTTGTACTGTTGAAATATATATATATATATATATATATCAGGGCTTAAAGTAGATCTGAAGTCTTACCGGAACGCAATAGTGAGATGACTCCACACCCCATCGGGGGGTCTGGGGGGCGCAGCCCCCCAGTTGCCCGCCGCAGGCGAAAAAAAATTTGAAAAAGGGGCGTGGCATTCTTATTTTTTGCTTAATTTTAAGCTAAAATTTTTTCGCAAGGTTTAAAAAATTAAAATAACATTGCTTATAATTAGAGACCGGATTTTCAGGTGATCACCTTTTTGTTGCTATGAATAATATATGTTCCTTTTTTATAAGAATGTCCACGAACTAGCAACTTTCGAGCCGTTTGAGATCAACTCTTTTTTTCTCACCTTTTTTTAGGTTTTCACTTTTTTTCACCTTTTCATAAATTTTTTTCACCTAAATGAGGATTTTCTTTTTTTTTTGAGAATTTACAAAACGTTTATAAAAAAATGATTTTTTACCGCAATTTTTTAAAACAGAGAGATTTAATAATACTGTGTGTAAACCCTGTTCTATTACACCAAAAAATGCGCATCCCATTTGAATAACCAAAGGCGATCGTGATTTTAGGAGCAACACTATTGTATGTCATCTATAGTAACATTTTTTCAAATTTATTTTTAAATCATAATTTGTTGTTGTTGTTGTTGTAGGTTGTACTTGTAATACCACAAAATACCTGTAGGCAGTATAGCATTTGACAAAATCAAATAGTAACCTCGTATCTCAGATTTTGATGTTTTCAAGTATAAAGTAGCACTGTATCTCAGAAAAAAAATACAAAAAATTAACTTTTATTTTATCCTAAGGCACATGTATTGCACATTACTTCAGCTCAGTTGCAAATTTTGCCAGCTGATGGTGTCTTTGTAATTAACTAATTAGTAACAAAAAAAAAAAGCTTTTTTTGTGTCATTTTGAAAACAATGATTTCAAAAGTGCATTTCCTCTGAAAGTACATGAGATAAAAATTTCAAACTCAAACAACCAATAAAGGAAATATTGATTATTCATGCCACGCATACAAAAAAAAAAACTGCAACCAACCCCTTTGCCAAAATATGCAAAAAACGTAACTTTGAAACTACAAGGGTTTAGAAGCTGAAAATCAGTTTAGAGCCATAAATTTGTATTGGTAAACTGATATGATACTTTAATTGAAATAACCTTAAAATAACCTCGAATTATGATGTAAAATTCTTGTGAGCGCCTAATAAATGCAGCCCGCAGCACAATCAGCCTGTAAAATGCAACCCGAAGCACATTATACTTTTTAAATAAATATATATTTCCTCGCACAAATAACTTTAAAAAATAATTTGAATAGTTTCATATTACCAATACAAAATTCTACCCTTAAAGTGATTTTCATCTTTAAAACCCTTGTAGTTACAAAGTTACGCTTTTTGCATTTTTTGGCAAAGGGGTTGTTTGCAAATTTTTATTGAATGCATGGCATGAATAATCAATATTTTCTTTATTGGTTGTTTGAATTTTAAATTTTTATCTCATGTACTTTCAGAGGAAATGCACTTTTGAAATCATTGTTTTCAAAATGACACAATTTTTTTTTTGTTACTAATTAGTTAATTACAAAGACACCATCAGCTGGCAAAATTTGAAGTAATGTGCAATACATGTGCCTTAGGATAAAATAAAAGTTAATTTTTTGTAATTTTTTTCTGAGCTACAGTGCTACTGTAAACTTGAAAACATCAAAATCTGAGATACGAGGTTACTATATTTGATTTAGTCGATATACACTAAAAAATAATAATAATAATAAAGTTATTTTTTTATTTTTATTTAATTTTATCACCTTTTTCTGAATTTATTACCTTTTTTCAGGTTTATCACCTTTTTTCACTTTTTTTTTACCTTTTTTGTGCAAAAAAATCACCTTTTCAAGACATTTTTTTACCAAAATTTTCACCTGAAAATTCGGTCTCTACTTATAATTAATTTAATTTTTGAATTATTTTGATTTTTAATGAAAAAATTTGTATATACATTTTTATAATAATATTAATATATGTACTGTATTTTGAAACAACTTTTTTTTTTCAAATTTAATTTAGAAAAACAAAAGACAAGATTTTTTTTATATTTTCAAAGGTTAATGGTTAATATTAAAATCATGAGTGTGCAATGCCATATCATTTTGATTGATTATTTGATGAAAATATGCTGACTTATGAGTGAAATTTGAGAAACATTTTATTCTATTTATTTTTTAACATCGGTGCTCATAGAATTTATAGATTACTTTTTTTTATAATTAATCTATAAATTCAGCAAAAAAACATCACTTTTAATTTTAAAATTATAAAATAAATTGATTATATAAAAAAGCCAATTTATAGAAAACCAATGGAAATATAAGTTTGATTCTGGTGATATTTCATGTCATCTCGCAATGGGTTCAGTAGATGTATTAAAAAAAAAAAAAAAAAAACTGAACTAAAATAATTTACGAAAACTCAAATAAATTTGAATATATTTGTTTTACCTCAAATTTTTCTTACCGGAACTGCGTTCCGGCAGACAAATTCTTACCGGTACGGCGTACCGGTGCGTTCCGGCTTACTTTAAGCCCTGATATATATATATATATATATATATATATATATATTAACAGTACACAAATCTCCACCCCTACTGCATGGCTGAGCTGGAATTTACGCGTCTCTTGATGTACACCTTTTTTTTTTTCTTGAACACAATGTATTTACTTTTAAACTCTAAAGTCAGTTCTTATTTCTATTTAACTTTAATCTACGGCTTGCTAAAGCAATTTTCTTTTTTAAAGTTAAATAAATTAGTTTTTTTTTTCTTTTACCGAGTGAACAATGTATTTATTTGTTCCAACACTGCTCTCAAGCGCAATAATAATAACAATAAATACGTAAATGAAATCAACTTGTAAATACACCAATGTGAGAATACAAAGTAGTAGAGGCTAGTAGTTAAAGCCATAGACCACATAAAACAACACGTGCTTTTTAATGAATAAACACAAAATGGGATCTTCAAAAGTGTTGACAACTTTTCCGCATTTTGAGTAAACATAAGCGGTCAAGTTTTACTCAGCACTACCAGTGCATGGGGTATTGTCTACTATATAGTGATATGGATATACTCCAATGTTTTCGGAAAAAACATGTTTCTTTTGTACTCATCATTTTTGCATCAACACTAGCCACTACCAAGATTCAATATTTATTGAAAATGCACTCATGCTTTGACGTATCATCAAAGTGGGTGTATTTGCATGACGTCATATGTCATACTGAACACTTCGACATCATACATGATCAATGAACAACATTGCTCAGCATAGCACAGACAAACTTCATTTATGGTCGTCATTTTCTTTAGGAAATCGGTAATATATATTATATATATATATATATATATATATATATATATATATATATATATATATATATATATATATATACATTACATTCTTTTTCTCACATACTTCAGATTCAGATACTAATTCAACCTATTAAAACTGTCAAAAATATTACTTATATACTATAGTATCTTTAAAACTACCAAAATTATTCATTTTTCCTATACTAAACTTGCCTATGTTAGTAAATGATCCAACATGGCGTCGACCTTAACTTAAAGATAATTTCATACACCATATAAGTTAACATTTTGTGCATTACGAGTAAATATTTCTTTTCTTAGTAACTAAATGTTACTCAAATGTTAAATACTTGAGAAACAAAAAAGTTAACATGCATTTCACCATTATATTCACTATCAGTTTAAAGAAGCTATAGTTTATTTATTACTTGATATATTTGGTGACATAAATATATATATATATATATATATATATATATATATATATATATATATATATATATATATATATATATATACTAGACATGTAAATATTGAGAGTCTCTCAGTATCGTCTGGTTTGAGAGTTAGAAGGTTTCCCGTGTATATAGTAAAAAATCAATACATTTTCATTAAGTGCAGAAATACGTACACATCATAGCATACAAAGCCTCTGCTTGTTTTGTCTTTACACTATACATTGCATGATAATAAATCTATTTGTTAACCACATAATAATATAACTTAACAAGGATTTAACTTTGTCAAACGTTATATTTAATTGTTGGTTTTATAATGGCGATAAAGTGAGACAGACGACAGCCATTCGTATATAGATAGCATGTTAAAAAGGGCAATGAACTCTCTAGCATTTTGAAATCACAGTTTTGCTTTATTTACTGTACTGAAATTTAAATATAAAAAAAAAAAATAACCAAAAACTTATCAGTTTTTAGGTTGATTAATAATAGTATTTTTTAAAATATAATAATTTTCCTTCCCGATTGCAACCATTGTTTTTAAAATACTACTTCAATTTTAACTTTCCTAGTTTTTTTTTTATATAAGTAAAGCAATATTTATATCAATTAAAAGAGCCTACACATTCCACTCAATAAATAACTGTAGAATTAGATACGTTATTCAGCGCTTACTTTTGTACAGTGTAATGAATATTTAGGAATTATTGTTTCGTAATTCTTGAAATTTTACAACAAAAAAATTATTTATATAAAAATTAATAATAAATAAGCATTATATTATTAATTATTTAAAATTAATTCATTATTATATTGTTATTATGTATTATTAACCAAACCACTAAGAATTTAATTATTTACCTTTTTTTAAACTACGCAAGAATATATGATCATAAAAAACAAACACTATATATGAACTGTTGAAATAATGCTTATAGCTTTTGGCATTTTTTAAACAATATAATATAATAATGTTCTTTCTTTTAATTTGACTAGGTTCGGCCTAAAAAATAACCATGAAATTAAAATTACCTTACTTCAATATTTTTTTAATTAAGACATTCATTCATTCATTCATTCATTCATTCATTCATTCATTCATTCATTCATTCATTCATTCATTCATTCATTCATTCATTCATTCATTCATTCATTCATTCATTCATTCATTCATTCATTCATTCATTCATTCATTCATTCATTCATTCATTCATTCATTCATTCATTCATTCATTCATTCATTCATTCATTCATTCATTCATTCATTCATTCATTCATTCATTCATTCATTCATTCATTCATTCATTCATTCATTCATTCATTCATTCATTCATTCATTCATTCATTCATTCATTCATTCATTCATTCATTCATTCATTCATTCATTCATTCATTCATTCATTCATTCATTCATTCATTCATTCATTCATTCATTCATTCATTCATTCATTCATTCATTCATTCATTCATTCATTCATTCATTCATTCATTCATTCATTCATTCATTCATTCATTCATTCATTCATTCATTCATTCATTCATTCATTCATTCATTCATTCATTCATTCATTCATTCATTCATTCATTCATTCATTCATTCATTCATTCATTCATTCATTCATTCATTCATTCATTCATTCATTCATTCATTCATTCATTCATTCATTCATTCATTCATCATTTACAAACGTTATTTTAACTACATTATAATTTATTTATCTATTTAATGGTAAAATAAAGGTAGTTTTTTACAATAATTTAATATAGTCATACTAATAAAAAAAATTTACGTTAACAAAACAAGTCGTTATGTTTTACAAGTATGAGAGTATGTTCTCATTAACCTTATACAATTTGTAATATTTCAGTTTCATCGGATTGCTTTTCAATATATATATATATTATATATATATGCTTCTTTCCTACATGATACGATATATAATATTTAATGCTTGACAAAATTATATTGCTCATCTCTTTCTCTCTTCCTCTTTTGAAATCCAATAACATCCTCGGGATATATATTACGTTTCCTCCAATATCTGACATATTTAATAAACCTTTTCCGTATATAGTATATACTACGCGTTGTATAAAGCTCAAATTTCAAACATCATGTCGATATTTTTGATTAAAGTTTTAAATTTATTACTTTACAGTTCCTATACCTATACTAATATATTTATTACAATGTTTTTTATAGGAGTGTTGAAATTTGTTTTTAAATTATAAATTGGTTTTATTATTCATATTTTTGCTATCGTAATGTTTGTGTATACATAGATGAAAATAAATTATTCTGTATATTACATTATTAGTAAAACATCGTTTCTCTCTCTCTCTCTCTCTCTCTCTCTCTCTCTCTCTCTCTCTCTCTCTCTCTCTCTCTCCCTGTCTCTCTCTTTCTCTGCCTTAAAAAATGCTGTAAAAGAACATGTTAGTAAATAATTTAATTTATTAAATAAAATTTTATTCCTACATGTGCTAATGTTATTATGTCTGCACAAATGTATAGCGTCTAACAAGCGTTACATCAAAAAAAAAAAAAAAAAAAAAAAAAAAAATACTCTTAAAAAAATGTTACTGTCAAAATTAGAACTTGACCGATGGCACTTTAATAATTAAAATTGGTGATTCTGTACGTATACAACTAAATCTCTCTCCTCTCTCTTCATAAAAATAAAATAAAAATCGTCATATATTTCATTAATTTTTAACTTATGTGCTAAAATTTCTATAATTTACCATACATGACAAAGGTCACTCGAACAAAAAATTAATTAAAAATTGTATATTTATATTTTATTTGTAAATAATAAAAACAAACGGTGCTCTATGAATAAAAAAATAGCGTAAATGAATAACGTACGAAAGTCATTACGAGTACGATTTTTTATTATTATTATTTTTATTTTTTTGCTTGTAAAATTATTAAAATATAAAAATTTTGATGTAATACTGTATGTTGCGAGATATAAATGGACTTTAAAAAATATATATATATTTCAGAGTGATTATTATTTTAAAACTTTTCTATTAAAAAAAAAAAATAAAAAAAAAATAAAAAAAAAAAGGGAGGAAATATGTAAGGCCATAATTTTCAATGAAAACTTTTTCAAAGCTTATATCCTCTTGGGAGCATGTTTTATTTTACATTGGTAGCAAGAAAGAGAGATAGAGAGATTAATAAAATACGTTAAGCGAAGTACTTCATTTTAAAAAAACAAACTTGCCGTGTGAAATAAAAAAAGCAAAAGAGAAGTGACGACGAAAATTTGAAGCAGTGCATATAAACTTGTAACTTTCAGTTTTTTAATGTTATTTTTTCTATACAGATTTTAATTTTAATTTCTTCTTTTTTTCAAATAGAACTTTATGGGCCTCATACTCTTTTAAAATTAAATTATTAGTTATTAACTTATTTGCATTCTCTTTTTGAACAGCAATTGATCCTAGAAAATTGAAAGTGTGAGTGTGTGTGTGTGTGTGTGTGTGTGTGTGTGTGTGTGTGTGTGTGTGTGTGTGTGTGTGTGTGTGTGTGTGTGTGTGTGTGTGTGTGTGTGTGTGTGTGTGTGTGTGTGAGAGAGAGAGAGAGAGAGAGAGAGAGAGAGAGAGAGAGAGAGAGAGAGATTGATTGATATTTTAGCAAAAAATATCATGGTTATAAAAACTAATAATCAGTTAGTTAATTTTGGTTGGTTTATATTTGTTAAATAGTGTTAGCTTTAACTTTTAATTATCAAATTTTAGTTGAAAACAAATTGATTCTATAGCATGAGTTTGCGAGCTTTACATTTTATAAAATATTCATAAAAAAATGGAAGAACAAATATAATTTGATAAAATAAATTTGACCAATAATTTGTTAGGGGAGGGGGAGGTTTATACCATGTGAAATCTTTGATATAAAAACATTTGAGCACCGTACAAAATAGAGTTGCAAAAAAAGAAATTTTGAATGTTTTTGTTTTATTATTAATGCAAGCAATTTCTCTCGCCTTACCTCTGTAATAGTATTTTAAGCTTTTTTTTTCATTAATAAATCAATACTAGAAAAACAGGGAAAAAAGACGTTTGTGGGTCAAATTTATATTCAGCGCTTCTTTTTCTATCTATCTATACCTGTCTATTTTATTATTGATATTTTTCAATCCATCTATGTTTGTGTATACATTTCAAAAGTTTATATATAATATAGGAACAAATGTATAAATTTCTTATTTCAAAATGTATTTTCAATGTATGGTTGATTGATTGAAAAATATCAATCTAAATTATAGTATGGGTATCACTCGTTGATTTAATATTGCATTTCGATACCATACTTGAGCAGTGAATACCTGTACGAAAAAAATGTTAATTTTTATTGAATTAAAAAATAACAAATATTATAACTAATAAACTATTGTTGTCTTTTAGTCTTTCATATAAAGGTAAAAATTAATTACCCATAAAAAAAGCCAAAAATGACATATACTGTGAAAATTAATTTATATACTGGGACAAAAATGAATACTTAATTATGCTAGCTCAATGCAGCAACATATAAGCATAACATCATAAATTATGCAATATTGTTAAATCCATAGACCACATAAAACAACATGTGCTTTTTAATGAATAAACACGAAATGGGGTCTTCAAAACTGTTGACAATTTTTACAAGAATGTTAATGTAACCCTACAAGAGAGCGTGAAATTACTGTTAAGTATGCAATTTAAGTGACTATTCATGTTTATGACGTCAGAAACATGCAAAAATTAGTATGAAAATGTTGTGTTGCATAAATTGAAATTTCTGATCACTGCTACGAGCTACAGTTGGGTTTTGAGACAAACTAATGTTATTTATATAAGTCCCATCAAGTGTTTTATGATATAAATGCTTATGTTTTTCTCTGGTCTATTCCTTTAATAAAAGTAATTGATACTGTTATATTTGTTCAAAATACAAAATAAACGATGTTATTGACTAAACTTGCCCTATTTTGTTTAGGAGAATGTATAATATAATATTTAGTAAGTAATCATAATCAAATATTGAATAACTACTAATATGTAAATTTTCAATGTACAAATAGTAAACTGTATTATATAAACATTGCTTTAATTGATATTGTTAATTACAATTAAATTATACTCCGCATAATAATATACATACATAAAACATTTTAACTATTTACTATGCTATATATTTAGTTAAATAATACATTTTCTAGTAAACATTCTGTGCCATACATATTATATATATATATATATATATATATATATATATATATATATATATATATATATATATATATACAATACACTCAACACTCGAGTGAAAAGTAAATAGCAATCATGAAAGTTTTCAAGCACCTATAATTTATTTTATTGTACAATATTAAAGTTTATTGTTATTAATAAATTATTACATTTTCTATAAATAAATAAAAACATGTAAAAAGCAACAAGTTTTTTTTGAAAAGTAAAATAAAATTCTTACACTCGTTTTGCATAATTATTTAAATTATTATTTTTACTATGTAAATTTTAACTTTTATGTTTAATTATAATACTGGGGATGTTTTCTATGCCCTAGAGACGTGTAACAGAATTATAAGTACATAAATAATCTTTATTCACAAATATGTTTAAAAAAACAAAAACATTTGTGTTATTATAAGTGTATCTTTTTTTTTTATCATCCCTTTGCTTTAAATTAAAACGTAATAAAAAAAATAAATTACATGTTTCGCATATAAGAATTGATAAATAATGATATTATAAACAATAATAGCTTCTTCAGTTCCAGTATACAATACATTGGACATCAGATAATTTAATAAAAAATAGAGGAAAAAATGGAAAATCATTAGATAAAAATACAAAAATTTGACAAAAAAACGCCTTTGAATTAACGCAATTTTTAACGCTAATTTGAACATTCTAGAGTGGGTAGGGGGTCCGCAAAAATAAGAAAACGTTTTTGACAAAAGAAGCTTATTTTTCTCATTCTGAGAGCTGCACAACAACGTGGTTAAAATTTACGCCAGTGAAATAAAGTTTAAAAAAGTCAGGGACTGAGGAGGCTGTAGGCATAGAGAAAAGTTTAATACCCGTGCTGCCATTCACGACTTTAAAAAATTAATTAAAAATATTTACTAAAAGGGCTAAATAAAATTACCAACTTTCATATCTATCGAGTATCGATTCAGGACAATGTTCTCTTTTAAAATATTCAATAAAATTGCCCCCTAAAATTTTTTTTTCGGTCTCTTTCTCAATGCAAGTGCATAAAACATAAATCGTGTAAATTGCAAAACATATATTATATTACCATGGAACAGGTATATAACATGAAGGTTAAAGGAATAGACCAGAAAAAAACATAAGCATTTATATCACAAAACACTTGATGGGATTTCCATAAATGACATTAGTTTGTCTCAATACCCAACAGTAGCTCCGTAGCAGTGATCAGAAAATTCGATCTATGCAACCCGCACAACATTTTCATAATAATTTTTGAATGATTCTGACGTCATAAACATGAATATTCACTCAAATTGCATACTTTACAGTATTTTCACGCTCTCTCGTGGGACTACATTAATGTTCTGGTAAAAATGGTAAACAGTTTTGAAGATCCCATTTCGTGTTTATTCATTAAAAAGAAGAAGTTGTTTTAAGTGGTCTATGGTTTTAAGATAAAACATACTATAATAAAGTTGTATTTCACCTAAACTAGATGAATGATGGCATTGCAAAATATCAAATCAATACTCTGTCTGATGTTATAATATTTTTGCAACTTAAAGAATTCATACATCTGCTATTAATAGTTTTTTTTTCCTATAATATCTCTACATACAATGATGAAAATTAAAATACACGTGTATAAAAAATTAAACTATTTATATATTTGTTCAGTCCATTTTTTTCCTTTTTTTTATTGTTATTTACTTTAGAAGTTTCAAAAAATATATATATATACCTTCAAATATTTATTTTATGAAGTAAATATTGACATTTTTTTTACATAAAAAAGTATTAAAAAATATAGGTTTAGTACACTATAATTTCGTTATTTTCTAAAAAAAAAAAAAAAAAAAAAAAAAAAAAAGTTGAAAAAAGACTTTGTTTGAGTAACTCTTGTTTTCTGACCTTTCAGGTAAAACTTCAGGTACATTCAGTGTAAATTTTGTATTTCAAATTTCAGAATTTTAATTAAGATATACAAGGCATAATAATTCCGTTTGTAACTCAATTTTTTTCAAAAATAATCCATACCAGATTTTTACTCGAAACAATCTATATATTTATAAAACTATACAACTTATTTTTTCATATCCTAGCAGTCCCAGTATACAATGCATTGGTTATCAGATAATTCAACAAAAAATAGAAACAAAAGTAGAAAAAAAATAGAAAAAAATTGAGATAAAAATACAAAAAAAAAAAAAAAAAAAAGAAGAAGAAGCCCCTGAATTTACACGATTTTTAACGCTATTTTGAGCATTCTAGAGTAGGTATGGTATCCGCAAAAGCAAGAAAACCTTTTTGACAAAAGAAGCATATTTTTGTTATTCTGAGAGCCGCACAAAAACGTGGTTAAAATTTATGAAAAGTTAAATAATTTTTTTTTTAAAGTAGGGGACTGAAAAGGATAATATACATCTTAATTTTCAATAAGACATTAAAGCCATAGACCACATAAAACAACATGTGTGCTTTTTAATGCGAATAAACACAAAATGGCATCTTCAAAACTGTTGACAATTTTTATCAGAATGTTAATGTAGCCCCACGAGAGAACGTGAAAATACTGTAAAGTATGCAATTTTCGTGACTATTCATGTTTATGACGTCAGAAACATGCAAAAATTAGTATGAAAATGTTGTGCGGGTTGCATAAATCGAAAATTCTGATCACTGCTACGGAGCTTTGAGACAAACTAAAGTTATTTATGTAAGTCCCATCAAGTGTTTTGTGATATAAATGCTTATGTTTTTCTCTGGTATATTCCTTTAATGAATAAAATCTGTTTTCAATTCACAATACAAAATAATAATAATAAAAAATAATAATAATACAAAAAAAATAATAATAAATAAAAAAAAAGAAAAAAGTTTCATACTCTTAAAATATGTAATTGAAAGTAACTAAAAAAATACATGAAACAATTTATTATATCATCATCATATTATAGTACATAGATATATAATTAAACTGATGGTTATTAAACCCGACAGTATGTAATGAGTTGTCAAACACGGATTTTGTGTAAATACAATAACGTTTTAGCTAGAGGCAATCGAATATTCGATCGTAACAAATATTTTATATTATTGTACGTGTGTATTTTAAAATTACATTATCCATAATATAACCGTTGGTGACATTACTTTGAAACCAACGCATTTCTTTTATATATATATATATATATATATATATATATATATATATATATATATATATATATATATATATATATATATATATATATATATATATAATATATACCAGTGTTGTTCGTTAACCCTGTTCTCTTACACCAAATAAAATGCGTATTCCATTTGAATAACCAAAGTTGATCGTCATTTTAGGAGCAGAGCCAAGGGGTAAGTTGAAATGTAATTAAAAGTATATTTAATTGTGTAGTATTCTAAAAATGTTCAAAATAATATGTTTATTAATTTCCATCTCCTTAGGCGCTTGGAGGCCATACTGGAGTAGTGCATAATTGCTCATAGCATAGGACAAACTTTATTTAAGCCAATTTTCTTTTGGAAATCGGTTAATTTTTTGTTATGGTTATTTTTCTCACATACTTGAGATACTAATTAAACATATTTACAGCATCAATGCTCTCAAAAATATTGCATAGTGTTTTTAAACTGGCAAAATGATTTTTTTTCCTATGCCACCCATGTTATTGAGTTATCCAACATGGCGTCGACTTTAACATGAATGCATAGATCCTTACAAAACATTATACATCAGCAGGTTCTTGTATAACAATTAAAACAATGAGAAATGATAGTCAGACTTACACACTATAAATAATGCACAATATGCGTGCTAATGTCGTGCTTCCAATATTTTATGCCCGCGTTTATTTTTTAATTTTTTATTAATTTTTTTTACATGTCAAAAATTAATTTATTTATGGTGTAACTAGATAGCTTATTATAATTTAAATAATTTATAAATAATAAAAAATATAAAAACATAAAGTTGTTGTTGGTTTTTATATTATTTTAATGGTATATATATATATATTTTTTTTCCATTATATAAATTTTGTCATATTTTAGATGTTGTTATATATATAATGAAATTTGTAATAAAATGGTTTAATAATACATAATAATAATAATAGAATATCATAATAATTGTTATTTATATTTTACGTTTGCAACAAATAATAACACAATAGAGTTGTTATATAACTTTCTTCTTTTCAAATATGAAAAAAAAAAAAAAAAAAAAAACTTTATTTATTCCAAATATAGATCAGTGTTCTATTGTATGGAGAACTTTAACATTTTCAAACATTTTCAAACTGTTTATATGTTGCAAAAAAAAAAAAAAAAAAAAAAAAAAAGGATTAAAAAAAAAGGATAAAAAAGAATAAAAAAAGATATAAAAAAAGGACAAAAATATGAAACTTTAAACATGTGGTTGCTTATAGAAAAGCAGAAGAGCAGAAGGATGAGAGAGAGAGAGAAAGAGAGAGAGAGAGAGAGAGAAAGATTTGCAAAACTTCCCTACTATGAAAATATAATATGGTAGCCACAAGCTGGAGAGAAAAATATTTTCTCTTCAAATCTGCTTTTCTTAAAACTGATTTTTCTATTGAAAATTTTCTTCATTGAAAATCTTATTCAGCCACAAGCATAAAAATATGAATGTCCTTTTCACTCCTTATTTCAATGCATCAATAACTTTGATTTTCTCTCTCTCTCTCTCTCTCTCTCTCTCTCTCTCTCTCTCTCTCTCTCTCTCTCTCTCTCTCTCTCTCTCTCTCTCTCTCTCTCTCTCTCTCTCTCTCTCTCTCTCTCTCTCTCTCGTATTTTATACTGTATTTTCTTTTTATTAAAGATGAAATGTTTTATTTCCATTTTAACATTTATATAGATACGTATATTTGACCGAAGTTATAAAATTAATATTTTTTTTTATTACTTGAAATTATTTTTGCTTATATATTAAGGGAGTAGGGTCCGACGTCGGCCATTAGACTCAAACTTTTCTCGTCAAAAAAATATGAAATTTTGCACAATGATACTTCAGCTTGCGACAATTTCAAATATATAAAAAAAATTTGGGGGGTCACCGTGCAAATTAATTTTATATGATTTTTTGAAATTATAAGCCCGATTTGCAAACGGTCAAACATCATGAAATTTTTATCACCGCTAAGTGTGACCCTTTTAGCTACAAAATGACACCAAATTTAGACCTCAAACACTTCTAGTTTTTGGGATATAAGGTCGGTACCCTACTCCCTTAATTTTAAATTAATTATATTGTCTTGCATTGTGAGTTGAGTTGAATTTTTTTTACATAGATTTTGCAATAATAAACATCTTAAAATTACACGAAAAAAATTGTCTTACAAATTCACAGAAAAAAAAATATCTAAAGCATTATTACTCCGCTCCATGTATGTTATTGAGTGATCTAACATGGTGTTGACTTTTACATGAATTCATATCGATCTTGTTGCGAGAAAAAGGCGTATCTCGTATTTTGTCAGTGGAAGCAAAAGGCCTATCTCGGTTTTTGTCAGTGGAAGCAAAAGGCCTATCTCGTTCCCGAACGTTATGGAGATGGCACTCGAGATAAGCCTTTTGCTTCCACTGACAAAAACCGAGATAGGCCTTTTGCTTCCCTGACAAAATACGAGATATGCCTTTTGCTTCCCCTGACAAAATACGAGATACGCCTTTTATTCGCAACAAGATCGATATGTAGAACCTTTAATATATTTGTCTTTCTTTTTTTCTTTAATATAAAGTAAGTAATAAATATATTCTATAATTTCTATCTTTGTTTTTCCTCACGTATACATATAAACATGAGTTACGTGTTAAGACGTAATATTTATAACCAAGTAAGTCTACGGTATGTAAAGTTGTAAGACTTCATGACTGCACTAGGAACACGTGAAATATTATCAACTCAATTCTCACTTTAAAGCCATAGACCACATAAAACAACATGTGCTTTTTAATGAATAAATACCTAAATGGGATCTTCAAAACTGTTGACCATTTTTACCAGAATGATAATGTAGCCCCACGAGAGAACGTAAAAATACTGTAAAGTATGCAATTTCCCTGACTTTTCATGTTTGTGACGTCAGAAACATGCAAAAATTAGTATGAAAATGTTGTGCGGGTTGCATAAATCGAAATTTCTGATCACTACTACGGAGCTATACAGTTGGGTTTTGAGATAAACTAAAGTTATTTAAGTAAGTCCCATCTAGTGTTTTGTGATATAAATGCTTATGTTTTTCTCTGGCTTATTCCTTATATAATATAATATAATTGATTCTTTCATACATATAAGTCCTACAAAGTATATAAGCCATACTCTTGATTTTACATGCTAATTTTTTCATTGAATAAGTACTTTTTTTAAATGTAAATCTGTACAGCGTTCTAAAGTATACATATATACGGACAAAACTAAAAACATATACGTTATTTTAATAATTTATCAATTCATTTCAATAGGCATTAAATTTGTATTCATAAAAATGTTGTAAAGTATTATTATAATTTTGTATTGCACTTTCAAATTGTAATCGAAAACCAAATAATATGAGTATACGTAAACGGGCTTTTTTTTTTTTTTTTTTTTTAGTTTCAGCGTGCGGTGGTTTCCGTAATAATTAATAAATAATAACACATGCAAGTTCTATCGCCCAATAAAAGCCGTTAATATTGTTATTAATTATTATATCGGAAATGAAAAGTAAAATATAAATTTACAATATAAATAATTATGCTATCTCAATGCAGCAACATTTATGCATAACGATGTAATTCAAGTTAACATTAATTACGTTTTTTTTCGTGTTGTCATACCATATAATATTAATAAAACAAATGGTTATAAAACAGTGCTGTGCTTTTTAAAATACACTGATAATAATTAAAATACAACACATTTTGCACTAAATATAATTATATAATTTATATTTGTAAATAAGTCAGAGTTGTAATAAATGTATAATATATTGTTAAAAAAAATTTAATTTGAATAAACGTTATATTTATTTACATTTTTACCATTACATGTATTTCGTTATTATAATTATTTGAGGGGGGGGGGGGGGGAGTGTTTAATGCAGAGTAACATTAAAGAATAATTTAAATTTACCTTTTAAAAAAAATATTTATTTTTGCTGCATATTATATGAATATTACAACATTATTTAATTTAGCTTTTATAATAACAATAAATCAAATATTTAAATAAGAATTCTGCAAATTGTAAGAATGACATGCTAAAAATATGACAAGAATAATTAATTTGTCACGTAGAGTGGAAAAAAAATAATAATAAAAAAAAAAAAAAAAAAAAAAAAAAACTTACAAAATAGTTTCAAACAACGAAATGTTGATCCAATTAAACGTACATACCAAAAAGAAAACACAAACATAATAAAAAGTGTTAAAATTAATTAAATCTTTGTTATTTACCTGACGGCAGTAGTTTATCTCATGCTCTGCTACTTTGCACAGTCGAAGTAGCTGATCTGCCTGTGTTTTTAAACTCGTACTACAGTTTCATTTCCACTGCTCTCTTAGCTACTAAAACTACCCTCTGCTCACCCAGGATTGCAGTCATACCAACTGCTTCATTTAGAGACTAACTTTATTTAATATTTACCCAATATTTTCTAGGGTGTATGCGGATGACGTCATATTTATTGCGTTTGGAGGCCATACTGCCGTAGTCCAAAACATTGCTCAGCATAGGACAAACTTCATTTAAGCCAATTTTCTTTGGGATTATGGCTCATTTTTTGTAATTGTTATTTTTCTCACATACTTGAGATACTAATTCAACATATCTACAGCATCAATGCTTTCAAAAATATTGCATAGTGGTTTTAAACTGGCAAAATGAGTTTTTTTCCTATGCCACCCATGTTATTGACTTATCCAACATGGCGTCGACTTTAACATGAATGCATAGACCCTTAATATTTTCTATTATTTTAATAATTTATGAATTAATCTCAATAGGCACTAAATTTTTATTCATAAAAATGTTATTAAGTATTATTATAATTTTGGATTGTATTTTCAAATTAATTGAAAACCAAATAATATGTGCGAATGACGATGAATAGTTTTTATTTTAATTTTTTTAGTTTCAGCGTGCAGTGGTTTACAATTTCCATAATAATTAATAACACATCATGTAAGTTCTATCCAATAAAAGCCGTTAATATTATTATTACGATATCGGACATGGAAAATATCGAATAAATTAAAAAAAAAAAAAATGTTAGCATAATTTTTATTAGTTAAAAATATAAAGCCCGAAATATGAGGTATTATTTTAATGCTACGTACAGTACGACCTATAGTTTTAGTTTTAAAAAATAAGTCTTGTTAAATTTTTGTAAATATTAAAATACTCTTATTGAATAATTTTGCTTACATTGATTTTTTTTTAACATGCTACTTTTTTAGGGTTCTTTTTGCTGAAACTATTTTTTTCACTTGTAGAGGGAGAGAGAGAGAAGAAAGGCAGTTTTACTTTTACCTGAGGAGTAATAAGGGCAATGAAACGCTCAAAAGTTATTTTTGAGAAGGAAATTTCTAATGATATACAAAGTGCATGGAAGGAACATTTACCTTACCACAACTCTTAGGAACCTCATTGTTAATATTAAAGTTTTTTTTTCTTACCCACAAGTCCTCAACGTTAATTTTTTGTTATTTTATAGCAAAAAAAAAAAAAAAAAAAAAAAAAAAATAAAAAAAAAAAAAAAAAAAATAAATAAATAAAAATTAATTATAATAATAAATAAATAAAAATGTCTTTATTTCTCTCTTCAATGTTAAAGCAAGAAATTTTGGCAACAGACCCATTAATTTAAGAATAACAAAAGGAAAAACCAAATAAAGGACTTCCGTACCTTCGCTTCGTCTTGATATTATAAACTATTTTATACGTTATTTTACTTATTTTAGTGCAGAATGTTATTCTCAAAGTTTGCAGCACTGTCAAATATTAACCCTAGTTACCATGGCAACTAAAAGATGTTTGTACAGTATTACCACACTACCTAAATATAGTATTTTTTATTAAATTATTTTATCTCTAGTAGTCATGGATATATTTAATGTTTATTTTCAAATAACATATTATTTTATTGTTTTAAATGCCCTAATAGTCTATTTTATATATATGTAAAAAAACATGAAGATAAAAACATTTAAATCGTATATCACGGGGTTATATATATAGCATACAATATTATTTAAAAAGAAGTAATTAAGGGCGTAGGGTACCAACTACCAACGTCGGTCATTAGATTCAAAATTTTCTCGTTAAAAAAAAAAAAAAAAAAAAAAAAAAAGATCTGAAATTTTGTACAACGATACTTCAGTTTGAGATAATTTCAAATATATAAAAATTTTGGGGGGTCACCGTGCAAATTAATTTTTTATGATTTTTTGAAATTTTAATTTCAATGTTAATTTCAATCTTTTTTTATTTTCAGGAAAGTCAAAAACATCATGAAATTTTTATCACGGCTAGGTGTAACCCTTAGCTACACAATGACACCAAATTTAGATCCAAAACACTTCTAGTTTTTTAGATATAAGGTCGTTACCCTACTCCCTTAATGGAATAATAAAATTTATATAATATTGCAATAATAATTTCAGAATTGATAAACGCCTGAACGTTAGGCAACTTTTTATGCACTTTTGTATTGCAGGTTGCATAGTACCTATTTTTGCAGGCGTCTTAAAAAAAATGGATGCACAAAAATATATTTTTGTGGATAGTGGTGCCCCCCCGTGGTCAAAATAGGAAGCATTAGGATTTCAACTTATTACGCAACGCAACGCAACTGGTGCATCGTTCAGTAAAAATATTTTCTTTTTGTTCATGTTTTGTCATTGAAATTTAAAATGATGACAATTTATTTGCATAATTAGAGGTATGTATGGAGTACTAGTAATATTTTAATAAATAAATTTCACTTGAAACAAGTTAAACTTTGCATTTTACTCGATTTTCTTCAGTTTTAAAACGTCAATTAATAGCAGACTCGCATTGGTTTTCGAGAGTAGGCATTTGTGTATGTATATACATAAATATTGTACAACCAATTTTTAGTTGCGAAATATGAACTGTAATAAACATTTTCAAGCAGCTTGGTTTCCTTGTTTTTGACTAATGCCTTTTATTGTCTTCGTCTTTTATACAGATACCGATATATTCTGTTGATTTTGTACCTCAAAGCTGCACAGAAAACGGGATTTGGAGTGTCCTGCGCTGGACGCATTTCTTTCAGCGGAGAACAAGGATACAAAAAGCATATTAATTAAGGGGCGTATTAATTCTCAACACGAGAGCAATAGAGATTGCAGTCTCTCCTCCTGGATTACAAGCATGAGATACGGAGCTTCACAGGGCATAGATTTCAGTAAGTTTATACACCATGGATTTGAAAAATGAACTTCAATCAAAGTTCTGACATATATGTTTATATTGTTTAAAATTTATTTTTAGGCATAATATGCAAGTTTATTATGGAAACTATGTAAATGTTCATTATGTATTATGTTTTACAGACTTGGTGGGAGGTGTAATGGATTGGCGTATGTGCTGTATCACGATGAATGATCAAGAGAGTTACTTGCTGGAAACTGGTGCCTATACTGACTGCATCTTTAAAGTTGGTGCCCAAGGAGAGGTACTTAATATTGTGTACAGTTGTACGTAGTATTTTTGAGCATGGCATTTGGTATAACTGTATGGTATATGTACTAGTTATGGTATATGTGGCTCTTTTTACGGCAAAAGTATTAAGTTAATATTTAAGATTCTAAATAGAACCAACAATCTTAGAATTCTGTCTGCTTGCCATATACCACTGCTTAATACTCTTTTATCACTAGAGGGGGCCGAGATAAATAGGGGTGCCGGTAACTGCGGCACTGTCGGTTTGGCTGCCTTTCTCAACAATAATATAGGAATTTCAACCTTAAGACCCTTGAGCTGCCGATAACTAGTCCTATTACCATACTACCATTATAAATTTGCAGCCACCGCACACATGCGTGCACTACATTAAAACATATAAATATGTATTCTCTGCTCTCTCCTTTTAGTATTGAAACTTATAATACAACTTTTGCTGTGACCACTATTGAAACATCTAAGTAGGCCTATAGCAAATAGGGTGGTTTCATTCATGTTAAAGTCTGGTTATATTCGACGTCATATGTGAGTACTAAATAACATGGGCTACTATAGGAAAATGGCACATTTTACAAGTTTAAAAATACTTCTCAATTTTTTTGAGAGCATTGATGCTGTTAACAGGTTGAATTAGTACCTCAAGCATACAAGAAAAATAATAATGACCAAAAAATAGCTAATTTTCCAAAGAAAATAGCCAAAAACTACATTTGTCCTATGCTGAGCAATGTTATTCACTACTCAAGAAGAGCATCGAAAAGCACTCAGAATGACATAATGCGTACACACCCTATTCTAGATAGGCTCTCATAGTAGAAGGGCTCGCTTATGCCGCGGACTAGAAAAGTCACATAAACGACTGAATACTATTGACTTAATTGTTTCAGAAAAGAACAAAAAATTCTTATTTTTAGGGTTAAGTGTTGCTTTAATTACATAACTTTACGTGCCTGAAGATTTCTATCATTATTATAAAGTTTTAAAATAATAATAATAAAAAAATATGCATTCGAAATTGAAAATATGTTTAAACAATTATTTACTTTTTATTTTATTGTTTTAAAATTTTGTTTCATTACAGATATTTCGAGCCCACAAACTTATATTGTACAGAGCTAGTTCTGTGTTTGAAGCTATGATCTTGGATGGTTTGGTAACTGAAAATGAAGAAGTAAGAATTACTGATGTTGAACCAAAAATCTTCAAGCTGATGTTAAAGTAAGTTGCGAATGAAAATTCAATATGTTCAGTAAATTTGTTTTAGTGCTCTGGATTCAGGCGCTGTTTGTCTCATTATTTACCTTTTATTATTCCCCCCCCCCTTCTTTTTCTGATTTTATTAGAATATTTGAAAATGACAACAAAATTACAAATTCCTGCACAAGCAAATTGTGCAAGTATTTTATAATACCTGCAACATAACATAAAATTTTACTGTATTGGCTTGGCTAATAAAGAAACAGCTTTCTTGAGGCCTTTTAAATCTGACTCGCATCCGCTCCGCTTCAATCATACTAATGCTGTTCGTAAACCCTGTTCTCTGCACCAAAAATGACGATTGCCTATGGTTATTCAAATGGAATGCGCATTTTTTGGTGCAAGAGAACAGGGTTTACGAACAGCATTACTGTGCATGCGTAGTGTATTGAAACTGAAACATATGTACAGACAACTTCAAATTATCTGTCTTATTGGGACCTCTTATTTAAGAAATTAGAATAATATCTTAGTATATTTTAAATTTGTTTTTGATCTTAATGACAAAATTTTGAAATGAGAGCCCAAAGTAGAGATACTTAAGGTGTTCAAAATCACCCCGGTTGACGAGTATAATCTAAATCACTTTAAGTCGGCTACTAAAATTTTTTCTTTATCTTCTTCAGTCCCAGCTTATACATCAGATAATTCAATAAAAAATAAAGGAAAAAAGAAGAAAAAAAGAACAAATTGAAAATTGAGATAAAAATACAAAAATTTGGACCTGAAAGCACCCTTAAATTCATGCGTTTTTAAAAGCTATTTTGAGCATTGAGTGGGCAGGGTATCCGCAAAAGTATGAAAACCTTTTTGGTTTTGACAGAGAGCATATTTTGGTTATTCCGAGAGCTGCACAAAAACATGGTTAAGTGTACGACAATAAAATAATTTTTTAAAGTGCCTGGGACTGAAGTGGATACAACAAAAATATGTGACAAACAAAACCATACATATTATTTAATTAATACTATTTTAATTACCCATTTTACCAATGGTGTTTTTGCCATTTATTTCGTAAAAAGTAAAAATTTATAACATGGCATCATCATACACATTCACAACCATTTGAAACTATGCTAATTAACCATATAGTTTTACAATAATTTTATAAAATTGTGTATCTTTTAATCACCTTTGTTTGTTATCTTATTTGTTTCTGTAGGTTCATTTACACTGATGTCATTCCTGACAATCTTTGTGTGGAAGATTTAATATTTTTGTGTTTGGCTGCAAACAAATACCTCCTCTACAATTTACGTGAACTCTGCATCAACAATCTGTGCATCAAAGTGGATGTAAGTACAGTCAGGAGAAGCTAAGAATGCTTTTCAAGGTCATTGGAAAATCCAACAATCGATTAACCACAAACTATTAACTATTACACCATTTTTGGGCGATTGTTCAAAAAATTGACCTATCGCTCACATTGTTAGAATCTTGGGGACTTTATGTGGGCCTTTGAAGGTTTGATTTAATTCTACTCTTACAGCAATAGCTATGTTTACATCAGTTAAGGGAGTAGGGTACCGACGTTGTCCATTTCTCACAATTTTCTTGTCCAAAAAATCTGAAATTTTGCACAATGATACTTCAGCTTGAGATCATTTCAAATATATAAAAATTTTAGGGGGTTACCGTGCAAATTATTTTTATATGATTTTTTGAAATTTTAAGCCCATAAGGCTCAATGTTAATTTCAACATTTTTTTCTGTTTTTCGGGATGGTCAAACATCATGAAATTTTTATCACAGCTAGGTGTGACCTTTAGATACACAATGACACCAAAACACTTCTAGTTTTTGAGATATAAGGTTGGTACCCTACTTCCTTAAATAATGGAAACTGGTTTATATATATTTTGGATTTATTATCTCAAAGAAAAGAATAGAGAAACCAACCAACAGTGCCTTTATACCATGATGAAGTCTGTTTAGGTAAAAATCTTGATGGCACAATTAACACAAATATTTACGAATACATTGATTAAATTAAAACATAGAACTGAAAGGTCATCCCCCTCAAAATATCATAAAGGCATATATAGGACAAACTTGAACAAAAAACATGTCTAATATTCTAACATACCCAAATTTAAATATGTTGATTTGGCCAGAGTTAATATATTTTTAAAAGTTTATTTTCCACTCACAAAAATGGCAGATGCGGGTGTATGACGTCACAGCTCACTATAGTCCAGGCGCACGGGAACAGGTGAACTGTGACGTCATACCTGTATCTGCTATTTCTTGAATGGAAAATAAATTAAAAATCAATGACTCCGGTCAAATCAATTGGTATGTTAGGATATTATACATGTTTTTTGTTCAACATGTTCTACTCCTTTAATCTGTGTATGGATGCAAACTCAAACAAACAAATCTTTTTAGCTTTGGTGTGTTTTTACATCTAGGACCAATGATATAATTTTTACCGTACTTTGATTGGCAGATTCATGTAATACCTGCTTGTGTGTGATATCTAAGCACTGTACCTTATATGTAGAGTTATTATGAATAAGTAGAACTTTTATTTCATCCCACAAACCTATTTTTTGTTATCACTTTTATTGCCACATGTTGCTTAAAGTTGTTTTTGTTTTTTCTGTCTGTAGTTGCTGAATGTATGGACAATTTTTAATCTTGCTGATATCCTGGAGGGTTCTGTTCTTTATGAAACAGCTCTGAAGGTACATTAATAAAATATATAAAGCATTATATTTATATATAGGGTGTATGCATTCATATAAAAGTTGATGACATGTGAGCACTTAATAAACATGTGCTATGCTAGTATAGGAAATTTAACACATTTTGCCAGTTTAGAAATATAATTAGCAATATTTTTGAACACATTTTGATGCTATTAACAGGATAAATTAAGTATTTAACTATACAAGAAAGATAATCATAAGACTAATTTTAAAGAAAAGTAGGGAAAAACCATGTTTGTCCTATGCTGAAAGTGATGTTATTCATTGCTCCAGTATGGCGTTGAAGCTCATTCAGTATGACGTTATGTGAGAATATACCCTATACATATAAAATGAAAACACTTATGCACTAGTATCTTAAAGAATACTTAGATTAAGTCTATAGGGATAGTCAATGATGGCCTTTTTAATAGTGTCCATTGTGTTATTAAAACTCCCAAAAACGCGATCTAAATTTTTTTAACTATTCACGTGTTGAGAGTTGAGAGCAAAAGCCGTTAAGCAACCAGGACCATACATCACATTTAAAATCTAGCTCTCTTGCCAGCTTGCTGCAAGGGTGAGTTATTTTATCTTTGTATAAATTACTGTACTGCATATGTAAAAACGTAATAACATTTTATAGAAGTAAAATATTACGTCGAGTAGTGATAGCAAAAATAGGAGTAACACACGCTCACACCAAACTAACGTGAGAGCGAACTTAGCTGTGACATAGGTTTGGGGTTGCAGTAATGGCTCAGTGCAATAATAATTAAAATTTTGAGATTGCATTTTTGGTAAGTTTTAATAACACAATATTATTATATTGTATATTAAGCTATCGTTAACTACCCCTTTAATATTTTTTTTTAGGTGGTAACTGATTTTGCACAACAAGTATTCAACCATTCCATGTTCCTTGAGCTGCCTCACAAGACTCTGGTAGCCATCGTCAAAGAAGAGAACATTAACGTCAACTCTGAGATGGATGTTATCAACGCTTGTTTAATCTGGGCTAAACAACAATGTGAACGTCGTGGCATCCCACAAACAGATTACTACATCAGGAAAATCTTGGGAGAAGAAATCATCTCAAATATAAGATTTCTTACACTTAAACCTGTAGAGTTCACTACAGGACCTGGTATGAGCCAATGGCTTACTAATAAAGAAAAATTATCAATTTTGATGGCTTTATCAGCTCCTGGTAAAGTACAATTGAAATCAAATCTTTGTAATAGAGTAGAGAAGAGAAAGAATGTGAACATAAAAACAGACATTTAAATTATGTACTTACATAATATAATTACGTAACTAATAAAGGAACAACTGTTTTGAGGCTGACTTAAAGCGATTTTCTCGCATCTGCTTCCATTTCTGCTTACTAAGCAAATGTGAGCTAAATCAATTATAGGCGTAGCACACCTTGAACAAAAAAAGTTTTGTAATATGCTAACAAACCTGAAAATCAACGTTGAGTTGTCCTGAGTCATTGATTTCTAATTTATTTTCTATTCACAAAATGGCACACAAGAGGTCAAAATGACTTCACAGCTCGCCTTATCCTTGTGTGCGTAAAACAAGCGAGCTGTAACGTCATTGACCGCTTGTGCCATTTTGTGAATGGAAAATAAATTAGAAATCAATGACTCCGGCAAAATCAACATTGAGCTTCAGGTTTGTTAGGATATTACACAACTTTTTTGTTCAAGGTGTTCTACGCCTTTAACCTTGGCCTTAAAACTGTTGCTACTTCATCAGTCAATAATAAAAATGGGAGCAATTCTTGTTTGGTATTATTAAAACCAATACATAGGAATTATTAGCATTTTGTTACACATTTTTATCTCGTAAGTATTACATTGTACTTAATTAAATTACATAAAAAATTCATTCATATATTAAAATAACAAATTAAATATAAAAAAAAAGTAATTTGTTTTCTTAAGTTAAATCTAAGTTATAAAATATAGGCCATATTATAGGTTAAACAAACTTATTAACATTATTTATTTGCTGGGGGGGGGGGGGGGGGGTGTGGTGTCTTGATCCATATTTTATTTGATGCATTTATATAAAAGAGACATTATGCAATATTAATCATGTGGAGTTTTGAATATCATTTGTAATTTTTTTTTACTTCATAACCTAAAAACTTTAAAAGTAACATTTTATTAATTATTATAAATAACATTATTTTTAAAATTCATCAGTACATAATATTATGAATATTTTGTTTTTCTTTGTCTTGTTAACACAAATAAATTAAAAGATTTATAGACAGGGGAAACCATGAGTAATAAAGGCTTTACCATATGGTGAAAAGAGTGCCATGGTTTGATGAAAATCTTGATAGCACAGGTAGCACACATTGGAAAGACTTTTCGCACTATAAACTCAGTTCTTACAAATCGGAGAGAAACTAAATAAATGTTTACTGTATTTATAGTTTCTCATTCATAATTTTGTAAGGACTGACAAAGGCAAAACACTTTGTTTCCCCCTGGATTTTAGTGCCTTTAAAGCCCTTGTCAACTTACTTTTTTATCATTTAGAATACTAGATTGATTATTACCATACCTTATTATCCAATTAGACACCAACACGTTGATTTTGTATTTATTTTCTGTTCGACTGTTATATCACGTATCTGTCGTCACAATGTACCGCCACCAATCACAGTCACCTCTCTGTTCACCTGATAAATATAAGCCCCTCCCTCAAGTTCTTTAGCCCTATCACGGCCCCATCTGTACATTGTGACGTCAGATACGTGATATAACAGTCAAAATGAAAATAAATATAATATATAGGAAAAAACCATCGCGGTTGGTATTAATTACGTTTAAAAAAATAATTAGAAAATAGTTGGTAGAGATTAGAGCACGTTGAATTGAAAATTAATAAAACGCGAAAATTCTCTAATTTAGATAGTAAATTGGTACTAGGGATGCAAATCATTCTTGCTTGCGCTATATAAAAATAGACGTTAAAAGGGATGAGGGGTATAGTGTCAATGTAAAATACGATATACCTAACATCTCACGTTCTCACACTACATCAAAGGCACAACATTAAAAAACAGCATCAGACTTACTCTTGGCCTTAGACCGGTTTCGTCCTTTACCTAGGACTCATCAGTAAGGCTCGGCAGAGAGCTCTGTACAGCTAGAGATGGCTCACACCACATCTGCTAACTGACTGAGCTGAGGAAGCAAGTGGCAGCCGCGTTTTTATACGCGATGCCCCCGCAGCTGCTCGCGCTGATCGGTTGAACAATCGTGCGCGCAAACCCGGCTTGCTATTTAAAACCTCTCATCCTCACACTGTAATATAATATTGTGCACTAAGAGGGATGCAAGAGGGATACAAGCCGGGTTTGCGCGAGTGATTGTTCAACCAATCAGCGCGAGCAGCTGCGGGGGCATCGCATATAAAAACGCGGCTGCCACTTGCTTCCTCAGCTCAGTCAGTTAGCAGATGTGGTGTGAGCCATCTCTAGCTGTACAGAGCTCTCTGCCGAGCCTTACTGATGAGTCCTAGGTAAAGGACGAAACCGGTCTAAGGCCAAGAGTAAGTCTGATGCTGTTTTATAATGTTGTGCCTTTCATGTAGTGTGAGAACGTGAGATATTAGGTATATCGTATTTTACATTGACACTATACCCCTCATCCCTTTTAACGTCTATTTTTATATAGCGCAAGCAAGAATGATTTGCATCCCTAGTCCCAATTTACTATCTAAATTAGAGAATTTTCGCGTTTTATTAATTTTCAATTCAACGTGCTCTAACCTCTACCAACTATTTTCTAATTATTTTTTTAAACGTAATTAAAATGAAAATAAATGACAATAAATACAAAATCAACGTGTTGGTGTCTAATTCATGGATATAATAATAAAATATGGTAATTATCAATCTAGTATTCTAATTGAAAAGAAAGTAAGTTGACAAGGGTTTTCAGCTATCCAAGGTGTTTATATAACCACTGCTAGCAAGACTTCACCTAACTATGGGACTCTCTTCATGGTTTAAGGCCATTGTTGGTTTCTGCTATCCAGCTATCCTATGGTAAAAATATTAATCATGGCTTAATTACCACAATGGTTTCTCCTATATCATAAATACAATTATATATATATATATATATATATATATAGTAAATGAAAATAATTGTTTGCATCTTCGCTGCAGGTAAGATTTAATATTCAAATGTATCATGTATTTATAAATTAATAGAACAAGAAAGGTAATTTTAAATATTTTATTGCATTATTTTATCCTATTATTAAATTGTAACATCAAATGAGGTTATATCGATAATGTTTTTATTATTTTTATCAGGTCTTCCGAATAGAAATGTTGTTGTAGAGTTTTTTTTTGTGCTGCGACCTTTTGAATCATACCTGTTCTTTTCATAGAGCTCATAGTCGCATGGCAAAAAAAAAAAAAAAAAAAAAAAAACTCTACAACGACATCTCTATTTGAAAGAACTGATAATTTTCTCTTCTAACTTTTTAATAAATTGGCTTTGGCACTATTGTTTCATGTCGTTGGCTTAAGGTCAATGGAGGCTATCGGTTAAGCGCGCGGGCTGACGCGGGGAAAGCTACGGGTCCCCTAATTTAACATTACGCTTATGGGGAAAAACACGTTTTTTTTTTTTTTTTTTTTTTTTTTTTTTTTTTTTTTTTTTTGTCGTTGCAATTTTTGCAATTTTTGAGAAAATTGCTCCTCGGAGAAATTTAAATGAGAAATACTAGAAAAACTTTTACGTGTTTTAAGCAATAGAAAATTTTTAACAATTTTTTAAACCAATCACATCACTCAGATGTTCTTAACGTGGGAAATCAGGTATTATATATGGGAATGGGATTTGACTAAAAAGTTGTATCAAGAAAGAAAAGTGTGAAAGTTTGCACAATGATATATTAGGATGCGGTATCTTCAAAAATGTAAAAAAAAATTTGGGGGAGGGGGGTCCTGAACTAGATGTTATTTTATGATTTTTTGAAACTTTGGTCCCATAAGAGAAGAGCCCATGTTAATAAATTGTTGATGGTCACAGAGTCTGAAAATTGTATCATTTTAGGTATATGTATAGCTGTTAATATTAATTTCAAATGGCATCATAGAAAGTTTCAAGTTTTCTTTTTAGATTTTGAGATACAAGCCATCTGAATACAACCCTAAGTTTGCACTGATATGTGAGCTACAAAATAGAGTTCGATCATTCATATTAAAGTTGACGCCATAAGTGAGCGCTAAATAACAGGCCAGTATGGAAAATGGCTCATTTAGCCAGTTTAAAAATACTTTGCCATTTTTTTGAAAGCATTGATGCTGTTAAAAACTTTGAAACTTTATAATTGCATTTGAAAGTTAATAGTAATGGCTACCTGGGATAAAATTTTCAGAATTCGTGATCATCAGATAAAGGAGAAAATTGTTATTGAAATTAACATGGGCTCTTATGAGACTAAAACTTCAAAAAATTATCATTTAAAATCTAGCATGGTGACCCCACCCACCAAAATTTTTACATTTTTGAAGATACTTTACCTTAATGTATTGATGTATCACTGTGCAAAATGTCAGATTTTTCTTTTTCTTTTTTTTTACAATTTTTTAGTCGAATCCCATAGTACCTGATTTCCCGCCTTAACAGGTTGAATTCAGTGGCGTAACTACCAAGGGGAAAGAGGGGGAAGTTCCCCCGGGCCCGTTGACTTCTGGGGGCCCGTCGGCTTCTGGGGGGGCCCATTGATGTTTGGCGCAAAAAAAAAAAAAAAAAAAAAAAAAAAAAAAAAAAAAATGATAATATTAAATTTTATGTTGAAAAACAGTATTTGAAAGTTAAAGTGGATCAATCAAATAATATGCATTTTGTGACAGAGGGTATTAATATTAACTACATTTTTTAACTGTCACCACCTTCTAATTAAATTTTCTATAAATGTCTTCTTCAAATATCATATGTCGATGTTCTCGCGTCAAGATGAAGCTACTACACTTTACAAATTTCCGAAGAATGAACGATCTACACTTTACAAATTTGCGGCTACCTGGAGCTTTTCCTACCTGTTTTATATAGCAGATGCTTCAGGTAGTCGCGAATTTGTAAAGTGTAGATCGTTCATTCTTCGGAAATTTGTAAAGTGTAGTAGCTTCATCTTGACGCGAAAAGATCGATGTATTTTTTCTATTTATAGCAAAAATTAATTATTGACAAAAATTAAAATCATGTATAATAGGCCATTTTAACGATTTTTTTTTTTTTTTTTCATGTTAGTGACACTTTTTAATTTTCATTATAAAAAATAGCTTAAAATTTCAGTGCCACGCCCCCTTTTCCAAAAATTTTCGCCTGAGGCGCGCATCCGCCCCTCCTCCCCGGCACTGTCGCCCTTTCGGGGGGCCCATGTCAGACTTTTCCCCCTTGTCAAAATTTTGAAGTTACGCCACTGGTTGAATTAGTAATGCTGTTCGTAAACCCTGTACTCTTGCACCAAAAAATGCGCATCATTCCATTTGAATAACCAAAGGCGATCGTCATTTTTGGTGCAGAGAACAGGGTTTACGAACAGCATTAATGTTTCGGGCAGATGTGCAAGAAAAATTATTAGTAAAGGTAAAACGGTTTGGAGGGCGACTATAAGCGAATTCGGTCACATCCGCTTCCGTTTCTTGACTACGAATGCGCAGTAAGTTGAAACGGAAGCGGAGGTGAGCAAAATTGCTTATAGTCCGCTTTAAAACAGTTGTTCCTTTATCAGTCAATAATAACTAAAAAAAAAAAAAAAAAAAAAAAAAAGCTAATTTTTCAAAGAAAAAGGCCCAAAAACTACGCCGCTTGTCCTATATATGCTTAGAAATGTTATTCATTGTTAGACAAGAAGAGCATTGAAAAGCACTCAGAATGACGTCATGTGCACACACCCTATATGATGTAGAAAAAATGTCACTTTGCGCTAACTTTCGAACTAAAGAAAATTCATATTGACTGATAAAGGAACAACTGTTTTGAAGCTGACCATAAGATAAGCAATTTTGGTCACATCCGCTTCGATTTACTGCGCATGCGTAGTAAGGAGAAACGGAATTGGATATGTGACCGAAATTGCCTATAGTGCCCCAAAACCATTGTTCCGTGTTGGTCCGTGGTCCGTGGCAAAAAATAGGGCCACAAGTTAACATGTAAGGTATAGGCCAATCCAGCTATTTTCGCTATTTTTTCTGCCTCAATGGTTAAATCCTGTAAATTTTTTTACCAAATAGTCAGTTTGAGGGCTTTGTGCATCTTTTTTATTAAGAAAATTTTTTCCTAGCGGCAAGAATTATAGCAGAACTAGCCGTATTGGCCTATACCTTACATGTTAATTTGTGGGCCTATTTTTCGCCGCTGTAAGAGCAAGTCGAGAATAAAAAATAAAAAATCAGTCTCTGCTATTGTTTTTCTTAGGGTAAAATAGTAAAAATAATAGGCTATATAGAAGGTGCTTGTATTCAATAGATGTTATCTGTGAGTGTGAGGTGCGCAAAAAAAAAAAAAAAAAAAAAAAAAAAAAAAAAAAAAAAAAAAACCAAAAAAAAAAAAACCAAAATCCTTTTTTTTTCCCTATATGTTTATATAGACTAATGACTAATAACATACTTGAGATCATACTAATTCAACATATTATTTACAATAACATCAATATATTTGAGAGCATATATGCTCTCAAAAATATTGCATAGTGTTTTTAAACTATAAAAATGATTTTTTGTCGTATGCCACCGTTAACTGAGTTATCCAACATGGCTTCGACTTTAAAGCCTTTGTCAACTTACTTTTTTATTATATAGAATAAAATACTAGATTGATATTTATCATACCTTATTATCCATGAATAAGACACCAACACGTTGATTTTGTATTTATTTTCATTTTGACTAGCTGTTATATCACGTATCTGACGTCACTATATATTAATGTACAGCGATGGGGCCGTGATAGGGGTAAAGAACTTGAGGGAGGGGCTTAAATTTATCACGTGATAAGAGCAGTGACTGTGAGTGTGGCGGCGGTACATTGTGACGTCAGCGTGATTTATAAGTCAAAATGAAAAGAAATAATACAAAATCAACGTGGTGGTGTCTATATTATAATGGATAATAGGTATATGGTAATTATCAATCTATTATTCTAAATGTTAAAAAAGTAAGTTGACAAGAGGGCTTTATCCCACATGGAAAATTAAAGTCGGCTATCCGAGATCGCCGCGACAATAAAAAAATACATCGCCGAAGGTCGATGGCTAATATTTACAAATTTACAAAATCGGTTTTAGTCATCTTGCCGACTAAATAATTTTGTAAATCGGCGTAGGTCGGACGATCATGTCGGATTCTTATGTGGGATGGCTTTAACATGAATGCATAATAGTCCGTGTTCTGCTCGGTTATGCTGGTGGCCTGCCTGGCCTCTGCTTGTGGCGGGCCACGGGCGCGAGGTTGGGCTTGGTGGGAGACAACAGCCAGCACGGGCAGGCACCAGGCATGGGCGGCCGGAGGGGCGGGGGGGGGGGGGGGGGGGGGGTTCAAGGCCAAGCTGGGCCAAGCGGCCAAACCAGGGCCAAACCATAAGAGCGGACACGAGACACGAGCGATGCAAGTGGCTCTGCGCCTGCGTGTTGTGCGTTTTTGTGCGTTATTGTGCATGTGGTTTTCTGGTACTTTCCATGATTTCTTGTAAAATGCTTGTCATGTGCTTGGCACTGCTGTCACTGCTTGTAACATAAAATTCTTTCGCATTATTTCGTGGGCTGCTGTTGCGTTATTGCGAATGCGTGCACTCCTGCTTTTTTCGACAGCTTCTTGGTCTTGGCCGGTGGGTTAATAATATATTTATACTTATAATTGTTGGTGGACTGGATTTAGTGAGGAGAGGACACTCGCGGAGGAAAAACCAAGAAAAACCTTATCTGAACGCTATATTATACAACGTTGGAAAATAATTTTCGTGTTGGTACGTATGCATATTTTAAAAGGCATATAATATGTAATTTAAATTTTTATTATTTGTATAATTATAAATGTTCGCCAGTATATATCAGCAAGAACCAGGTGCACATTGATAGTGACTGTCCTAGAGAGGGGTCCTATATAGATCGAGTACATATCAATTTTACATGGTACCTTCTAGTGATATGCTTTTTTCCGATTTAAAGAGTCCTACTATATATTTGATTGTTGGTGTGTGTCAGGGTCACCGCACGCCTTCAACAAAAAGTTGGTATACATAGGGGACCGACGTCGGCCATTATACATATATAGACTCAAACTTTTATCGTGAAAAAAATCTGAAATTTTGCACAATGATATATATTATGTAACTTCAGCCAATTTCAAATATATATAAAAATTTTGGGGGGTCACCGTGCAAGTTAATTTTATATGATTTTTTGAAATTTTAGGCCCACAATTCTCGACTTGCTCATACAGCGCCACCATGGTCCGTGGCAAAAAATAGGGCCACAAGTTATAACATGTAAGGTATAGGCCAATCCAGCTATTTTCGCTATTTTTCCTGCCTCAATGGTTAAATCCTGTAAATTTTTTTACTGAATAGTCAGTTTGAGGGCTTTGTGCATCTTTTTTATTAAGAAAATTTTTTCCTAGCGGCAAGAATTATAGCAGAACTAGCCGTATTGGCCTATACCTTACATGTTAATTTGTGGGCCTATTTTTCGCCATGGACCATGGTGGCGCTGTAAGAGCAAGTCGCGAATTAAAAGGCCCAATGTTAATTTCAATCATTTTTTTCGGGACGGGTCAAACATCAAACATCATTAACAGATCATTAAATTTTTATCACGGCTCATTATAGGTGTGACCCTTAATTATATAGCTACACAATGACACCAAATTGAGACCCCAAACACTTAGTTTTTGAGATATATATAAGGTCGGTACCCTATACATACTCCCTTTTAACAACAATAATTTAGTTTTTAAAGTTTTGTCGTGTGACTATATAAGATAAGACTATAACAGGAAAGTAATTATAAGGCTATTTTCCGACCCACTTTGTACAAAATGTAAAAACGCCATATTTTCGGGCCTATAAGAAAAATTTTTCTGATTTTTTTTTTTTAACTTGCTTCACTAGAAGAGGTATAACCATGTAAAATAGGTAACTCTAGGACAAAGTCCCTTTCAATGTGCATCTGGTCCTTTTTGCTGCTGATATTTATACTGATCATTATGTATTATGAATTCCAATATAGTTCCAATATGGCTGATGACAATAAGGATTGGCGTGAAGGCTGTCATACAATAAGTGACCAAGAAGGTCACTTGCTTGAAACTGGTGCTCGTAGTGACTGTGCCTTCAGAGTTGTTGGAGAACAAGAAGAGGTATGTGTGCATATGTGTGTATAAAATAAAATATATTATATGCATACAGGAATGCATGCGCCGTGCATCATATATGCACATGTACGTACATATATATATATATATATATATATATATATCCCTGCTAAAAAAAAAAGGATTAAATGCATGATTTAATATTGTGCCAAATTTGTATATTCGGTATATTTGGTATATTTTATTTAAACCCTTTACACCGAAGAAACAGTAAGATTTTCGGTTTAAAGGGTGTAAAGGGTTTAAATAAAATATACTAAATACACCAAATTTACGAATTTGGCACAATATTTAGTAATTTAATATACCCTTTAAACCCTTTTTTTTAGGAGGGATATAGGCCTATATATATATATATATATATATATATATATATATATATACATCATACATATATGCATATGAAATGTATCATTAACATATGATATTAGAACATGATTTTATAATTTATAGTTTTTTAAACATATAATTTTCTTTGATTATACAAAAACTTGAGATATATACATTATATTTATACACTCTGTCATATACATACATGGTAAAAAGTGTATTACAGTTATCAGGCAGGTCATATCAGCAAACATGGAGATTTTTTTTCTCTTCTCTCCCCAGGAAAAATGAGAAAATACCCCTAAATTAAATTAAGAAAAAAAAAATTAAAACAAACCCCTATATATCTGCTACAACCCCCCTTACAGCTGCATTGTATTGTAAATGAAAGCAACCTGCTTTTGTGTATGCATGTATAATATAATTATATATGTTTATTAAAAATTGGTTATACCATATATAACACAATCTGTATACAAGTAAATAATAAAGTATTTTAATTTTTATGAGTAAAATATATTTACTTGTGTTATTTTTGTTTCATGACGTTACAGATATTTCGTGCGCACAAATTTGTGTTGTATCGAGCTAGCTCTGTGTTTGAAACCATGTTTTATGGATCTCTACCTGAGAATGATGTAGTGACAGTAACTGACATTGAACCAGAGATCTTCAAAGTCATGTTGAAGTGAGTATATCTCTGTGAAATTACCTGTTCTGATCATTCTTTAGATATTTTAATATAAAGCTTTTTAGGAATTAGGGTGGTTGGTTATAATTGTATATTTCTGGGAAGCTTTATAAATATTTATAAATTATACTTTTTCATCATATATATAGTGCAGTATACTGCAAATCGTCCATGCCATTGTCAATCCTTCTTTCAAACATAGCTTTAGCATACGTGGAGGGCGAGGCTTGACCATATCGCAGTGATGATATATAGACAGGGGTGTCAAACACGCAGCCCGCAGAACCTCCGATTAAAAAAAAAAATACATGAAATAATAAAAAAAAATGTATAATTTCAGATTTAGTCCCACTTTTTCATGATTTTAAAATTAACAATATTAATATTCTCAATTTAATGTATATTATTTGCGTAAAAATCAATAGCCACGCCCCCCCTTTAAAAAAAATTTGGCTCCGGCAGAGCTGTGTCCTCCCCTCACTGAAAGTCTGTGGCCTGCAAATGATTTCTATTCTAAGGTCCGATTTGGCCCGGCATACAAAATGAGTTTGACACCCCTAATAAATAGGATGATCGCGGCGACAAAATTTTCAAGCGTCGAGCACCTCAAAAAAGAAAGAAAAAAAAAAGTGTGCAATATCCTATCAAACTTAAAAATCAACATTGATTTGGCTGGAATTGTTGGTTTCTAATTTATTTTCCATTCGCGGAATGATGCGTGTGGAATTTGACGCCTCAGCTTGCTTTGTTTTACATGAGAGTGGACTATATAGGCAAGCTGTGACGCCATAGGTCATATGATGTGACTGAAAAATTAAAAAGAAATCAATGATTCTGGCCAAATCAATGTTGATTTTCAGGTATGTTAGGATATGACATTTTTTTTTCAAGGTGTTCTATGCATCGACACTGCTGATCTATATAATCCATGCCTTAAAAGGAAATATTTTTTATTTTCTTCCAATGTTTTTTGAAAAACACAGTGGATGCTCACTTCCCAAAGAGGACGTTACACGTTTTAAAAGTTAGTTCGGTTGCACCACCACTTCATTGGCAGCACCGTCGAATAGTATGTTGACGTCATCCATGACGTCACAACAGCTCGATGTGACGTCAGCTGGGGGTTCAAGCCACACATTCGACGGTGCTGCTCTTTGAGTGGTGGTGCAACGAACTAACTTTTTTTGGTTCACGAACGTGTAACATCCTCTATGGGAAGTGAGCATCCACTGAACATGATCCTGTACTCTATTGTTTATATCAATAATTTATGAGCTTGAAAAAGCCTATATGTAATTTTTTATAATACAAAAATATAATGCAACGAGTTATAGTAATTTTATAATACATACATACATACATATCATGACGCTATAAATCCCTTTCGGGGTAAGCCAACAACACAGATGTTTTATCCTGACCCAGTGATAGACCTCCACAACTTCCTATCCTGACATACTTCACTTGCTTCCGCCAGTCTCATACCTTGTTTCATACATTTCCGTTTGCATTTCATACTGCGTACATTCTTATTTTTCAAACATCTTCCAACCACCTCAGACCATGATGTTTTAGGCCTGCCTCTATCTCTCCTTCCATCCACTCTACTATGAAATACCTGCTTTGCTATTCTTTCATCACCCATTCTCTCAACATGACCAAACCACCGTAATACACTGTTCTCATACTTCTCAGTCACAGTTTCTTATACTCCACATTTCTCCAACACCCAAGTATTCCTTACCCTATCTAATCTTGTTTTACCACACATACTTCTGAGAAACTCATACCAACAGCATTCACCCTACTCATATGCCTACTCTGACATACCCATGATTCAGAACCATATAAGATAGTTGGGAGTAAGACAGAATTGTACACTGTAAGTTTTGCTTTGTTTGATAAAGCATCACTCTTGGCCAATCCTGCCATGCTGCCAACTACTTTCCTACCTGCCGTCACTCTCCTCTCAATCTCCCCATCTATACTTCCATTCTCTTGATATAATCTTCCCAAATATACAAACTCTTTCACTCTTTCCAGCTTTTCCAGTAATTTTATAATGTTCCATATAATGTATATATATAGGACATATATGGACTGACACCACAAATTTCTTTATTTTTTCCAGATATGTGTACACTGATGTGCTGCCTGATAACTTGAGTGGTCAAGACTTGATGTCACTGTGTTTGGCTGCTAACAAATATCTCATCTACAATCTACTTCAAACATGCATTGAAAAACTTACAACCAAAGTTGATGTAAGTTATTATGATTAAATTAGGAAATAATATAATTATTCTTAAAATTAAATTGAGAAACTATCATAATTAATGATAAAATTTTATTAATGAATAGGATATATACCTATAGGCCTATTATATAAGTTAATAATTAAATTTATAGCCATGCATATAATAGAAAACAGTTTACAGGAGACATTTAGAGCATGTTAAATTAAAATTGATAATTGGGTACATTTATAATTGCTTTGGGGGACTTGGGATAATAATATTGATCTTGTTCCGAACAAAATGTCTATCTTGATTTTATCATGGGTGAAGCAAAATGTCTATCTCGTATTTTGTCACAGGAAGCAAAATGTATTTCCCTCTTAAACTGTAGATGGCACAAGATGATACTCAAGATAGACATTTTGCTGCAGGTGAAAAAATAAGAGATGGACATTTTGCCTCCTGTGACAAACAACGAGATAATATGCATTTTGTTCGCAACTACATCGATAATTTATATAATATATGTATATGTATCTTCTTATCAATGTATATTCTATGTGTGCTTATAATTTTAGGTACAGAATTTGTGGACAATTTTGAATCTTGCTGACAAACTGGACAGTACTGTCCTCTGCAAGGCTGCTCTAAAGGTAAAAAAAAAAAAAAAAAGAAAAAAAAAGTAATAAAATATTTAAAGCATCTATAGGCATATAATTTTTATACTTTTGCATAATATCTCGATGCCAATAACTATAAATGATATTCCATACTATAATAATAAGTTATTATTTATATGAGGATCAATATTGCGATATAATTAAAAAAGTGACGAAAATATTGTGTTAATAAACACACACATAGTTTGGAACCATGAGGAAATAAGCAAGAATTAAATAATAATAATAGGTATTTTTATACATTTTGTGTTCAAAATGCTACTTTTTTCAATAGGTGGTAAGTTCAATTTAATTTTACTCATATACCGTGATGATTATAAAAGCCACGGTGTACATATTTACATATATATTAATAGAAAATCAAGAACAGATAGGTTACATATAACAATTTGGTTTTAGTCTTTTTTAGGTTATATATAGACACAGGTTTCAGCAACCATTGTTATTATGATCATACACACTGTAACATGCTATATAAGCATATTATTGCCATAATCTTGCCGACTTATATACCGAGTCTCTATAATTAACCCAACCAAATTTTAATGACAAATTGTTTTTCTTGCATCTCCGCAGTAGTATATCCAATGTTCCATATTATGGTACAATTGCAATAAATGTACAATGACAAAGTGCAACAATATATGACAAAAAAAAAATTAAAAAAAATAGAATTTGGTGGAGAAGGGGGGGGGGGGGGGGAGAGCTTTTCTAATCTCTATAGAGGTCATCGGTTTAAAAAAGCTTAATGTCTATATGTCTTAACAAACACTCATGTATGTCTAGTATTTCTCATTAAAGGCGTAGAACACCTTGAACAAAAAAAAGTTGCGTAATATCCTAATAAACCTGAAAATTTACGTTGATTTGGCCGGAGTTATTGATTTCTAATTTATTTTACATTCACAAAATGCTGCTCCCGGTCACTGACGTCACAGCTCCCCCGGTTTACTTGCGCGTGGACTAGGCGAGCTGTGACGTCAGTGACTGGCAGCGGCATTTTGTGAATGGAAAATAAATTAGAAATCAATGACTCCGGCCAAATCAACGTTGATTTTTAGGTTTGTTAGGATATTACACAACTTTTTTGTTCAAGGTGTTCTACGCCTTTAAAGTTTATCTGGCATCGGTGGAGTAGTTTTCTCAAAAATAAAATAATAATATTAATAATAAGTATTTTTTCCCAATAATTGCGTGTTAAATTAGGGGACCCTTAGATTTCCCCGCATCTCCCCGCGGGCTAAACCGATAAGTTCCAATGTATTTTAAATCTCATTTTTTTTTTTTTTTTTTTTTGAAGGTGGTTGGAGACCATGCTGCAGTAGTATTCAACAACCCTATGTTCCTGAAGATATCACACAGTACTTTGGTAGCCATCATCAAAGAAGATAACATCAACATCGCCTCTGAAATGGAGGTGATTGATGCTTGTTTACGCTGGGCGAAGCAACAATGTGAACTTCAGGGTACTGATCAAATTGATGGTATCATGCGTAAGATTTTGGGAGAAGAAATAATTTCAAATATGAGGTTTCTGACACTTTCTCATGAGAAGTTTGCCACAGGTCCTGGCATGCAAAGTTGGCTCACAGCAGAGGAAAAGTTACTTATATATTCAGAACTGTCAGCCCCTGGTAAACTGAAATTACTACCAAGCATCTGTGCTAACGTAACTCAGAGAAACAGCTACATGAACAGTGTAGCAGCTTTCGGTGCTACCAATCCAATAATGCCATCTGGTCTCCCTAGTTACAAGATTAACTTTAAGAGGAATAAAAATATGTGTAGTTTATCTCAATTATATCAACAATTTTATTTGGAATTATTATTTGATGCAGATGTATGGGTAACAAATATTACATTATATACACAAACAAGAGATAAAAATTTAATTAAGGATATGCCAGCCTTAAAAGCTTTTACTATAGAGGGAAGTCAGTACCTTGAGAATGTAGAGTTCAATATCCAGAAATACAATATTACTGGCCTTGTTAATGTATATTCTTCCAAAATAATAAGCTTTACCCCATATGAATCAACTATAACCCATAAAATTGAACCTCCTCTGAAATGTAGCAGAGGTTTAAAACACATTTTCTCAGTTGCTCCAAGGAAACGTGGATATTATCCTGTTATTGACTCTGTTCCAACTGCGAACAATATATTCAGATTTCCTTCAACTGATGTCACAGTGTCAAGCTTTTACGATTCTAATACTAGGAAGACACATTCAACTTCGCCAATACAAACAATTGACTTGAGATGTGATGGAAGCAATAAGTAATATTTCACCCTTGCATGGAAATTTAAAGGGGGGGGGGGGGGAAATATAATAAACTGCATATTTCCACATATTGCGCATACCATAATCAAACCTCCTTACACATATGCTAGAGATATGTGACTTATGTGAGTAAGGAGATTTGATGCATGGCATGCACTTTGTGTTCTTGTATGGATTATCAATTATTTTTGCAACGATTTGAGTACCTCTATTTTAAAAAATATTATTATACCCACGAAGAAAAAAAAAATGTGTTCCAACAATGTTCCATGGATTACACCTGGAATACACTTAAAATGCAAAAGGATCCTATAGTTGTTTTTTTACATAATTAATACAAACTTTATCAAGAAGACAAAAAAAAGCAGTAATTTTAATATCAGCGAGGCCAGTAATTGGTATACAGCAATTTTTTTATGCAATATGCAAGACACCCCCTCCCTCCCCTAAACAATTAGGTATGTATTGTATACCATTTTTTAAGCATTATTACTGGTGCATATATAGGCCTATGCTATATATTTTATCTTCTTTTTGCAAAAATGAATGTAATTTTCCCAAGTTCTTATAAAAGTAACATAAATGTTTTGCTTTTGAGCTCATTGTTCCATACTTTTATACTGCATATATGACACATACAGTATATTATGTAAACTAATAATTTACACCAGGATTTGTTATGTTCAAAATTTAGATTTTAAAGTGGCAGTAAACCCTTAAAATAAGTATTTTTTAGATAACTCTAATTGTTATAACCTTTAGGAGACTACCTTTCTTATGACCGAGCGCCTTAAGGTAAGGGAGATTTTTTTTTTCAAACTCCCCCTTATGACAATTGATATGCAATATGATTTGAAGAACAAAAGTTGAGACAATAAAGGGAAAGAAACTTTTCAACATTACAAGATCACAGCATAATTAAACTCAACTACTATGTGGGCTAATTTACATTAAATAGGGGAGGGTGATTTTACCAGACACTATTATATGTAAGTAAGTATATTATGTAAGTTTTTTATTATCTTATTATTTCTTGACTAATGCACAGGATAATTAGTGATTTTTGTATTTGAACCTTTTTTTTTTAATTATATATGTAGTGAACGACTCCCACTTCCCGAATCTTAAAATGTTATGGAAAAAAAAATGTGATTATTTTATTTTCTTTATTATTATTAAATCATATCAAGTGTTCCGGATAGAAACCTCCGTTGTAGCCCTTTTTTTTTTTTTTTTTTTTTTTTTTTCTTTCGGTGATGCGACTTTTAATCTTACCTGTTCTTTTCATAGAACTCATAGTTGCTTGCATGACAAAAAAAACTACTGATACGAGGTCTCGAACTGATATATTGCTTTTATCACTAAACTTTATTCTGTGTATCATTTATATTTCTGGTGTATGTTATAGTGGCTTTTTAAATTTTCATCAGAGTTATTAACATTAAGAATATTTTAATAATACAAAAAGATATGAATTAATTATATTTGCCACAATATCATCATTGAATGAATTTAGAATGGCATAATTATGTATCATTTTTACAGATTTCAATTTAGGTTAATAATAATATTGATTCTTGTAACTCGTTAACAATACTATAAATGACACAAATATATTACTTATGTAAAATAATCTTTCATGTAATTACATGCATCTGTCTTCAATTTTATATTTATAATATGTAATGAATTAACAATTGTGTACTGTGTGCGACCTTATGCACCAACAGGTTGCAGGCCTGTTTTTGATCGACAATAAATAAATATCTAATTTTTATATTCATAAAAACAATGCTTGTATTTTAATTTCAAAAAGACTTATCTACATCATATCTACAATAATATATTAAATAAAGTTTTTTTTCTCTTCTTTTTTTTACAAACGTACTACATTGACTATGTGCAATATTTCAAGGTTGTATAATGGAAAATATGTTTTTTATCTCATTTTTTTTTGCCACAGGAAGCAAAATGTGTACGTCATTTCCGAACGTAATGTAGATGGCACTTGAATTACACATTTCTCCAACACATGCTTACCATATGACAAATAACATGATACACATCTTGTTTCGTGCTTGATAAAAATATGAGATCACATTTTTCGTGTGCTACAACATTGAAGTATTTTGATGTTTTATTGATTCATATCAACTGCAGTTTCTGAAGGCATAGCTGTTAAAAAGTGATTTTTTGGTCCACAAATTTAAAATGTTCTATATCATGTATGGATAAATAATATATATATATATATATTTTTATTAATGTTTTTATAATTTCTTTAGGAAGATGTAAAGTTACATAAATTTATTAGTTCACAACAAATTAAAACATTTAAAATCAAATATATATGTGGTTATATTACTTTAAAATAAATATAAACATAAAATTAAAAGCTTTTAATTGACTTACAAAAGGAACAACTGTTTTGAGCCTATACTTTAAGTGATTTTACTTTGCATGTGTGCAGTATGTTGAAACGAAAGCGGTTAATTGTGAGACAAATCGCTTAAAGAGGAAGTTCAGGGGTTTAAAAACTATATTGATATGCTCTGAGAAGTATCACAAACAGTAGCTTTAAACCAAGATTGCATAAATTTTTTACATATTCTAATTTTAATTCGTAATTAAACATTTGATCGCCCAATGCGATAAAAATATTCGGCAACAGCGCGAGGTAGATATTATATACTATATATAGGGAGAAAGGGAGAGATAAAAAAAATGTGGCTGCTTGGAGTTAGGAGAAACTCCCAGGTAAAATAAAAAGCAAAAGCACAAATTGTGACAAATAAAAATAAGTCTTTATTTTTTTTTTACAGTTATTATTATTTCACTAATATTATTTTCATATTCATACGTATATTATATGATTTTATATTTTATTAAAATATACTTATATAAATTCAATAACCATATAATATGGTAAAATAATAATGAATAAATAAAATAATAATAAATAGAATTAACTCATAAAGTAAAACCTCGATGTAGCAAACTCAAATACAGCGAAATTTCATTATAGCGAAGTAATTTCGCCAGTCCCACCGAAAATTACATGTAAAAGAATAGACAAACCCCGTAATAACGAAATTTCGTAATTGCGAAGTCCAAAAAAGGAAAAAGATCAGCCAAAAATATGTAAAAAAAAAAAATAAAATAATAATAATAAATACAGACTTTCGTCGATACATATCGCTCTCTTTCTAATGACAATTCTTGCGAAAACGCAAGCGATAAAAATAATAATAATAAATAAATTTGAATAGATAGGTATAAATGCCATCTCGATCGAATATCTAAAATTACGTGAATAAGTGTTGCTGCAAAAATATTCGAAACGTTGAAAAAAAAAATATATATATAGTTTTTGTTTTAACAAGTTCCAATAATGCACAAAATTTAAGTTTATATCATAATAATAATTAACGGCTTTTATTGGGCAAAATCAGGCTTAACAACCTCTCAATTTAACCCAACTGTTTTACAGTTCAGTCAGTTACAATAAACATTAATAATGTTAAATTTGACATATGTCAGATATAATTTATAATTAAATTAATTAAACTGTTAACTATAATTTTAATTTTATAGTACACAATTTTATTAGAAAAAATATATTTTCTCTTATTTAAAATTTTAATTGATAATATATATACATTTAATAATACTTTGAGAAAGAAAAAAGAAAATTGAGAATCTTTAACACTAAAATAGTAATTGAGAAATTTATAATACATTTTGTGAGCAACACACATAATAATATGCTAAATAATTAATCATGAATCTAAGTATCGATCGAATAATAATTTTTTTAATTGTGATTTAAAACAATTTATAGATTGTGAATTTCTCAGATTAGCTGGGTAACTGGTTATACTGGTTGCATTACTTGGTTATCATCGTGAAAAGCATTTTTTTTCACACTTGATTACGAGATTGCTGTCCGCGTAAACAAATAAATTTAGCAAACAGCCAATTCAATTAAAAAACAAATGTTACGTGTTGAGACTCTATACATGATAATATAGTATTTCTAACTTTTATTTATTTATTTTTCATTTTGCTCAAAATTTACGTCTCTGATAATATATCACATTTTAAATTACATAAATTAATAAATGATTGCATGTTGTCGAACGAACAAAATAAAAAAAAATACTGAAAAGAGTAATTTTTGAGTAATCCTTGCAAATATTAAAGTTCCATATTTTTTCTATTCATTTTTTTTTTTTTTTTTTTGCATTATATAAAGTTACAAAACTTTACAGGTGCGCAGTATTTTTCTTCTTTTCGCGACTGCATTTATTTATCTAATTTTTTGTTATTGTAGCTCATCTTTCTTTCACACAGCTTATAAAATACTTATTTTAATATGCGTTAGTGGAGCAAATATCAAAATATATGATATAACTATTTTATATTATAATATGTGCAAAACAAAACAGCCCTACCTGGCGTACCATAGTATAGACGAGTCAGATGCAAAAGCATACATTTGACATTGGCTGTAAATGTCATTTTCTCTTACTAAGCGGGAGAGAAATGAACCATGCAGCCAATACAAATCTCTGCTATTGCACCTGACGCGTACAATACGGATTCGTTAAAAAAAGTTGTAAAAATATTTGTCAAATGTTTAGAGAAGGTAATATTTTTATCTACCCTGACTGTCGTTTATGTGATGTAGTATTTACGAACTCCCCCCCTCTTTACCTGGAGTGCAGTGATGCCGTCTCGTATGTTGTACGTCATACTTACGAGAGCAAGCTACCTCTGAGTAATTTTTTCTTTAATTACCAGAGTGGCGCAGAAAAATAAAATAGGTGTAATTTTTTCTACAATAAACATTTCTAATGTTTAAAAAATACTTTGTCTAACCCCTGAACTTCCTCTTTAAGAGTCTGCTTCAAAACAGTTGTTCCTTTATCAGTCAATTAACATGACAAAACAAATAAGTTAAAATTAAATATAAGTGTGATAACTTACCACCTATTTTTATAAAAAATAAAAATTTAATGTGTGTGAATTGATATTACGTAATGTATATAATTACAGGCAGGCATAGCCAGGATTTTATGAGGGGGGGGGGGTATACCAGAAGGTACAATAAGGTGGTACGTGTTTGTGAAAAGGGCGCACTTCCCTGCAAGGATTGAGTGCAGTTCAATTAACAAATATGCACATGTAGAGCAAACTAGGCTTGATCATAAATTTACCTATACTTAGAGGGGGAAGAATCTCCATATGAATCAGACCATTGGTTGGCATAAGTTGCAACCTTTCGATAAACAAAAAAAAGTTTAAAATTTTATCATATATTGTGCTATAATATAACAATGAAATTAACTGGAGCATAGAGGATTTTTTAAATTAATTTAATAAATTGTGAAGCATTTTAGAAACCAAAGGCAAAAAAATGAAAATTCTATTTAATTCTTTACTATGGAATTTTTCTTCATTTTTGCAAAATACTGAAGGATGATATAATAAATCAAAGTTAAGAATACTTTTCATGGTCAAATAAATGTTTAATGTCATTTTATTTTTTTATTGGCCTTTGATATTTTTTAGTATGATTTAAGTAAGAAAATAATTAGAATGCAGCAAGATTAACTGCACTATTGCAAAACAAATTTGAACATGTAAATTAACATGGAGACATAGGGCCTTGAAAATGTAGATTGTCCATTTCATTACAGCCTGCGATGAACCCCTCTCATATAAGAATGAAAAACTGTAATTAAGTTTGGGAGATATCAGTTGGTCACTACTCTCTTACAGAAGCTAACTTACTAAGCTACTGTAAATATATTCAATACTATAGTAATACTACTTAGTTAGATAAGAATGAGATACTACGTAACGGCAAAGCAACTACACCTTCTTTTGGAATTCTTTCAATTGCAGCATCTACATTTTGTGTACGTATTATTGTTGTATCATGAAGTGTTCTAATATTATAACAACCAATTCTAAAACAGGTCACAATAACTTTATAAGTACGATCTTTTTCTAATTTCAAATTATCAGGAAATTTAATAGAAAAGCAACAACCATAACTTACTGCTTCATTAAACTTTATCTCAGCTAATTTCATAACAGATTTCACACCTTTAATATCAATATCAGTTTGAATATCAATATTAATTTGCTCATTATATTGTTGAGATTCATTAGTAATACTAAAATGTGATGCATTTTTTTTAATTATCGAGGCATTTTTAGTTTGTGAACAGAAACTCATAGATTGTAATATTACGTCAGAATTAGATGTGATTAAAAATCCACATGTACTGGCTTCAGATTTAAATAAATATTTATGCTCTTTGCAAAGAGGTAGAATTAATACTTCATTTTTCTTAAATACAATTTCATCATCATTTTCTACTACTGTAGCTTTTCTTTTATTTGATGGACTTCTTGATTCTTTAATGTTACATAATTTTTTATTTTGTAATTCATAGTTAGGAACTGCCATGCATGTTAAAATTTCATTTTTTTCTTCTAATGATAACCAACCTTGCTTACCAGGTCCTAGAGCAAATTCATTTGCTTCTAATGAAAGAAATCTGATTTTTGAAATTATATCAGTACTGAGTATTTTACGAAGGTTAGAATTATTTAATGGTATATTTTGTTCTTCACATTTACTTGTAGCCCAAATTAAACATGCATTAATAACCTCTAGTTCAGATTTAATATTCAATTGATCTTCTTTTAATACAACTAACATACAACCTTTAGAAATTGTTAGCATGGAAGGTTCTTCAAAAAGTTGTTTGGTATTCTGACACAGGAACTGAAAATGTAAAAATAAAACGATATCATGAGAAATGAATTTAAAGAAAAATTGATTACTGGGTACAATAATTGATAGTTTATATATTGACTGAACTATATTAATTTATATGGTTAAGAATTTACATGCAAATGCTTGAAAACTATATACATTTCAGTTTCATTCTTTCACTGCTAGAAAAATTTGTGAGTTGAAACTTATTTTTTTCACATTTTTTTTTTTTTTTTACTATTCATTGCAGAGTATAATAACTGTGTCTTAAAAAACAAGAAAGGAAAACCAGCAAGTCATTTAGTGATGGCTTGGTGAAAATCTTGCTGGCACAGATAAGTTAAAAAAAAAAAAAAAAAAAAAAAAAAAAAAAAAAAAAAAAAGATAAATTTAAAAGAAAAGGATAGGAGAAACCAGCAAGAGTCTTACCATAGTAAAGAGAGTCCCATAGTTTGGTGGAAATCTTGCTAGCACTGATATTAAAAAAACTAACACGTTGGACATATTTTGGCACTATATGGATATGCCTTCATTGCAATCCTTACAGACTCCAAGAGGAATTATGAATGTTCATTTATAATTTCTCTTGGTCTTCATTTCTCTTGGTAGTTTCATGCTTTTTTTTTTTATTATTATTTTTTTAAATCACGTAAGATTTTCACCAAGCTTTGGGACTCTTCATACTATGGTTAAGCTCTTGCTGGTTTCTACTATCTTTTTCTTTCAAATTTATCATACCTAACTATGGTGGTTTATTTTCTTATTTTTGTCTTCCCGATCTCTTTCAATTAAATACATTCTCTATAATACACACCTGCTTAGTTTCAAGAAGGAGGCCATTCACTTTTTCCTTAGTGACAAATTGGAAGATGTTCCAAAAGTTCTTCATCTAAAACATCCAAAGAGAAAGATCAACATTAATAAAACTTATTATTTTGAATTTTAATTTAAAAATATGAATACATAAAAAGTAAGATGAACAAAAATGATTTGAAACTCTAATTTCAATTTGCTGTGACTTTTTAAAACTTATAATATAATACAAACATTCTTAAAGCAATACTAAAGCCTAAAAATGAGTATTTTTTGTTCTTTTCTAAAACAATTGAATAGTAATCAAATCAGTCGTTTATTTGACTCTTCTAGTCCACGGGATGAGTGAGCCCCGCGAGGGTAACGATATACAGTACACGCCCCTCTACTATCAGAGTAAAAAAAATTGTACCCCTTGCTCTACCTGCTAAGCTTACCTGAAAAGGTGTACAGATTTTTTACTCACACAGTAAAGGAAATCTCTGACGTCAGAGATTTCCTCTTTACCCTCGCGGGGCTCGCTTATCCCGTGGGCTAGAAAAGTAAAATAAACGACTGATTTCTATTGAATTATTTTAGAGAAGAATAAAAATTACTTATTTTTAGGGTTGTGTGTTGCTTTAAATAAGAGATAAAAGGATGAGAGAAACAAGACTTCCATAGTGGGGAGTTCCATACCTTGGTGAAAATATTGCTAGCATAGAGAAAAATCATTCATATTAGTCTCTCTCTAAGTCTGCTTGGGGCAGGCAAAACACACTCCGTTTCTTCTTGGAGTTTAGTATTCTTAACACTGTGTTGCCAAGATTTTCACCAAGCTATGGGATTCTCTTCACTATGGTTTAAGGCTCTTGCTGGTTTCACCTATCTTTTTCTTTTAAGTTTTTATCATATCTATAACTGTGATGGTTTATTTTCCTTAAAGGTATAGACCAGAGAAAAACATGAGTATTTATATCACAAAACACTTGATGGGATTTACATAAATAACATTAGTTTGTATCAAAAACCAACAGTGTAGCAGTGATCAGAAATTTCAATTTATGCAACACGCACAACATTTTCATACTAATTTTTGTATGTTTTTGACGTAATAAACATGAATTTTTACTTAAATTGCATACTTAACAGTATTTTCACACTCTCTCGTGTAGCTACATTAACATTCTGGTAAAAATTGTCAACAGTTTTGAAAATCCCATTTGGTGTTTATTCATTAAAAAGCACATGTTGTTTTATGTGGTCTATGGCTTTAATAACAGATAATATATGATATATGATATAGATTTGCAATACATACAGAGATCAGTCTGACATTCTAGATATATAATACTGGATGCAAGATAGCTTTTCAGTTTCTTGCATAGCATACCAGCTAGGACACAGCTATTCCAATTACCATCCCATTCATTCACATATTATCAACCCTATAGTGGTCAGGACCTATAATCTATTATAACTCTTTTTTTTTTTTTTTTTTTCATTCTTCTTGTGCTATTGAAGAATCATCTGGAATATACATACATATAGTACAGTCAACCGGGGCGATATTGAAAATGCAGGCTGAAATTGAAACTCCAATCATGTGCAAGTTTTACTTTGCCCTATCTCACTATATAGACACATAGTTGAGTACAGTACTTTGAAAACAGGTTTGTGATTGGCTTTTAATTTCACCCTGGTTCACTGTACAATCTAACATATATATTATAGAGCAACTACAATGAAACTAAAAATTTCAGCCTACGTAGGATGGTACCACTCCAGGGGGGTACTTACTAGCAGCTGTGACATCACTTGCTCCGGAAAATGCAATGTTAACCTTATACACAAAACGATTCACTCGACGTCACAACACCCTAGTGAACCTACCCTGGTACCACTCACTATCTATCAATAACCCTTTGTAATCCTATATAATAATAATTTATTTTACTAACATTGAGTTGCTTCTTCAGTTGGTTGATGCAGGTTTGACTCAGATTGTAGACAAGATATTTGTTTGCAGCCAACCACAGTGACATCAAGTCTTCAACACTCAGGTTGTGAGGCAGCATGTCAGTGTAAATAAACCTAGAAAACATATAGATTATAAGTATGAAATATATGTTGTACAGTGCTATTACTGTGTACACTCAATTCAGTGTTACTTTACTATAATACAGGGTGCTAACATGAGATTTTATTTTTTATTATTTTTATTTTTTGCTCAATTCACAAAATGACAAGGAATAAGTTAAAAAATTTTTTTGATCTTTAAATTTAAATAATAGTTGAGTAATTTGTTTCTGCCCCCCCCCCCCCCCCCCCCCAATGGCTACTACTCAATCTTATCTGCTTCATAGTGCTGATGTAATGCAATGTTGCCTAAAATGTATATGGTACATTTTTTATATTGACTGATAAGGAACTGTTTTGAAGCCGGCTATATAAGCAATTTCGCTCACATATATCCGCTTCCGTTTTGACTTATACTGTGCATATATGCGCAGTAAAGAGAAACGGAAGCGGATGTGACCGAAATCGCTTATAGTTAATATCGATACCTAAGTCCGCGCCACCTAAGGATGCGACCAATAGGAGAGCATTTAAAAACTCTTCATTTAGTTAACATTACCCCACCTCCTAACGACGTTGAGCGCTTAGCATCTATTGGCTCTTGGCTCGATTTTGATTAATCACAAATATCCTTAGGTGGCGCAGACAGACTGTGGCATAATGCTCAACCCCAACTCTTACTTTTACAACACAATTCATGTTTTTGTTTTTCTATCAAAGTTCGACTTCTATAAATTATTATACCTAAGCAAGAAGTGGAAGATGGTTGGTTCAACATCTTTGATTTTGATCACTGTCTTCTTTTTCTCTTCACTAATTTCACTGGCATAGCACATGGCCTCAAAGACTGCACTTCCACGGAACAGCATGGTTTTATGTGCACAAAACAACTGAAATCAAAAATAGATACTAAAATAAATATAAAAACACTTAAAAACAATTTATTACAGGAAATGAAATAAATAAAATCATTTCAGTTTAATAAATTTGAAAGAAAAGTGTAGGAGAAACCAGCAAATAAGATCCTTATTACATTACCATTATACATGTATAGTGATTAGTGACTCTTTACTTGAGTGAGACCCATATACTTTGGTGAAAATCTTGCTTTTATCATACATATAATAATAATAAAATAAATAATAAAAATGTAACACATATTGCATACATACATATAGCCTACTTTTCCTATAATCTGTTCTGATGATTTGTCCATCTGTTATGTAGAAAGAAATAAAAAACAAAAAAGAAAGAAAGAAAGAAAAAAAAAAAAAAAAAAAAAAAAAATGAACAATACAGGACGCCATGCTCAATATGTTATTTTTTTCCCCCACCCAACCTTGATGGCAAATCAGTTTGAAATTTGGTACAAATGCTATTGAAAGCACAAACTTATGCTGAAATTTGTTTAAAAAAATCTATCGAGACAGAACCCCCCCCCCCCCCCCCCCCCCCCCGGGCATGTTTGAGATTAATCAAATCATTAAGGGGCCGTGTATGTTGGTAATCCCCATAAACAAAGCACGGGAAATCGTATTTACGCGGTCAAATTGTCAATTTTTTATCTAGAAACTTGAAATTAGAGCATTAAATTGTAAATAAAATTCCGCTTTGAGCGGCGTTAACAAATTTTTTTAAAGATATGAAGGAAAAAAGATATTAATTTTTCAAATAAGCAAATGAAAATTAATAGCTGCAGTAAGAATTTTCATAAGTTGGTACTTTGATTTATTTTCAGGTATATCAGGTATAGGTATAGTAAAGTTGCAGTAAAAAGTAAGTGAAAAAAGAGAGATAAAAGGGATCAATGCTACCTGACAACATGACCCAATTATCTTACGCGTCAATGATTTTGATAACTCGAGAAGTAATTTTCACAGTACAGTAAATCAAATTTATTTTAGATGTTAATTTTATTAAAAATCATACATATTTCTTTTTTGATCGAAGTTCTAGCGATATTTTGAACTACCGTGATTTAAAAATAATGAGTAGTATGTAATATTTTTTATTTGAATATATTACTTTAATATGAAGCTATAACTTTGATCAAAAAAGAAATATGCATGATTTTTAATAAAATACCATTTAAAATAAATTTGATTCACTGTGACTGTTACTTCGCAAGTTATCAAAATCATTGACACGTAAGATAATTGGGTCCCGTGTTGTCAGGTAGCAGGTAATCTCTTCTATTGAAAAACTGCTCTTTGTTCACTTACTTTTTACTGCACTTTTTGACTTACAAAGGTGCAGCAGTGCTATTGTATTATATACAGTACGCAGACTTATTGACGACAGTAAATGTTACCACTAAAATAAATATACAACTTTACTAAACAAATTATCAAAGTTTGAAATTAATTATAAAAAAATCTATCAATAATATAAAAATTTTATCAACAGGCCTCAAAGCGAAATTTTATGCTGATTACAGCATAATAAATTTCAGTCATAATTACATCATATTCAGAGAGAGAACGTAAATACTAAAAGTCTCTTATGCATGCTAATCTTACGGAGACTGTTTCAACATACACGGTCCCTTAAAGCGATACGCAAACCCTAAAAATAAGTATTTTTTTGTTCTTTTAATTCTAAAATAATTCAAAAGAAATTAGTTGTTTACTTCACTTTTCTAGCTGGCAGGATAAGCAAGCCCCGTGAGGGTCAAGAGGAAAACTGATGAAGTAGATTTCCTTTACTGTGTGAGTAAAAAATCTGCTACCTTTTCAGGTAAGTTTAGCAGGTAGAGCAAGCGGTACAAATTTTTTACTCTCATAGTAGAGGGGCGTGCACTCTATCGTTACCCTCGCGGGGCTCGCTTATTCCGCTGACTATAGAAAAGTCAAATAAACAAAACATGATTACTTTTGAATTGTTTTGGGGAAAAAAATTACGTGTTATATGTATCGCTTTAAGAAGACATTACTTCATTGCATAACATTATGAATAAACTATATTCTGAATTTTAGGTTTGATATATTTTTCAAAGATGCCATTATCTTGCGGCAGTTCCTTTTAAAAAAATTAAAGGCATAGAACACCTTGAACAAAAAAGTTGCGTAATATCCTAACAAACCTGAAAATCAACGTTGATTTGGCCGGAGTCATTGATTTCTAATTTATTTTCCATTCACAAAATGCTGTTGCCGGTCCACTGACGTCACAGCTTGCCCGGTTTACTTGCGAGTGGACCAGGCGAGCTGTGACGTCAGTGACCGGCAGTGGCATTTTGTGAATGGAAAATAAATTAGAAATCAATGACTCCGGCCAAATCAACATTGATTTTCAGGTTTCTTAGGATATTACGCAACTTTTTTGTTCAAGGTGTTCTACGCCTTTAAATTTTTAGATTTTGTTCTGTGCTAACATATATACATACCACTTCTCTTTCACTGACTAAAACATCACAGTCACTACGTATTCCAGATTCAAATAAATATTCTTGCTGTCCAATCAGTGAAAGTCCTTCACGCCAGTCCTTTTTGGTATCGGCCATATTTTTTCAGCTATAAAGAGATAAAAACAAAAGGTATTCACACACATATTTTAGGTTAATACTAAAAATCAAACATTCTCTTTTTTGATCCACGATTTTAATCAGATACAAAAGTTGAACTTTCAGAGTTTATTTTTTAAACAAAATATGCAAAACTGAGGGTGAATTTTTTTTTTTTTTTTTTTTTTTTGCCATGTGTGCAGCAATGAAATGGTACAAAAAGTCAAACAAAAGATGAGAAAAACTGAGATTATAGAAGTACTATATACCTTTTATATAATTTTATATTATGCATATGAATGTATACAGATATATGATGTACGTGGAGCTATCCAACATCAAATGACGATGCTGCTTTCAATAGTAAAGAATAAAAATATCTGGTCAGGAAATAAGAGTCCAGGGGCATATTCAGGGGGTTAGGGGTGCGGGTTGGATTTCAGTCCCCACCCCCTCCCTGTCAGGTCTGAAAATGCATGAGAAAAGGGGGTTTGCCTATGCTCACTCTAGGCTGGACCCCTTCCATTGCAAAATCTTGAATTTGCCTCTAAGAGCAGCGTTGCTACAATTAACTTATTCCATATAGAGAGCGCCATTGTCTATGATGTTGGCTATAGCTCTGTTTTAAAGTGTACACAAAAGTTTTCAAATGGGTTTGCAGAGGCCCGAGTTTTTTCATAAAGATAGCGTGTCATATAGTGGATTGTATATTAAGCAAATTGTTCGGAAACTTTTATCCAGGGAGGTGCAATGCATGTATGTATGTGTTCAACATATTTGTACCAGTATACATGCAGTGGGTTTGCATCGCAGCAAAAAATTAAACAAGCACACAGTACATACATATATAATAGTTGTATTGCCATATATATGCATTTAGGGGGCGGGGAATTATAAAATTTATTCTTGAAAGAACCAGCGTACATACCATACATGTACGCACTCCTCTAATTCTAAAACTACCGGTATACCCATCACTGGGAAGCCACTTTCTTATGAAGAACATCTTGAACAAAAAAGCTGCATGTATTTTATATCCTAACAAACTGAAAATCAACGTTGATTTGGCCGGAGTCATTGATTTCTAATTTACTTTTTATTCACAAAATGGTGCAAGCGGGTACTGACGTCACAGCTTAACTACCTGGTCCACACGCGCATAAAACAAGTGAGTTTTATGACGTCAGTGCCCGCCCGCTGCCCGCTCATGTCATTTTTTGAATGGAAAATAAATTAGTAATCAATGACTCGCCCAGCCAAATAAATTAACGTTGATTTTCAGATTTGTTCGGTTATTAAACTTTTTTTGTTCAAGGTGTTCTATACGCATTAGAAAATAGTCTAGACAAACGTGTCAAATCTTTTATAAGGGTATCATATGACAGGCAGCATTAAAAAGCGACGTGGCTTTGATGGGTGCATATTTAGAGAAGGCCGAGTGTACATTTACAGTATAAATAGTATAATATATATATAAAATATGTGTAATGTATGCATATACATACCAGTATATACACACATATGTAATGAATATTGCATATGGGATAATATATTATATGTAGGTATATATATGTATGCATACCAGCTATACACATAATATGTTATGTATTTACATCATAAAAAACTAAGCTAACAAAATTGTTTATAAATGTGTTTTTAAATCGTATTTCCAATGTAAAATAATAGGTATAATAAACACGAGTTGATTATATAGATTGAAACATACTGGCAAGGTATGTACATTACATATATAATAGCAACTATGTACATACATATATGCATAAATAAGAGATATTATATGTATTTTCATTTGTAGATTTTTGAAGAATTTTCTCTTCTTCTCAATTTCTTATTTTTCATGCCGTAGCCCGTATGTTCACAATATATATATATTTTTTTTTTTACGTGAGCTATGCATGTTATATTTTGATCAAATAATGAGGAAGACTAATGATTTTTGGGACAGTATTTGAGCACATTTTTAGAAAGAGTATAATTAGTAGATTCTATTGACGTCAATATTTATACCTTTATTAATTAAATTTCAGCAATTAATTCATGATTTAAGAGTAGCGGCCACGCCCCCAAGAAGCCCCCACGCCCCCAATTAGAAAGCTTATTTTGTGAACACCGGTGAACCCTTTTTAGGCTAATGGAGGTTATCGGTTTAGCGCGCGGGCAGACGCGAGGAAAGCTAAAAGGCAGTGGCGTAACTACCAGGGGGGGAGAGGGGGGAGTTCCCCCGGGCCCGTCGGCTTCTGGGGGGGGCCCGTTGATGCTTGGCGCAAAAAAAAAAAAATAATAATAATAATAAAATAATGATAATAAATTGATAATATTAAATTTTATGTTGAAAAACAGTATTTGAAAGTTAAAGTGGATCAATCAAATAATATGCATTTTGTGACAGAGGGTATTAATATTAACTAAATTTTTTAACTGTCACCGCACCTTCTAATTAAATTTTCTATAAAATGTCTTCTTCAAATATCCTGTGTATTTTTTCTATTTATAGCAAAAATTAATTATTGATAAAAATTAAAATCATGTATGATAGACCATTTAAAGTTTTTTTTTTTTTTTTTTTTCATGTTATAGTGACACTTTTTAATTTTCATTTTAAAAAATAGCTTAAAATTTCAGTGCCACGCCCCCTTTTCCAAAATTTTTCGCCTGCGGCGCACAAACCCCCCTCCTCCACGGCACTGTCCCCCTTCCGGGGGGCCCGTGTCAAATTTTTCCCCCTGGCCAAATTTTTGAAGTTACGCCACTGCTAAAAGGGTCCCCTAATTTAACATTACGCTTATGGGGAAAAACACGTTTTTTTTTTGCGTTTTTTGAGAAAACTACTCCACCGATTTCGGAGAAATTTAAATGAGACATATACAACATACTTGACGTACTTTTACGTGTTTTAAGCCAGTCATTTTTAAGCATTTTTTTAAACCGATAAACTCCATTACAATGGAAAAATAATTATACACACATATAAAAAATAAAAATATATTACAGGATACTTACTAAATTATGTCAAAGCATGTATGTATATTATAAAATTTCTCTCAATAACGTATAGCGAATCAAATCAAAATTTTGAAGAAAACATTTATCAACATCTTGTTATTTTTTTCAGCTGACATTTTTGCGCATTAACTTCAAGCAAGAACAAGATAACGAAGATAAGAAGGTGAGGACGACAAAGACACTGAGGACATCACATAACCAAGGACGGCAAGGACACAACAACACAAATCTAAGTGTTCCTGGTGTTCCTTTCCTTGCGCGTTCTTGCGCTTCCTTCAGGCTTCCTTGTTCCAAAATGTTTTGTTTTGGGTTTTGGTACTTTTGTACATACCAGTTGTGATTTGCAGTGATTTGATTGGTCAAATATGAACATGTGACCTCTAACTTGGGAGCTGATTGGCTTAGCCACTTCAGTAGTTAGCAGGTCAGCTATAGTAAAGAATTTCCCCCACTATGACTATGATTTCCCCCAACTTCCCCTCCATTCTTCAATGCAGCCATTCCCCCCCCCCTCCCTCCCCTTTCATTCTTTTCCGTTCCTCTCCTCTCTCCTCTCGCTTGAGACGCTTGCCCACCTGCCGCGCACCTGCCCAGCACCCAGCCAGCCGCAGCACCTGTCTTGCTTCACCGGCTTCACGCTTCACCCTGCACCATGGCCCTGCACCTCTAGGATCGTTGGTTATTGGTTGCTCCGTTGCTCTCTTCTTGGGTAGTGTTGGGTGTTGGGTAGATTCCTGCTCGGCCTGCTCCCTCTGTTCTGTCTCTGCCTCTGCTGCTGAGCTGTGCCGAGCTGTGCTTCTCTCTCGCACTCTCGATCTCTCTGCTCGCCACTGCTCGCTCTGCTGCAGCTCTGCTGTCTGTCTGTCTGCTACTGCTGGTGCCACTGTTGCCCGCTGTTGCCACTGGTTTTTGACTGGTATTTGGTATGTTATGTATTTATTGGTATTTGTTATCACCGTTTTTAACATAGCGAAGCCGCAGCCCGAGCAGTTCTCAAAGTTGCAAAGCACACCACACAAAAAGCGGAGCTCAAAATCTCAAAATTTTGTAAATTCATTGAGATCATATAAATGCATCAGGTTGATCATACACAGAAAAATCGTTGATTTAATAAGAGGTAACATAATGCAATGCATACTAAACTGTTTGTACAAACATTATAAAGATTTCGATGCATATCAGCATAATATGCATTAGTCTTCGAGAAAGTTCGACTTTGCCGGAGCACATTGTGCTTATAATTGTGCTTCCATGAAAATTTTTATGATAATGGCACTTAAATCTTTACTTTCTTCATTATATATTGTCTAAATTGTCTTGTGTATAATGTGTAATATAAAATATACATATGTATAATAATGTTAATACAGTTAAGCTAAAAATTTGATGATAAAATTTTACTGGTATGTATATGTATTATAGGTACATATTAAATTAAATTTTAAGACAACATCGCTACCCTAAAGCTTATTTAATGGTATATTGGGTATAATAGGTATATTGGGTACATATATATGTAGTTAAACTTCGATTCTTCAACTTTTATTTTACGTTTGCATTTAGAATTTTAGAGTATCAAATTTATAAATGAGAATTTATTAAAAAAATGTTCCTTTTTTCCATGACGTTACACAAGCAATCTGTCTGTATATTTCTAACCGGCAAATTGAAGTGATAAAAAACTAAGCTGTGTCATCGTGATTTTATTTAGTTGACTAAAACTCTTGATTTTAATGCAGTTGTATTGCTGAGCAGCTAGCTGTTTCTGATTTTGGGGGCAGAGTTTCTCTGTACTGTACCTATCTAAATAGTAAATATATATGTATGTTACTTTGAACATATTATAATACTGTAATCAATTTTGTTCTTGTTTTGTAGATAAAATGGCTGCTGACCAGGATTGGCGTGAAGTCTGTACTGAGTTGTCGGGCCAATGGAGTCACTTGCTTGAAAATTGTAGTCATAGAGACTGTGCCTTCCAAGTTGGAGATCAAGGAGAGGTACAATTAACATTGTGTATAATCAAGGGTGCTCCGCTATAATGTCTAGATAATCTTGAAAAATAAAAAATCTTCAGATGAACCCTAAATTTTGGATTTTGACATTTCAGGACATTTGCAGCAAAAAAAATATTTTTCAAAGTCAAATAATACACTTACAACATATTATAGCGGAGCACCCTCAGTAAAGCAATATGTATTGTGTGGATCAAATTAATGAATAACAGATCTGTTTCGAATAAACTATAGCTTTAATAAATAATTAAGTTAAAACAATTATATTACTTGAGTGCTGATTTGGTATACATATAATATATATTTTTATTTTAATGCATGTTTTTTATGTATAAAATATTTAAATTAAGGAAGTATTAATAGAGGTGACCAGCTGATATCTAAGAAACTGCCAAGTAAACACGACCACGAGGAAACCTCGCGTATTGTCGTGGACCTCAACTGGTGGACCATATGTCATCAATTAAACGACGAGTTGTCCACCAGTTTTTAGAATGGTCCACCAAACTTCCACCATTTTTTTTTTTTTTTTTTTTTTTTTTTGTGAAAGAACGTAATAAGTTATTTAATTAATATATATACTTTTTAAATTAATTTAGAACAATAACTTATTTGGGTAAAAAAAATCGTTAATGAACAGCCATGAAATATAAAATTAACAAGAATGAAGGGTGCATACCGATATTCGCTGCCAGCGAAATGGCAGTTAAGGTATGATTTCCCAGCGATTACAACTTTTTAAATATGGGGATTAATCAGCTGCAGATCAGCTGTGCCATTTTGCTTTGGCCGACTGATTAAAAATCCTTTTTTTTTTCTTCTTTTTTTTTTCTTGCTTTCTTCTTCTTCTTTTTTTTTTTTTCTTCTTTTTTTTTTTCCCCCAGCTAGGTAAGAACGTACGCCGTCCCACCTCGTTTCCTTAGGACTACAGCCCTGATCTATTCCGCACTTAAAAGATAAAAGTTAAAAATCTATAAGTTCAAACTTTATTACTTTTTAAATTTTAATAGATTGTAAAAAAAAAAAAAAAAAAAAAAAATGGAATGAAAAATATTTAAATTCGCTCAATTTTAGTTAAAATTATAGTATTTGTTTTGTTCAATATAAATAAATAGCAAAGAAAGATTTACTATAAAATTAAAGGTCCTTTTTTGAGTATTTCTGCTCCCAGTCTGTCACCCTCTATGTTAAAACCCTTGTCAACTTACTTTTTTATCATTTAGAATAAATACTAGATTGATAATTAGCAGGCATACCTTATTTTCCACCACGTTTTTGTTTTTATTTTAATTTATTTTCATTTTGACTGCTATTTCATGCATCTGACACGGTACAATGTACCGCCGCCAATCACAGTCATCGCTCTGGTCACGTGATAAATTTAAGGCCCTCCCTCAAGTTTTTTTTATCCCTTATCAGTACATATATATGACATCAAATGCGTGAAACAACCGTTTAAATTTGAATAAATTCATGGATAATGGTTTCTAATTCATGGATAATAAGGTATGGTAATTATCAATCTATATAGTATTCTAAATGATAACAAAGTAAATTAACAAGGGCGTTATAATTATCAATTATTGGAGAGTCGATTTAATCCTTAATATATTAACATTATAACTCAATATAAACTCCTAAATATTATGGTGGTATATATTCATTCACTTTTAGACCAGAGGGCAAAATAGGCTTCATGCGCAAGTGTAATTCTTGCACAACATACCCACAATGTTTTACAAAAGCTGGGTCCTCTCCTGGTCAGGAACATATATGTGTAACCCTGGGTCCTGAAACCAAGCTCTATCTGCTTGACTCAAGACCAATATACCCATATACCTATACTCATTAATTTTTCTTTCTTTTTTCTTCTTTTTCGTTTGTTAATCTATTTATTAGGCTATATTTTTAGTTTCTGTATTAAGCATGCAAGTTATTTTGTATTGCAGATAATCCAAGCTCACAAAGTTGTGTTGTATCGAGCCAGCTCTGTGTTTGAAACTATGTTCTATGGATCTATGCCTGAAAATCAAGGAGCAGTGAAAGTGACTGATATTGAGCCAGAAATCTTCAAGCTTTTGTTAATGTAAGTTTTTTTCTTTCTTTCTTTCTTTCTTTCTTTCTTTCTTTCTTTCTTTCTTTCTTTCTTTCTTTCTTTCTTTCTTTCTTTCTTTCTTTCTTTCTTTCTTTCTTTCTTTCTTTCTTTCTTTCTTTCTTTCTTTCTTTCTTTCTTTCTTTCTTTCTTTCTTTCTTTCTTTCTTTCTTTCTTTCATTCTTTCATTCTTTCATTCATTTTTTCGTTCTCTCTCTCTCTCTCTCTCTCTCTCTCTCTGCTCTCTCTCATAAATATCACAACGTATCTCCAACTATATCAGTGGATTGATTTTTTTTTCCAGGTTCATTTACACTGCTACTCTTCCTGATAACTTGAGTGATCAAGACTTGATGTCACTGTGCTTGGCTGCAAACAAATATCTTGTCTACAATCTGCGCCAAACCTGCATCAACATACTGGCCACCAAAGTTAATGTAAGTTTTGAGAATTATTGAAATTTGTATTAAGGGAGTAGGGTACCAACCTTATATCTCAAAAACTAGAAGTGTTTTGGGTCAAAATTAGGTATCATTGTTATTGTGTTAGGTCATTGTGTAGCTAAGGGTCAAAGATGTTTGACCGTCCTGAAAAAAAGAAAAAGAATATTGAAATTAACATGCATTGGGCCTTCTGGGTTTAAAATTTCAAAAATCATAAAATTAATTTGCACGGTGACCCCCCAACATTTTTATATATTTGAAATTTTCTCGAGCTGAAGTATCGCATTGAGCAAATTTTTCAGATTTTATTGACTCTAAAAGTTTGAGTCTAATATGGCCGACGTCGGTTTCCTACTCCCTTAAATAAAGAATAATATTATGTTTTGTATGTACAGAGTACTAGTACTTGAAGCTTGAAGTTCTAAATACTCATGCTTGCAATTAATTGCATAATTTATTTATTATATTTTTCTAGGTTCTGAATGTGTGGGCAGTTTTGAAACTTGCTGACTTGTTGGATAACTCGGTCCTTTACAGTGGTGCCCTAAAGGTATATTTTAATTTAAAGTATAAAATATAAGTAAACTTATTTAAAATAATAATAATAGTTCAACGGCCAATAAAATCACCCAGTTCAAATAATTCCTTTCTCAGTAATTGCAAGGGAAAAGGGTGTTATTTTATTTGCCCTTTTCTTTGAGAGTAATTTTTTTCCCATTTTGAAACTTATATATATATATATATATATATATATATATATATATATATATATATATATATATATATATATTTATTGTTAAATGATTTTTTTTTTTTGCTAGTATATAATTAAATGAATACGCTGTTATGTGACTCAATTGCAGTGATTTTAATTTTTTATAAAATGCGTATAATATAATTTTCTTATATAATAGCCTATTAGTTTGCTAATATATATTACACTTTATATATACATAATTTACTAAGTTTGCTTACGAATTTTAAAGACCTTCTATAACTGACCTTGGACAGAGGTTTCATATCATTGGGCTAAAGCACAGACAGTGTATCTATAGCAACACAAGTAATACAAAAAGATAAAAGAGTTTCGAGTTTGCTGCTTTTATTTATAGATACACGATTTGTGCTCTAACCCGACAGTGATATATATGTTATGGTAAGATGTTTTAGTTCTTAATGTCATACATGTATTATTTAGCATATAAATACAGTAGGCCTATAGGTGCAAGATTTTAACAATGTGGGCGATAGGTCGACTTTTTGAACATCACCTAAAAAGGTGTACCTGTTTGTTATTATACAAATAATCGATTGTTGGATTTTCAAATGACCGAAGCATGCGTAAATTCTCCGGACTTTATATATATTCATACATACAGGGTGGGACTGGCACTCGCAAGGGGTCTCGTCCACGAAAGGGGTGTAACACCCTCTCTAGGGGCCACAAAGGGGCATAACACCCTGGTTATGCCCTTTTTTTGGACCTTAGGGACCTCCAAACAAGGGGGGCCACGTCTGCGCTATCGCGGACTTGCACTTATGGCCAGTCTGAGCCTGTATACTGCTGTATAACATTAAATTTAATCTTACAAAATAAAATCTCGCTCGCATAAACCTCAAAACAGCACTTTTAAATGAATATTATGTTGCTTTTTTAGGTGATTGGAGACAATGCTCAACAAGTATTCAAACACCCCAAGTTCCTTGAGATTTCTCACAAGTCTCTGGTGGTCATTGTCAAAGAAGATAACATCAACATTTCCACTGAAATGGCATTGATCAATGCTTGCTTACTGTGGGCCAAGCACCAATGTTTACTGCAAGGCATTGGTCAACATGACGACATGATACGTCAGATTCTTGGTAGTGAAATCATCTCAAACATCAGGTTTCTGACACTTACCCCTGATGAGTTTGCTGTAGGACCAGCAGTCCAAAATTGGCTCACGGCAGATGAGAAGGTATCTGTATTTCAAAGTTTCACAGCCCCTACTAAATTGGAATTACATGCAAACCTTTGTAGAAATATTACTAAGAGAACCAGCTATTTAGAAAAACTGAGAGTCGTGGAGAGAAAAAATATGGACAATTCTCTGAAATTTCCATCTGGTCTTACTAATTATATTTTTCGTCTTCATAACACCAAAAAACTTAAGGAAATAAGTTATGGAGGAAGTTCAACATTGCAGAAAGTTTTAACATTTGATAAAGAAGTTTGGATTAGAGATATTACAATATACTCGCAAACGAAGAATCTAACTGACAAGGAAAAAACACTTTTTCGTATTGTTGAGGGTGATCGGTATTGTGAAAATATTGTGTTGTACTTGCGTCACAATACACACAGAGATCATACAAATATTGTATACACATCCAGTATTGAGTCCTTAACTTACTACGACACAACAATACACCATAAAATTGAACCTCCAGTAAAGTTTCTTAGAAATGAAAACTATATATTTGAATTGTATTTCAGAAAAAGTGGATGTTATCCTGTGTGTGATGATATCCCTCTTAACTCTGTTTTTAGAGTATATCACATTGATATTAAAGTTCCAGAACTGAGCAGAGTTAAAAATTCTGATTCTGTGCCCATTCAAAGCATTAGTTTTAGCTGTTAAATACAGCAAGAAACACACTTGATTGATTGTGATAAATTATTTTACCATTCAAAAGCTTTGGCTAAATTTTTATTGTTATTCATATGGGAAGAATTAGGTGCTGAATTGAAATGGTAAAATATATTATTACATATATGTGTACTCTACCTTACATAAAATGCCTTATTCTGTCTGAAAATCTGTACTGGATTTTGCTCTCAAGTTTCTTCGCTATAGCATTACCAATCGTTAGGCTCCTCTAATTACATATATTAACTAAAAATATATTGATTGTGACTTACAATTTTTGAAATGTGATCATATCACAAGCATTCTGAGTATTCCTAGATATGTCATTACACTGTACATATACATTCGCAGTTTGTAAGCAATAATGTCATAAATCACTTGCAATTTTTGAAATAATATATAATTATAATATAGAAAGAAAATTTAATTGACGTGTGTCAAAAAAAAACAATCAGGTTTATATGTTTGGAGACGTTGATCAGGCTAGATGGCTTCACAGAGCTTTATAACTCTTTACTTACGTTATTACTTTAAGTTAATCTGAAGTGCTTTGAGGCCTTTTTTTTATATATATATATTTTTTTTTCCTTCCATGCAGCTTATGAAATTAAATGTAAAATATGATAAGCTTTTAAGGATTAACCTCAGACCTGGAAAAATTGAAATATCTCAAAATTCAATCGATAATTTTTTTTTTTTTTAAGGGGTTAATAAACAAAGGGATAATCTACCATCTCCAGTTATCACAACATTGAAGTGTCCATTGAAATCTAGAGATAACTAGGGTTAAAATTTGCATATTATTATCATTACCATATGTTCTTGTTGTTTCAATTTTAAAAATATTTGAATCGATAACTTTTTTTTTTAAACTTTCTGATGTTATAGATATTTGTATGCTCTATCGACTATACTTTTTGTTTTATATTTATTTGTCCACCCTGTTTTGAGAAAATTGAGCATCAGTTTGCCCATTTGAATTTAACATTGATTTTGAGTTTCGCGGCAAAATAAAAATGGACAAAAATTAATTGCAAGAAATGTATAGTACGACGAAATTGTATTTGAACTTCTATCTTGTAAAAAGTACAAGAGTACAAGACAAGACACTGCTCGCAGTGATGTGCTCAAGTAATTTTCTCTTTTGATTGATAATGTCATTATCATATGACGAAAGCTCTCAAGTTATAAAGAAACTTTTATAACATTATACTGTGCCATGCAAGACCTCGACCTCTCCATAGAACTTCTACTGTGGTAAGGCCCTTGCTGGTTTTTCTATCCTTTTCTTTATCATTGATCCTAACCGCGATGGTTTTTTCCTTAAATTGATTCTATCTTGTAAAAAGGATATATATTCAAAAATAATTTATAAAAATATTTACGATCAGTTCATTGAAAAAAGAGGGCGTTCCAGGTCTGAGGTTAACCGTTAAGGACACTAATAATTCAAAACAATATTAGCCTGTTCCTGTTCCTTTTTTTTTTTTTTTTTTTTTTTTTTTTTTTTTTTTTTTTTTTTTTTGACAGCAAAATTTGCCTAATATAGATTATCTAAAATCAGTGGAAATTTGTTATGTAAGTTATTTTTAAATAAAATGGAGTAGTATTATGTAAAATAACAAATTATTAATTTTTTGCTTTAGCAAAAGTGTTATTAAATAATAATAGTTTAATATATAAGGTGTAAAAAAAAATATGTTCACGTAATATATAAATGCATTTTCATATTACAATTATTAAATTTATTTATAAAATTATATGCAATTGTAAGAAATTAAGAAATAGAAATAAAGGAAACTAGTAGGGGGGCCTTTTACCATAGTAAAGAGAGGTCCCTAGTTTGGTCTGAATTTTGATATATGTAGCTCGGAGATTATTAACATATTTGATATTATAGCTTTTGGCATAACTCCAAAAGAAACTAAAGGGTGCTTATGTGTGTCTGCCTTTCGTCAGTCATCATTACAGACTCTGAGAGAAACTATGATGGATTTACACTGTTGTCATTCAGTTTTTTTTTAGGTGAGTCTGTAAAATCTAACAATGGCATATACACACATACTCTGTTTCTCTTGGAGTTTAGTGCCAAAATCTTTTCCAACCTGGTTATTATCTCTGTGCTACAGCAAGGATTTCAGCGAGCTTGCATCGCTTCACTATGACTATTCCATTTGCTGGTTCCTCTATCCTTTTCTTTTAACCTCCTCTATACAAAACACTTCTGCATAAAATATTATTATATACATAGCTTTTACAGTATTGCTTGCTAAAAGAAACAAAAGCTGTAGATATTTTTTTTAGCACGCAAAATAGCTGGATCATCATCACAACTTTCTCAATTTAACTTTTTTTTTTTTTTTTCCAAATCAGTATCTTGTTTGATGTTAATAATAAGGTAGTCCTTGAGTTTACTTAAAATAATTTCGATTGCATATGCATACTTCAGTTATTAATTGCATGTATCCAAATAAGTAATAACACATTAAATACAAGCTCAAATAAGGAAAAAAACAAAAACAAAATTAAAATAATCATAAAATTAAATAATAGCTAATAATAAAAGAAATTTATTTTGTATAGGTATTTTGTGTTTTAGGTCAAAGTACACGTATATAAATCATGTCAATGGTACATGGAGTTGCCAAATTATAATTTAATTTCAATATATAAGAATTAAATCCTTTGGTACTTTTAATGTTTAGTTATAAGTTCTTAGGTTTTATTTAAATTGTAATAATTATATATGATGTTCTTTATGTTAACCATTTAACGACAATGTTACTAGAAATTGCTATTTTTTTTATCATGTTCTATGTGGCATCATGATGATCAATAATGATCATTGTAGTGCTGCTGTTATGACCAATGTCAATTGAAACTATTTTTTTTTCCGCTGCAAATTATCTAATTTGCACCATAATGATATGTTGTGTTCATATTCCTTGAAATTGAAGACCTGCACCTCCATGCACTTGAATAAAAATAATATAATTAAAGCTACTATTTTTATACGCATGCTATATGGAGAAATACAATTAAGTGTCCAGCCATTACATTGGGGCTGCATATAATCTTTTATGGTCATATTTTATTTTTCTAACTATATGTATGTAATAATAAATAATAAGTAAATCAACTTTTTGCATTCTTAAATTACAAGACTATAAAAAAAAAGTAAAAAAGTAAAAAAAAAAAAAAAAAAATACAAAATGAAATAAAAAGGTTTTTAAAAAATAATTGATTTTGGGGGGGGGGGGGGGATGATAATATTTAATAATGCGTAATTTTAGTACTGGGATTACTACATTTTTCTACTATATAATAAAAAAAAAATAAAAAAAAGCTTAGACGTTGATTTTTAGGATAAAATAAAAGGCATGTATGTACACTCTGTGTTGATAAAATATTTATTTTAACATTAATATTTTTACACAGTCTTTATATGTACAAAGCATTTTTTTATATTATACTTTTATATAAACTCAACAATAACATTATAGCCTTTTAACTCTATAATAAAAATAAATTGTATAAAACTAACTATGTATGTGTATTTTTATTATTTTACTAACTTTCTATATAACTGAATTAAAACAAAAAATATATATTTACTAAAATGCTATATACTTTAAAAAACAGAAAATATACACAATAAAAGCACTTTGTTTAAAATGACATGATGTTTCCATTAAACTTGCATATAAGAAAATTTGAGAAAAACATAACTTGATAATTTTACTGTGCTTTATATAAGTTACCCACATAATGATTACCAACTTTGTTGTCATATTTATAGTCACTGGAGAGAAATTTAGTTGTGTCAAACATCAGGAATATGAGCAAGAAAAATATGATTAAAAAAATAACATACCCTGAATCTCCTATGCTTCATTTGCATTGATATTATATTGTCTTCTTTGTTTTTTATACTTAAAAAAAAATTTAAAAAATCATTGTATTTTATTTAATTGGAGGGACTGGGGTATAGCCTACTCCACAGTAGCTTTACAGTAGATTTTTTCCTATACTGAGAATGTCAGATCAAATGCGTGCCATAATTGCAACTTGGTGAAGACTGCAGAACTAGAAGCCGTCATTTGAAGTAACGTTATGTATCTAGTTCTGCAGTCTTCACCCAGTTGCAATTGTAGCGTGCATTGATCTGACATTCTCAGTATAGGAAATAAACTACTGTATAATATACTGTGAGCCTACTCATTGAATTTTTCAAATTTTTCTAATTATCTTAAAGGCTGTACAGGACGTTCTTGAGTAGTATAGGGGGGGGGGGTATTTTTTCATCTTTAAAATTATTTTACTGGACATATATTTTTAATGTTAATATTAATCTTTAAATTTTAAAATGCACTATCAAAATTTTTTTTCCAGTCTTCAAAAGTTAGAATCGTAACAGAAAATATGTGTGAACTTCATTCATATATTTTATGTTATTCTGTTATTATTTACTGCATTTTATAATAGCACATAATAAATTTTAATTATGAAAGTTCTTAACTAAAATGACTAACATAAATTGATTCTATAAAATACAATTTCATGTCAATAATGGGCTATATTAACTCAAAATATAAAAATGATAAAAAAAAAATTGTGTGCTATATGTTTTAAAAATAAAATAATTAAAATTTCATGATGATATAAAATTATGATATCTAATAAATGAATGATTAAATGTCATTTTGTCACTTATGTTATGTGATGTGTGTTCTTATGAATTCCTAAATAATCCAGGTAGATTAAATAGACAACAATTACACATATAGTTTAATTATAATAATAGAGGTGATATTGTTAACTATAACAGTGATCAAGTTCTTAGGACATTACTCTGAATCCAACTTGAACATACATATCGTCTCTATCGCGTCAAAACGGTTCTTCTGAAGTTATCACAAACCTGATGTGTGGTGCATCTACCTAGGGTTTACTGTAGCAGATGCGCCACGCATCGAGTTCGTGACAACTTCAGAAGAACCGTTTTGACGCGACAGAGACGATATGTAAGCTATTTGTTAAGCATTATTCACATGACGCGTAAATTTGACGCGCGTCAATGTGCGTCGACGCACGTAACAAAGCTGGAACAATGTAAACAAATGGAGCCGTTCACATGTAATTTTCAAAAACCATGTGAACGGCTCCATTTGTTTACATTGTTCCAACTTTGTTATGCGCGTCAAATTTACGCGTCATGTGAATAATACTTAATAATTGTATATAAAATTTGCTCACTTTGAATATTTCATATACATTGTGTAAATAAAATGGTATATTGTTTTATGTATACCCATGGCAAAAAGGTGTTAAGGAGATTCAGCTTTCAAAAGAGGGGCTTAAAACTTGAATGCTTTCAGGTTGCCAGTTCTGTGCTTATAAAAATACCTGCGGATCCTGTCTTTGACGCCTTGTCACTCGTTATAACATTACCATTATATATTGTCAACATTTTTTTAAAATAAATCACACAAGTTATAACATTTTATGAGTGATTAAGACATTAATGAAACGGTCCGCAGTGTTGCAATTGCAGAGCTATGGCAAACTATCACTTTGACATGCACTCAATTTTGAACCTCGTTCTTTTGAAAGCCCCATCTCTGTTCATATTACTCTATAGATAAGAGTATACAATTTATATGCTTACTTTAAAATTTACTTGAATATATTCTTTATACATAATGTATACAAATTTGAGGTTATACATACAAACTGAATACTTAACACTGACAGAGTTCTTAGGGACTTTGACACATCATACAAGCAATTTTGATACAACCCTATAAAAAGGGACAAGAATAGAGCAAGACCAAACTCTATTAGGATATGACCAAGTAGAGCATATGTCTCAAGAAATAGATCATCATTTAAGTTAAAATAACATCCTATATCATATACTAGATAGATTAAAAACATTGTGTCTATTAAATTTAAAGTGGGGAAAAAAAAAAGTGAATGGCAAATACAATGGAATATTTCACATTTTATGTTTGATTTCACCATTATTTTAAATGGATGTTACTGCTATAGCACTTCAGCCAATGATAGGGGCACACTCCCACTAATTTTACATGCCCTTAGAATATTGCAGTGTACCACCCTTTTATTTATTTTTAGATTTTCAAGTTTAGCCATAAAAATTTAAATGAGTGATATACTAAGATACACTTTTTAAGTGTTTTAATGTGTTTTTATTCATCAAAAGAATAGGGTCTATGCATTCATGTTAAAGTCGACGCCATGTTGGATAACTCAATAACATGGGTGGCATAGGAAAAAAAATCGTTTTGACAGTTTAAAAACACTATACAATATTTTTGAGAGCATTGATGCTGAAAACATGTTGAATTAGTATCTCAAGTATGTAATAAAAATAACAATAACAAAAAAATTACCCGATTTCCTTAAGAAAATTGGCTTAAATGAAGTTTGCCCTATGCTGAGCAATGTTATTCACTACTCCAGTATGGCCTCAAAGCGCAATAAATATGACGTCATCTGCATACACCCTATAGGGAAACCAAGAAGTGCCTTTTACGAAGAAGTCTGTAGCTAGGTGAAGATCTTGTTAGCACTTTGCCCAACTACAAACTTCCCTGTAGAATAAAGCCCTTGTTGGTTTACCTATTCCCTTTTGATAATGCAAAAGTCAAAATAATAATACCATTAAATTAAAAAAAAAAAAAAAAAAAAAAAAAAAAAAAAAGTCCCTGAAACACTCATTAAAGAAGAGCCTGCAATGTTTAAGCTATCTAGTAAATGATTATATATATTTTATGTTTACAATAATACATGTTTACATGAATTACACACTTTAAAATACAAATTTAATTAAAGGCATAGAACATGTTGAACAAAAACTTGTATAAAATGTATGTAATATTCTAAAATACCGGAAAATCGACGCTGATTTTCAGGTATGGTAGCATATTACCTGTCAGTTGACAAGTTTTTGATCAATATGTTCTAGGCCTTTAAATGAATACAATTTATGTGGCTGTCATAAAATTGTATTTTAAATTTTATTTTATATTATACAATATTAAATCATTGATCATGATATTTTTAATATGAGATTTTTCTCCTTAATATATTATATAACAAATAGAGATCTTTAACATTTATCTATAAAAACTCATTTTTTTAAAATTCATATCAAGCACTTCAAATTTAAATAAAAATAAAATAAAAAATTATTTATTATTAAAGATCTCTATACTGTAACTATTTACAGTAAAATATATTTTGTTATTATTTCTTTTGAAAAAGGAAAAGATATAATACTTTTTTTTTTTTTTTTTTTTTTACCCTTTTTTAAATCATCCCAGTTTAGATAGTATAGTTTTAAATCTCAAATTTATATTTCATTTTCATATTAAAATTAGTTACACAAAAATACTGAAAAACTGCAAAATAAATTTACTTAAAACTGGGATAAAAAGAGTAATATTTTCATGTATACATTGGTTTGCAATACCAATTTTTATTTGGCTGAATACTTCAATAGCGCTTAAATTTTTGACAAAATAATAATATCCATTGCAATTTTTTTTTTCAATTTACTTTAATAGACAGAAAAAACATGCTGAACATTCTTCTTCCATTGCAAGTTAAAAAATTTTCTTTGTCTTCAAAAAAAATAATTATTAAATAAAAAAAAAAATTTTTTTTTTAATTTCTTAATTTTCCTCAGTTAGTGATGCTTCTGAAGTTCAATTTTATTTTTAGCATGACTTTTTACTATCATTTTAAGTAGACTGTATTAGACCTACTTAGGCTTCTCATTATCTTAGTTATGTTATAGTACTACCTAAAATACATGTCCTTTGTTCACATGAAGAAATAAAACTAATCAGGAAATTGGCCAGCACTGAAATATTTTACAATATCAATCCCCAGAGTAAAATAATAATAAAAGTTAAAAAATATAGGTAATTATTTCATATCTATAATGATTTTACACAAAAATAACCACCTGTAACTTATTTCATTAAAATTTTCAAAATATATGCCAGATTTCAAAATTTTAGTGGTCAGTATCTTAAAATATAGGACATTTAAAAATAAACATTTTCTAAGGGGGAAAAAAAAAAAAAAAAAAAAAGAAGAAGAAATTAAAAAAAAAAAGTTTTTTTTTTCCTCCCACAGATTGAATCAGCATTAATCACAAAACATTTCAACAATATAAAATTAATATTATTACTTCCTGTGAACAAAACACTATCAAAGTTCTTTAATATGATTTAATGACAATGTTCGGTGACGTCTACGATTACAGATTTTTTCCAACCGAATAAAAAATATCCGACGCCTGCTCCCGCTACGACTGCTATGCATAACCAGACGTTATAAGTCATGAAGATCAACATTAACATGTAGCTGAGGACAATTTGTATGAGATGTAGGCAAGTCTGAAGTACGTGAACTGGACTCAGCATGGAGGGACTGTGGACATATAACACCAAGTTTTACTACAAGAAATCTTTAAATATTTTCAAGCATTAATAAAGCTATTTACAGTTTATAATTATTAGTATTAAAATTTTGTTAAGGCACATAAAAATAATACTTTTATTATCATTGTACTTAGCAAAATATGATAATGTACAGATTATTCATACAAAAACTAATTTTCTAATGATTATACTAAAAAATTACAGTACGGTGAAGAAAAAAGGTGCTCAAAATCAGAAATATTATTAACATGCATAATGGATCACTTGCAATGAATTTAAAATAATTTGAATATTCTTAATGCATTTCTTATAAATAGTTTTTACTTACATGTTGCAACAATTAAAAACATTTCATTGCAAGTGTGATAAATTGAAAGAAAAGGATAGGAGAAAACCAGCAAGGGCCTTACCATAGTGAAGAGAGTCCCATAGTTCGGTGAAAATCTTGCTAGCACAGATATAAAATAACTAACACATTGGAAATATTTCGGCAATCGACTCCAAGAGAGATATGGAGCGTGTTATGCCTTCATCAGTCCTTAGAGACTCAGAGAGATTCATAGTTTCTCTCTGAGTCTGTAAGGACTGATGAAGGCATAACACGCTCCATATCTCTCTTGGAGTCGATTGCCGAAATATTTCCAATGTGTTAGTTATTTTATATCTGTGCTAGCAAGATTTTCACCGAACTATGGGACTCTCTTCACTATGGTAAGGCCCTTGCTGGTTTTCTCCTATCCTTTTCTTTCAATTTATCATACCTAACCGCGATGGTTTATTTTCCTTAATATACATATTTCATTGCAAGTGGTCTATTTATTCAAATCAATGATTTTTATTGAAAAATATAACACATTTCTATTTTCTATACAAAATTCTACAATAACTATGTCCTAGCAAAAAAAAAAAAAAAAAAAAAAAAAAAAAAAAAAAAAAAAAAAAAAAAAAAAGGTCGTAGCGCAAAAAGAAAAAGAATCTGATAGGAATTTCATTGTTATTAATTTATTCTATTACACAGTTTTCATTCAACTCAACTATTTCCATAAGTTGAAATTGGGAATATACTTTGTAAAAATGCCATTAGGCCAGGATTAGATTAAAGGTGAAAAATAGTTAACACAACAAAAATACTTTAGTGAATGTAATTACACGTTTATTTAATTGTACTCTATAATTAATTTAAAGAAAATAAGAGGTGCAGTTAAAAATTATAACAAGCTGAAATAAATAAAAAGTCAAATTACACATTATGTTAGTGCAGTAGATTCTGAAAATAAATCCAAAACCAGAAATCTGAAAACTACAGAATTATAAAAATAAAAGACCAGCAGTACACCAATATGGAAATACTCTATATACAAAATATAAAAGTGCTATAAATACAGAAGCAAGATGGTGCTGTTAATAAAAGAAAAGAAGGTGCAAAATGATGATGGTTGAACTTACGGCTGACGGTGAATTATCTCAGGAATCATTCTGCATCGTCGGAAAGAAGGAAAACAAAATGAAAATTAATGGCATGTTGATATATAATTAAAATTAAATAAGAATAATCATTTAGGAAATAAAATGTTGTGATAAATATTAAAGGCATAGACAACATGAAAACAAAAGCATTTACATCTCAAAACACCTAACATTAATTGGTCTTAAAACCCAACTGTAGAGCCGTAGCAGTGATCAGAAAAATTCAATTTATGCAACCCACACAACATTTTTATACTAGTTTTTGCCTGTTTCTGACGTCATAAACAGAAATATTCACACAAATTGCATACTTTACAGTTTTTTCACTCTCTCTGGTGGGCCCACATTTACATTCTGATAAAAATTATCATCAGTTTTGTAGATCCCATTTTGTGTTTAATGATTAAAAAGAATATGTTATTTCAAGTTTTATATGCCTTTAAGGAAAAAATTGACTATGCAGTAATTGATAATTAAAAGATTTGAGTTTTTCTATATCTTTTCATTATCAAATTTGGTATAAATTATGAAAGGAAAGAAAAGAAAAAGCAACAAGCGTATAACCATGATGGATTCTGTGAAGATCTTGAAGGCACAGTTAACGCAAATATTTACATTGATTATAAGATGTTTCAAGAGTAATCACCCCTCCAGTGGATGGCACTCTTCTTTAGTTGTTTATCAGGCAAGTGCTTATACACTCTAGCATGTCACCCTCCAAACATCTCAATCAATCAATACATATTCATGTTAATAACTGTGCTATCAAGATCTTCAACTATAGCTATGGACTTCATCGTGGTAAAGCACTTACTGGTTTTCCTATTCTTTTCTTTGATAGTATAAATGTAAATGAGAGAAAGAGATGATAATGCCTTTTCTGCTATAATACTGATGTGATAAGCTTATTTTATACAAATACACAATTTATTTCACACTGCAGTCTTAAGTTCTCTAACTTTATCACCAGTTAACTTTGGGTTACATAATTCAGGTATAAGGCCCTACTCAACCTGATAATATATACTGTTAATAATGAGTGAAAATCTATAATACAGTAATTACAACTTTGCCTTAATATTTATTATTGTTTATTTTATTATTATTATTATAAGTACTTTTTTTTCTTTCTTCTGTAACACCAAACACCGGAATCCTACTTGATTCAAGGTGAAGGTGAGAATAATCCAGTACCAATTATCGTATAGAAACTGCAGGTGGCATATAGAGGGATCACAAACTAAGCACTTTGCGCATGATGTTAGCTGTGCCAAGAACTGCAGCTTTCTGCATGACACGTAAATGCCTGTCTGATTATTATTATTAGGCCTACTATTATTTTTTGGCATGAAATAACAACAATTTTAACATTTTAAGATTGAAGGAATGATTTTATCAATACTTATAAGATATATAGCTTGTTACCAATGGTCAGATGTAACCATTCAAAAGTGCAATGGAAAATGGTGTGAGATCCCTAATTTCTTATCCTTTAGCATTGCGAGGAATCATCCTCTATGAGATTTTCAGAAAATTAATGCAATTATATAGGACTACAAACTTTAAATGTCACATTTTAATTTTATTTTTTTTTATTTTATTTTTTTTAATTTATTTATTTATTTTTTTTTAATTGAATTTTTTTTCATTTATTTATTTATTTTTTTTTTAATTGAATTTTTTTTATTATATATAATATATATATTTTTTTCCCTGTAAGAAGCATTGAGCTAGCTATTCATATTAAATAATATGTGACCTATTTATCAAACATTAATCTAAATTTTTCACTTGAAATTCAGAAGCTATGTTTATCAGAAAGATGTTTATCAATACTCCCCCCCCCTCCTCTTTTCTCGTCAGTACGCAAAAAATTATTGCAAACAGATTACAACAAATCACTTTAGTATTTAAAAATATATTGATGTTTTATAATTTCTACTTACGTTACAACTCTAGTATTTCCTTCTTCATTTGGAGTAGATCCTTTTTCAGGTGGCGTGACTGAGCGATACTGAATAGCATTGTTAGATCTCCAGAATAAGTATTCACTGCAAAATATATGTCAAATTATTTATACAATAGAAATAATACATACCCTATTAAAAAAAATATACAATATATATATTTTTTTTATTTATGTTATTTTACTCATTTTCCTTAAAATATCTTAGACACTACGTTGCATAATTTAGGAATACTTTTGGTTTATTTTAACACTTAAGGCTCAAACATCTTCCTTTTAGAGAAACAAAAATCAAACAGAGGCGCCTAAACCTATTTAGGTTTGCTGATTTAGGTTTAGGTTTTTTTAGGCGCCTTTGCAGTTACAGTAAACTCTCGATTTTGTGAAATTACAAGGGACCCAGATTGGCCATTTCACACAATTGAATTTCATAAAATTGATAGCTTAAAAATTGCCATGTTTACATTGAAATCTGCTTCAAACACAACAGTTCACAGAATAGAGAAATTTACAGAATTATGAATTTCACAAAATTGAGCGTTTACTTTACTTTTTAGTTTCAGCAGAAAATTTAGTTGCATAAGATTGCAAGGTACATCCCTATTATTTATATGGACTTTGATAGATTTTTTTTTTTTTTTTTTTTTTTTGCTTACCGATAATATTTAAGACCTTCATAAAGCGCAGCCATGACAAATATTCCAAACATCGAACCAATCAAAGAACCAACACTTGTGACTCTCCAGCCATCAAACAAGACAGTTTCACAGTGACCAAAGTGGAATGCCATCTGAAATATAACAAGTAAAAATTTACAAGTCATCACATTTTGTTTTAAGTATTTTGTACTCTTTATTACAAATATTAATAAAAACTTGACTATATGCAATATGTTTGATAATAATTACAATAGATAAGTAGATAAAGTAGATCAATAAATAATTAAACAAATAAATAATTTGAAATGTAATTAAGTATCATGCTAACATTATTTGAAAGCAAATATAATTGTAAATTATTATTATTTGATGTCATAAAATATGTTAATAAATTTAATAATATTCTTGGAAGAGTTCGTAATAAATAATAATAATAAAAGGCTTGAATTTTCTCACCAAAACAGTATAAATAGATAATTTAACACGCTTTACATTACCGTTCATGTATCATACTCTATTTTTATATCACAATATTTTCATTTCCTTAATTTAAAATAACCACTAAAAGTGCGGTGATGATTAAAAAAAAAACACGTTTAATCAAGTCATAATTAAGTGTATGTACATTATTTTTTTCTTCTTATTCTATTTTTATTTGTTGGTAATTTTTTTTAATCTCTGGACAGTATACAATTTTCCTGAATTAAATAACCAAATAATTTAAATAATATTAAAAAAAAAAAAAAAAAAAAAAAAAAAAAAAAATCTAAAAATCTACTTTGTTCCCGATTTTTTTTTATGTGTATTTTTGTTTACTTGAGTTAGGACTTTTGGTTTTAACTATGTGAACGTTGGTCATTGTATTATTGACCAAAAAAAAAAAAAAAAAAACTGTTATTTTTGTTTATGGTATTATGTTACGTTTTTATTTAATTCATTTAATCGTGCTAATTTCTTTCCATAGTCCCATCAAGATATAGTCTTCACAACATGAATTATAATAAATAGATTATATTACACACACAGGCCAACATCAGCCTATAACAGCCCAGCATTTACCACGGCAACATAGAGAAACCATAGAAATGTCTATGAGCTATCCCTACCTGTTATGTATAAACTTGTTAACTTAAATAAATTCCTAACACATACTTATTTAACAAGGCGCACCTTGTTAAATAAGTATGTGTTATTCTACGATAGATATACCCATACTTACAGACATCATACTATGTCCCATATTCATGTCAGGACAAGATCCATCCATGGGTGGCATACCATGTCCCTCATGTCCAGCATGAACGTGTGCGGAGTGGTCCATCATTGGTGCTAGGGTAGTACTGGGGTCAGGGGAGGGGGCAGGTGCGTGGTGGTGATGTCCGTGACTGCCGTGGTCCATTCTGAAACTTTCACAATTATACATTAATTAATTATAATCCATCGTCTAGATAAAAATACAGTTAGTTCTTTTATTAATTTACTTTAGTAAAAAAAAAAAAAGAAAAAAAAAGAAAAGAGAGGAAACCAGCAAGGTAGACCCCAGTGAATAAGAAAGTGCCATAGTTCGACAAAAATCTTATCCAATACGTGTCATTTTACTTTTTTTTTCTTTTTTTTTTTTTCTTTCTTTTTTTTTTTCTGTGCTAGCAAGATTTTTATTGAACAATAAGACTATCTTCACTAAAGGTTTAATTCCCCTTGCTGGTTTCTTCTATCCCTTTCTTTGATATCACTATAACTTAACCGCGTTGCTTTATTTTCAGAAATAAATATATATCTCCAAAAAAAAAGAAGTGATTTTCAATATAACAATGAAGCAAATTAAATACACAACAATTATGCTATAGTCATTTTACAGCAATATTTGTTCACTTTAATACAATATAATTTATTATAACCAACTTTCGCATAGCATAAATATTATCTTGTATATGTATAGCATAAATATTTATGCTGTTCCAAATGAATCAATATAATTATGCTATAACGACATAAACCTAGCATTAATTACGTATAACTTCTTCTTTACGTGCGTGTTAAATAAATAAATAAAAATGAAATTAAATAATGTATATTATGATTTATCAATTCTATAAAAAAAAAGCGAATAATAATAATAATAAAAAAAAAACGAATAATAATACATAAAAAAAAAACTTACAGATGCACTGGTTTATAACGGATACTTGATAACACACTAAATTTTCGTCTCTTACACAAATGCAAAGTGACAGCTGAGTGTTCTTTAGATAAATAATCAGGTGGTTTTTGCGGTAAAATTATTTTAACATTTTGTGGTGAGTGAGGGAAATTTTACGTAACTCTTAAACGCACGTGTCATCTTTTATGTGTAATATTTTATCATGCATGATACTAAAACAATTACAAGTTTTATTTACTTTTCCTTTTATTTTTACGTCTTTATTGTTATATAGTACTTGCGTGAAAAAACAAACGTATGCAGTTTCTAATATGAAAAATTTTATGTTAAACGCAAAAAAGAATAATTATATGCTATATAATACGACATAATAATTATATTTGTACAGTAATTATTTATTTTATTTGAAAATAGCACAATTTATGCCATAACATAAATTACGTATAGTTCGAATTATTGTACACGGTATAGGGTGTATGCATTCATATAAAAGTTGACGCCATATGTGAGCACTAAATAACATGAATTGGTATGGGAAAATGACACATTTTGTCAGTTTAAAAATACTCCTTTTTAAGAGCATTAAATTAAGCATTTAATTATAATTGAAGCATTTTTGAGCATTCAAATAGGGTTTCAAAAATGTGAGAAAAATAAAAATTATTATTATTAAAAAATTATTGCATACTGTATAATAATATATTTTTAAACAGAGTACAATCTCTGTGCAATGAAACTACTTATACATAAAAAAATCTAGATGTATTTGCTGATTCATATCAAATATGGTAACTCAATATATTGATTAGGAGGAAATATATTTTGTATTAAATGTAATAATATTATGAAGTAAACTAATTTAAATGTTTATCTCTCTCTCTCTCTCTCTCTCTCTCTCTCTCTCTCTCTCTCTCTCTCTCTCTCTCTCTCTCTCTATATATATATATATATATATATATATATATATATATATATATATATATATATATATATATATATATAAACTGTATTGTAACTTTGTAATTTGAATGTATTGCACATGTAATTGGCTATGCTGTATGTGGATAAATAAATAAATAAATATTATTAAAAATTAACTAATAATTTTCCAAAGAAAATAGCCCAAATAACGTTTTACCTGCTGAGCAATGTTATTCATTGCTCCAGTATGGCGTCGAAGCGCATTCAATATGATGCCATGCGGATGCACCCTATATTATACTCAGAATAAAGAATACATTTATAAGTTGTATTTTAAAATTACGTTGCGATAAGATAAAGTACAGTTACTTATTTACATACTTACTTCTGTTTATAGATTTTCGTTTTCTTTCTTCTGCGTATCGTACGAGTGTAAATTTTTATATTTAAATGAAGCTTAGCATTTACGTGAATTTTTTTTAATAACAAAAAATACAACATTCCAAGACGTAAAAGAAAAAAAATATGTATACGTTAAAGCCCTTGTCAACTTACTTTTTTATCATTTAGAATACTAGACTTATAATTACCATACCTTATTATCCATGAATTAGACACCATCATGTTGATTTTGTATTTATTTTATTTTTTGCGGTTATATCACGTATCTGACGTCACAATGTACCACCGCCAATCACAGTCACCGCTCTGGTCACGTGATAAATTTAAGCCCCCTCCCTCAAGTTCTTTACCCTTATCACGGCCCCATCGGTACATTGTGACGTCAGATACGTGATATAAACGCAAAATGGAAAAGAAAAAAAAAACGAAAATAAATACAAAATCAACGTGGTGGTGTCTAATTCATGGATAATAAGGTATGGTAATTATCAGTCTAGTATTCTAAATGATAAAAAAGTAAGTTGACAAGGGCTTTAATTATTTATGCTAGCTCATTTTTGGTATCAGTTTTGTTCATTACAACATAACTTATGCTAATAACTATGTTACATTGATTAAAATTATATATTATGACATAATACGTTTATTATGTTCCAATTTAGCAGTTATGCTATATAATGACATAAACGCTGCACTATTTAAATTATTCTTTACGTGAACGTAATAAAAATAAATTATTGCGCAAGGTGAAGATAATACTAAAATAAATAAATACGATTTTTGTTCCTTCCTTTATGTGATAATTATAGAACTGTACATGGAAAAAATTAATTGCGTAATTTATGCTGCATTATTACTTATACAGCAAAAATGTTGCTATTTTGCAATACAAGTATGCTGATAACATCTTAACCTTAACTTATGCAATGTAGTAGTAATTGCTATAGCATAAATTATGTTATGTATAAATGTTGCTGCATTGAGCTAGTATAAATTTTATTTTTCAGTGCATAACTATATAATATTAATTTATCTATGCTGAAAAATAAATTATCTGTATTTTTTATAACAATTGGTTTCAAAAAACTCTTTAAATAAATAGTAAAACAAAAAGTACTTTACGCTAGCTATAATATATTAGATAAAGATATATTAAATAACAACAAACATTGAAGTCAAATTTTCGTTATAAACGAGATATTACTATACAATTTTTTTTTATCACTTACATAATACGGAAACGATCGTCAAACCGAGTGCAAAAGCTTTGACATATTAAAAGTCGTGTGCAAAATTTTTTATATATAATTATAAATGTTCTTTTTAAAAATGTTATAATTTTATCGTACAGTGAAATTATACAGTACAGTAAGATTGTGAAAATGTCCATTATATACCGAGGATTAATTGCTATAGATTGTATTTGGTACGTATAATATTAATGATCTTAATATTTAGTAAAAGTGATCCGGGAGAAAAAAGTGAACGCATACAAAAAAATATAACTTAATAAATATTGACAGTAAAAATCAAAAGAGTGAAGTTTTCATTACTTAATTTTAAATCAGTATATATATTTTTCTTTCCATTTTGTAGCATAATGGTAACTTCTTTTTTTTTAATTCATCCTTATAAAAGATGCCCAACGCAACAATAAAATTTAACAGTCAATATAATGCTAATATTTAATTTAAAAAAACCTTTATTTGTAAAAAAATAATAATAATAATAATAAATTATATAAATAATTGAAAAATAGCTAAGAGAGAGAGAGAGAGAGAGAGAGAGAGAGAGAGAGAGAGAGAGAGAGAGAGAGAGAGAGAGAGAGAGAGAGAGAGAGAGAGAGAGAGAGAGAGAGAGAGAGAGAGACTAAAATAAGGCCATTGGAAAGAAAAGAAAAAAATGAAAATATCAAATTGAAAGTTAGCAAAAAATCCATCAAGAATGGTTATCGAATGGTTAATGGTTATCAAGAATGGTTAATGGGAAGTTATCGGTTTTAGCTTAAAATACGTAAAAGTGTGTCTAGTATGAAAATCCCTCATTTTAATATTATCTGGTCTTTGGTGCAGTATAGTTATCTCTTAAAAAAACATGTTCCCACAATGCTTATTGGCATAAAGGAACCCTCAGCTTTTCCTTCACCGATAACCTTTACTCTATTTATTTTACTTGACAAAAAAAAAAAAAAAAAAAAAAAAAAAAAAAAAAAAAAAACTGATCTCTCTCTCTCTCTCTCTATCTCCTTTCTTTTCTACAACATGTAATTTTTATATATTTTAAAATACAAATAAACATAACGATGTTATTGAGGTTATTGCATGATATCATTATAGAATAGTGTGTAATGATAAATATAAAGACTTTATTGACTTAAATATAACCCTTTCACACACACATATTAACAATGCATTGTTAAAAAGTCAATAAAAATAATCAACAAACAATTTCATTTTAATGATAGAACATAAAAACTAAAAACCATGTAAACAGTAAAATACATTGAATATAATATGCGTGAAAAGTTTTAAACATATTTTTATATAATTATGTGCACTAAATATATCGAGACACGAACAAAAAATAACAACCATAAATAATTCTGTTTTGAACTGTAAAATGTCATGCTAGTAACTAATTATAACAAACTATTAATTAAATATAATTGTACACCTATATAGATAATAATAATGTGTTAATTTGAAAAACTGTTCTCAAATTAAATTATTTCAATAAAACTTATAGCATTTTAAAGCCACGTAAAAATATGGATAAACAATTTTAAAAAATCAATTATATATTTAGCATACTAAACAAAAGCTACTACCGCAATAAAAATATTTTACACTTTTGATAAATTTATGTTTTAGTCCTGATCATTAAATTTTGGGAACCAAATCATGTCACGTGTCAATTCATATCGTATCGCAGATTTTCAAGATCATTTAAATGATGGTGCTTGAAAAATGGTCCATACTTAAAGGAATATACCAGAAAAAACATAAGCATTTATATCGCAAATACTTGATGGAACTTACATAAATAACTTTAGTTTCTCTCAAAACTTAACTGTAGCTCCGTAGCAGTGATCAGAAAATTTCAATTTATGCAACCTGCACATTCTTATTTACTATATAATTTTTGCATGTTTCTGACGTCAGAAACATGAATAGTCACGCAAATTGTATATACTTTACAGTATTTTTACGATTCTGGTCAAAATTTTCATCAGTTTTGAAGATCCCATTTCGTGTATATATCCATAAAAAAGCACATGTTGTTTTATGTGGTCTATGGCTTTAATCATATTACCATTACTGTTTAAGAATTTGGTCAGAAAAAAAAAAAAAAAAAAAAAAAAAAAAAAAAAAGGCGTCTGAAAATAACAATGTTTCTCTATTGGGTTTAAAATGGGAATGTTCATATAAAAAAAAAATACAAAAATAAACAAGTATAACCCAACGGCTGAATATCACTGATAATTTTATAATAAAAATCTGTGACCTGTATAATCACATACAAATTATATTGATGTATATTATAATCTCTAGACGAAGTTAATGTACGAAAACTGGCTGATGTTGGTATTATATGACATTGATCATTTCAGGTCAAAGGTTATATTTGCATCATCAACTCACTCACCAGTTATAATATTTATATTATACTATATAGCCTATAGAATTAAAATTGATTTTCTAATATATAAGTCGTATAGTATAATAATAATATGTTACATATTTCATATATAGTCACTTACTATTGATTGTGATAATTTTGTTATTTTTTATCTTAATTATTGATAGAAAGATAGGGAAAAAAAAAAAAAAAAAAAAAAAGGAAAAGGAAAAGGAAAAAAAATATATTATTGTAACGCTGAAAATGAGGTAATCAAACTATAGATTGTGTGCATGAAAGTGTGCGGGAATGCGTATCGACGCCATACTGTAGCAATGAATAACATTGCTCTACATAGGATAAACGTCGTTTATATGGTATTTTCTTTGGAAAATCAGTTTTTTTTATATATTATTAATTTTCTCGCATACTGGAAAACGCAATTCAATCCATTGACAGCATTAATCACTTATCTATATATAATGGGCATAAATAGCATTAATGCTCTAAAAAAATTTATTGCAAAGTATTTTTAAACTGAATCATTTTTCTATACTGGCACATGTTAATTAGTGCTCACATTTGGTGTCGACTTTTATACATGAATACCATATTATAATGTGACTGAAATTTTTTAACATATAAGAATAATTTTTCATATTGTTATCAAAGTGTCTGTCACTCCTCAGTCCTCACAATCAAAATGACAAGCGTGTGTCACAGGGCAACATCAAGGAAAAAACACTATTCTGTTTTTATCGATAATATATAAGTTATCCCCTTTCACATAAAGTCTATTTTTTTAAGCTCGTAATTATTGTACTTTAGAACTTCGATCAATCTTACAAATATATATATATATATAATATATCGATGTTGGGATGCAGAAATGCGACCGATGAGAAAAATCATGAGGTTTTTACTCATGATTTTTCTCATCGGTCGCATTTCTGCATCCCAACATCGATATATATATTACAGTTAGAAGATTAAATGTGGGTTTTTCTATATTTATGAATTGAAAAAAATAAAATATGTAATTTATATTGCCTTAAATAATTCCAAATTGTAGAGCACAAATGTTGCTGTTTTGTAATATCATGTAAGTAATTATGCTGAATATTTTATAATATTATGCTATGTAGTAGAATCAATAACATACATAACAAAAATTATGATATTATGCATAAATGTTGCTGCATTGAGCTATCAAAATTATTACGCATATATTTTTGTCATGCACTAACAAAAGCAAGTATAACGACTGCATGAACGCAAATATTAAAAAAAGCTTAATATAAGGCGTAGAACACCTTGCAAAAAAAACAAAAACATACCTAAACATCAATGTTATTTTGGCTGGAGTTATTCATTTGTAATTTATTTTCTATTTACTAAATGGCAGATGCGGGTTCATGACGTCACAGCTTGCCTGGTCCACGCGCGCGGAAAAAAGCGAACTATGACGTCATATACCCGCATCTGCCATTTAGTAAATAATGAAAAATAAATTAGAAATCAATGACTCCGGTCAAATTAAGGGTGACATTTAGGATGTAAGGCAAGTTTTTTGTTCAAGGTGTTCTACGCCTCTAAATATAAAATTTAATCTGCATAATGCAACATAACCATGTCCCCCTACATATACAGTCCAAGTCAATAAGCAAAATGAAATTTAATTCGACAATCCGCATGTTTCTACGTCGTATAAATGAAACGTACAAATTATATTGCTTGTTAGAAATAATAATAAATAATTATTTTTGCCCCCTTCTCATGCAATGTATAAAATATAAATGATTGTGACCTCTGGGCTGGGGAGTATATTATAAGCGCGTGATTCACGAGAGCAAAAATAATTTATGAATTAAATGTGAAAACAGTGTATTTTAAATAAGCCTTGTCAACTTCCGCCTTTTTTATCGCATTTAGAATACTAGATTGATAATTACCATACCTTATTATCCATAAATTAGACACCAACATGTTGATTTTGTATTTATTTTCTTTTTGACGGTTATTTTACGTATCTGACGTTACAATGTACCACTGCCAATTACAGTCACGTGATAAATTTACGCACCTCCCTCAAGTTCTTTACCCTTATCACGACTCCATTGGTACATTGTGACGTCAGATGCGTGAAATAACCTCTAAAATGAAAATAAATACAAAATCAACATGTTGGTGTCTAATTCTTGGATAACAAGGTATGGTAATTATCAATCTAGTATTCTAAATGATAAAAAGGTAAGTTGACAAGGGCTTTAAAAAACTGAAAATTTGAAGAGTATATAAATATTTTAAATACACTACTTATTAGACTACTTACATGTATTTTTAGTACATGTGTTAAATATTTTATAAGTTTGTAATATTATTTTAATTTTGTCTAACAATTTTTTTTCTTTCTTTCTATATAACAAGTTAATTTTTATTTATTTTAAAGTACAAATAAACATAACTTTGTTATTGTAGTTATTGCATGATATGATTATATAGAATAGTGTGTAATGATAAATAAAGACAATTATATGTGTCATAAGTATACTTTGGTATTTCACCCGATATGTTATTATATTATAATTTTATCAGACGACATAAAACTAACAGTGACTGACCGTGCGTTGTGAAAGAAGCGGAAATCATTTGGCGTGCGTTATTTGCTAACGATTTCAATATAAATACTGTAATCCACTTTTCTAATATTGCGACTCATGTTTCTTATGGTCAGCAAACCATCTATAAACGAACGAAAAATACGAATAATAAATCTCACGAACAAAAATAAAAAACTTTATAATAGAGTTGTTCGTAAATCCTGTTTTCTTGCACCAAAAAATGCGCATTACATTTGAATAACCAAAGGTGATCGTCATTTTATAGGAGCAGAAAACATGTGTTTACGAAAACCATTAATGGTTATCGGTTTAAAAAATTGTTTAAAAAATTTCTATGGCTTAAAACACGTAAAAGTATGTCTAGTACTTTTTCATTAAAATTTCCCTGAAATTACTAGTTTTCTCAAAAAAAAAAAATAATAAATAAATAAATAAATAAAAATGTGTTTTTTCCCATAAGCGTAATGTTAAATTAGGGGACCCTTAGCTTTCTCCGCGTCTCCCCGCAAGCTAAACCGATAAGCTCAATTATGCTATAGCATAAAATGCAGCAACATTCATATGCATAACAACATAATTTATTCTATATTGTATAATAATTTTACTATACAGTACATAGAATAACAGTTAAGATGTTGAGTGGGATTATTTTAGTCATTCCAAATGCACAAAAATAATTATAATTATGCTAGATCAATGCAGCAACATTTAAGCATATCAACATCAACATAATGTATGCTATATTGTATAGCGATTACACTATACATATTATAGTATTTAAAAGATATTCAGAATAATTATTTATTATTATAAAATAACATTTGTGGTCAACAATATAGGCATTATTCAATGCAACATAAATTAAGTAATATTATATTTTTACGTGCATAAATAAAAACATTTGTGCTCTAGAACACTGAAAGAATAAATAACGTAATTTATGACTGTATTTATGCACGGATAAAACAAAATTCGTAATAATTATGCTAGCTCATTTTCAGCACAATTTTTTCAATACGGCATAATATATATATATACTGCATAATAATTATGCTAGAAAGCATAAATATTATGTTGTACAGCATAATTATTTATATTGTTTTAATTCAGTATAATTTATGCTATTATGACATAAATGCAGCATAAATTACGTAAATTGTTTTTTTCGTGTGTAATTATGGCATAAATGATGCTATATTATATAGAACAATACAAATAATTATGCTGTATGTACAACATAATATTTATGCTATGTAACATAGCAGTCAAGCAGAATAGCACAACTGCATTGATCAAAGTTGTACTGAAAATGAGCTATAGCATAATTATTACGTATTTATTTTTGTCCGTTTTTTTTTTTTTTTTTTTTTTTTTTTTTTTTTTTTTTTTTGACTTCTTCTTGAACGGGCAATGTTTTAATTTGTACTTTTGGAAATAAATGACCTTTTAAAAATAATATATTTCAATTAATTTTTATTACGTCAGAATTATCTACCAATGTCAAAAATTTTTTATCCTTTAAAATAAATTATTTAAATGATCTTTAAACTCTGTCTCAATGATATACATTTTTTTTATCAGTCTGGTATTGAATTTTGATACATTGTAACTTATTTGATCCACATAATTTCTTTAAATAAATACTATGTATATGATTTAAATATAAATATTTATTTATTAAAAAAAATTAACATTTTGATTTTGATTTTTTTTTTTTTTTTTTTTTTTTTTTTACATTAAAAAAAATTTAATATAAATCGAAGTAAAATTTCATGATTTAAAATAAATTTAATCTCAGATCGAGTGTATAGTAAAAATGAATCAAATTTTTAAAATACGCTTCATATTATAGTTCATCGCAATATATCGCTGTATATTATGTATACGATTGAGGAAAGAGAGAAATAAAGAATTTTTAATTTTTGAATTTAATTTAAATATTTTTTGTTATTAAAATTGAAATATATATATATTATATAAAAAAGAAACAATACCATACTTTGTTTATATTTCTATAATTTAAAAACAAAATGTACGTGAATTTATATTTTTAATTATTATTTTAAGTTTAGTTTTTACGCACTTTTTAGAGTGTTAAATAGTTTACTGTCAGACAGACTAAATAAATAAATTTCATAACAAACATTACGCAATAAAAATAATAATAAAAAAAAACGTCATTAAGAGATAAATCTTATAAAACTTTTTTTTCTTTTTTTTTTTTTCTACAAGAAATTTCCAGGAAAAGACAACCTTAAGATAACTACCAAGACACAATTTCTTCAAACTGAATTAAATTTCATAATCAGCCTCCAGAAGTACATGTGTTATTATTTGACAAATAAAGATGATAAGAAACCGACCTTAGTTGATAATATTCTAGTTAAGTCTGTATTGGAAAGTCACAACTATAAACTTGGTTTATTTTCTATTACATAGTTCATTAATTACTAAATTTATTAATGATTATTTCACTTTTTAAACAAAATTGAATTGATTTTTCTCCCTTTTTTTTTCATTCTTTATAAAAGAAGTTATCGGTGATTAAAAAAAATCTTCAAGATAAGAAACACCAATAACTTTCTTTTATTGTATATTCTATACTCGACTCAAAAAATCTCAGTCGATTTAAATCGGAAATGCGTAAAGTATCGCCCATTGTCACATTTGAGGAGAAGGGGGGCGGCTGGGCGATACCGCCGTAAAAGGTCGAACGGCAGGTAACTCAGGTTTTTTGAGTCGTGTATACAAGGGTACATCATTATAAATCGATTGATGTGCGATTTTCTACTTTTTTGAGATCACTAATTATTTTTTATTAATTTTTGTAAATTATGATATGATATCACAGTCGGTAATTTTTGCAAGAGCTTGTGCGCAAAAGTTACCGTCCTTGATGACATATTGCAATTCTCAAAAATAAATTAAAAATACTTAATGCACTTAAAAATTATAAAATTGCACATAAATCAATACAGGACGATACCTTATTCTTTCAGCATAATACAGTATAGAGGGTGAATGCGGATGACGTCATATTTAATGCGCTTGGACACCATACTGGAGTAATGAATAAAATTGCCCAGCATAGGGTATAAACTTCGATTTTGGCTATTTTCTTTGGGAAATCGGTTAATTTTTTGTTGTTATTATATACCTCACATACTTGAGATACAAATTTAACCTGCTAAAAGCATTATAAATGCTCTCAAAAATATTGATGCTTATAGTATTTAAAACTGGCAAAATAAGTTATATTCCTATACCGGTGGATAATTGAGTTATCCAACATGGAATCACCTTTAACATAAATGCATACATCCTATGCACAAAACAAAAACAAATCCCCCCCCCCCCCCCCGTCAATTTAGTTAGATAAACACGTATTTCTTTTTTTCATTTATATTCGCTCATAAAACACGCGTATAAAATTAGGGGGCCCTACGCTTTACTTCTCGCCGATAAACTCCATTGCATATACGTATTTCCCTCAACGTCATCCTCCCCCATACACTTTAATTCCTTTATTTTTCTATCCTTAAGCTATTAGTGACGTCACGTATATCAGGAATGCATTAATGAAAAATATTTTCCCCTCAATGGAATATAGACATGAAATTACAGTACACATTTAAAGTAGATAGAACTAAATTTATGAAGTGTGACAAAATTCAATTCTATGTTGTTGGTTTTTTTTTTTTTTTTTTTTTTTTCTTATTCTTTTTCTTTTTATTTCGTGAACTAGGCTAAAGGAAATTGTTGGTAATTTAAAATAATGATACAATAATATAGAACAGTTACATACATTATAATAATAGTAAAGTGATTTTAAATTTGTTTTAATAATACTAAGCAGCTCACTTTTTTTGTGTATAAACTTTAACGGGAAAAAATCAAATGGTCGAGAAATGCAATTTTATAATTATTTTGGTTTGACACGCAATAGGTACATAACTATATAATGAATGTAATTTAACTATATGTATGTACTGTGTATACAACTATAAACTGAACACTGTTAAAATATGTATTATATAAAGTTCCATTTTATAACACGTTTTGAATTTATAGTTTTAAATTATTTTTATTTATTTAGCTTTTCTTTTTCTTTTTTTTTTTTTTTTTTTTTTTTCCTCGTAAATTTTTATATAATTTAAAATAAGAGTGCGCTGAATGATTTTGATGAAATATAAATAGTCCTATTTATTTGCTTAAAAAAAAAAAAAAAAAAAAAAAAAAAAAGTTTATAGGTTTAAATTATGATTTTCAAAAATTATTTAAAAAAACTCAAAAATTAAAAAATCAATTAATGATGATTTCTTCTACTAAAATATGCAATATCATATAATTACATAATATTAATATAATATTTTTGGCCTTTCTCATTAAAGCTTATATTTACATAGATATAAAGTCAATATACGCGCCATAATCCGCGGTAAATCTAATAATTCCACTGCATGACATTCACAAGTTTAATCCTGATTATCATCATGATTATTTAATCTTTTAATCTTTAATTAAATATTAATAATCTTTATAAACAAACATATTATAAACCGATTAAGTCTATTCTAGTATTGTAATCTCTATTAATTAACATTATACGTAATATAGTGTAAATAAAATATTTTTATATTATACGTTCTTTAAAAGAAGGATATCCGCATGACGTCATACTGGATGCGCTTCGACACCATACTGGATCAATGAAAATTGAAAACATTGCTCAGCATAGGACAAACTTTGTTTTTTTACCTATTTTCTTTTGAAATTTGGTTAATTTTTTGTTATTATTATTTTCCTCACATATACAACCTATTAACAGCATCAATGATCTCAAAGATATTATGCTTAGTATTTTTATAATGCCAAAATAAGTTATTTTCCTATGCTGCCTATGTTACTGAGTGATCCAACATGACGTCAACTTTAACACGAATGCATATATATATATATATATATATATATATATATATATATATTTTATATATATATATATATATATATATATATATATATATATATATATATATATATATATATATATATATATATATATATATATATATATATAGACTCATTAAAAGAGGGATAATATAAACACATGATCTCAGAAAGAATAAATTACGTAATTTATGCTGCATTTATGACATTATAGCATAAACAATGGAACGACCTAAATAATTATGCTGCAAAACAATTTATGCTATGTAACATATAGTTATTATTATGTAGTATATCATAAATTATACTGAACTAATTATACTGAAAATGAGATATAGCATAATTATTATTAATTTTTATGCGTGCTCGTTAACGAATAGAATAAAAAATTTAAGAATTTTTCATAAACACATTTACAAAGAAAAAAAGCTTTACCTTTAATCGTCTAACAAACACTGAAAACTGTAAAGAATCCTTGCAAAAATTGTTGAATTATTATTACAAGGTCGCAGAATGAATATATGCAGTATATCTTCAGTGAAAGTAAAAATATAGCGTCATTAATTTTATACTATAGAATTTTAATTGTGAAACTCATATTTTTAAATAGTGTTTTCATGTTATTATTATGTAATAGTAGCCTTAAGGTGTTTTCAGTCGATAGAGACGCTGTTTAATGTGAAAACTTTTTAAAAACAAAAGACGTATAATTTCACATGCATTTTGTACAGTAAAAAAAAAAAAAAAAAAAAAAAAAAAGTAAGAGGCAACGTTACATGGTTAGAGTAATTGGCAAGAGTGATGCAGTTGATTACTAGTAGGGGTCACGTTATTGTTAATTTTAGCCATGGTATAGGGCTTACAATGTTAAATTGAAGTTATTATAATTTCAATTTCTCACTTTATAATCCTTAAAACATATTAAATGTGCACATCAATTTAAACAATACAACTTAAAAAGTATTTTATAGGATGTGAATGAGCACCAGTTAAAAAAACACGTAAGTATAGAGAGAGAAAATGTGGTCTAATTATTATTTTTTTTTTTTTAATTCTTCCTGGGATATATAATAATAATAATAATGTTATTAATCGAGATATGGTAAATTTTTAGGTACTTCTGAAACATTTGTTATGATCTATAATACATTAATATGAACGTTTTATAGCTTCTTCAAGAAATGTAATACAACTTACAAGCAGTCTGCATTACTTTTTGTGTTTTTTTGGTGCATGTATGGTTAAATATCAGGGGGGGGGGGAGGGGACAGTAATTAAATATAGAAATAAATTTATCACAAAGCTAAAATTAAAATATTTTTATGCAGTACGAGGTATATGCAATAAAATAATTTTTTTCTTGAAACTATTGTTGACATTTTGTTTAAAATTACAGATTATTTATACAGACAATGTACCGGAAAATTGTTTGATTTCCTTCATAACCATGGCAAGGACACTCTTGGTACATACATACATACATAGTTAGTTTGCAAGCAACTTTTTCTCGTACGTATTTCTGATTTTGTTTAGCAGCGAAAAAGTAAGTATAATTTTATTTTACGTTCAAAAAAATAGGCATATTACTTCGGTATTTTGATTAACGTAAGCGTTTATTATTATTATAATTATTATTAACTTACAAGTTCATATGTACTGTAACGTGCTATTTTTGGCAGGATTGATCAAAAAATTATTTGCATTCAAAAATATACTATAATGTCAAATAAAATTATTTTTGTTTATTCATTTATTAAACACATTGCATAAAGTTATAAAAGCCTAAAAAATATAAAATAAATTAATACAAATTTTAAACAATAACTGTAAAATGTTTAGCTTATCATTAATAAATACGTAATGCAATGAATTTATTGTTCTGTATGTTTATAAAGAAATATAATCAGGAAAATATGCACTGGTTCATCATTTATGTCTCCATGTTCGCAACAGTAAGTTTTATTATTGATAATATAATATCATTAATATATTAATCTAATTTTCATGCTATATATGTTGATGATATACTAACAAAAATTGTAACTGACTGTACTGTTATACAGTTGGGTTAAATTGAGAGATTGGTTACGCCTAATTTCGCCCAGTAAAAAAACCGTTAATTATTATTATTATTATTTATGATATTTTCATATGATTAATTATTGAGTAAATTAAAAATATTAAATACAATAAAAAATAAATAAATGACATTTTTTTAATTCTTATTTTTGAAAACAGCCCTGAGTAAAAATATAACAACAACAAAACGTCCATTAATATTAAGTATCAAATATATAATATATATATATATATTGTGTATAAATATTTTTAAAAAAGGCAAAATATATTTCATTTATTGCATTAGCAATAAAATTAGTCTGAACTTTACATTCTTTATTTATTTTATTATTTTTTATATTATTAATTTTTTTTTTATTCAAGAGCTATTATTGTATTTTATTCTAATAAAAGTATTTTGAAGATAATATTTTTCTCTCATAAAACGAAAGGTTTATGCTGCAGTGGAAGTGAACCACGATGAAAAAAGAGGTAACAGTTTATAATATTTATCTCACTTTAACAATATGTTAATGTAGTACAGCGACTGAGAAATAAAAGCATTATGTTGAATAAATGCATAATTATTAGTAATGCAACTGTAAATTTACAAAAATATAATATTATGCCATATAGCAAACTGCATGCAAAAAAATTGCATATTTTTTAATGAAGAGTACTTAGGATGGAGTTAGACGAAGAAATGGACGGGCTACTTTCTTGCGATAGTTACGTAAGGTATATGGTTTACCATTTATTGAAACATAGTTTTTTAATTAACCTTTCTCTCTCTCTCTCTCTCTCTCTCTCTCTCTCTCTCTCTCTCTCTCTCTCTCTCTCTCAGGGTTATTGGTTCGACGTCTGGAGCGTGTAATTAAGGAGAAATCTAGAACTAGCAACAAACTGCAGGAAAAATTAGTAAAAAGTAAATCAAATTTTGCCTGTCTAATATTTAAATCAATTGCTATGCGTAATAATTCAAATATTTCTTCAAAACTCATTTGAGTCAATTTATTTTTTTATCGTACATTAATACTTATTTTTTGTGCAGATGTGGTGGCAGTTAATAAGTCTAAACTCTCTGCTAAAAATCCAGTCACTATTAAGACAATGACTGCCAAACCCATGAAAATACTCAAGAAAAAAGGAACAACTTCAAAAGGTGTTGCTCAGTCTGGAGATGTGAGTCCACTATATGACCTTCCTATTGATTATTCAGACTTGGAGAGCCCATTGACACATGATTTACATAGTCCTATCATAGGAGGTGGTATGCCTTATTCAGTAGATGGCAGTGTAGGAACGCAAACTGGAGTAGTTCCGATATCAGGAGGTTTGGGGGGTTTAGGTCCAATGTCAGCTGGATTTGGAGGTTTTGTAGATTCAATGTCAGTAGGTATGGGAGGTTCAGTAGACACTATGTCAGGTGGGATCGTTGGTTCAGTAGATTCAATGTCTGGGGGGATTGGGGGTTCTGTAGGCTCAATGATAGGAGGTATTGGGGGTAGAGTTGGTTCAATGACCGGGGGTATTGGGGGAAGAGTAGGTTCAATGTCCGGGGGTCTATTGGGTTCAGTAGGTTCAATGACCGGGGGCATTGGGGGTTCAGTAGGTTCAATGTCAGCAGGGATCGGGGGAAGAGTAGGAACAATGTCAGGTGGTAATGGAGGTTTAGTTGGTTCTATGTCAGCAGGTATCGGGGGTGTAGTAGGTTCAATGACAGGTGGCAATGGGGGGTATGTGGGATCAATGACAGGTGGCAATGGGGGGTATGTGGGATCAATGACAGGTGGCACCGGGAGTTTAGTAGGTTTAATGGTAGGAGGTAATCGGGGTATGGTAGGCTCCATGTCAGGTGGTAAAGGGGGTGTGGTAGGCTCCATGTCGGGTGGCAATGGGGGTTACGTAGGCTCAATGACAGGTGGCAATGGGGGCTATGTAGGCTCAATGACAGGTGGCAATGGGGGTGTAGTAGGCTCAATGACAGGCGGAAATGGGGGCTATGTAGAATCAATGTCAGGTGGTAATGGGGGTATAGTAGGGTCAATGGGAGAAGGTAATGGGGGTTACGTAGGTTCAATGTCACCAGGCAATGGAGGTGTGGTAGGCACAGTACAAGGAAGCATAGGACGTTAAATGGATCAAATGACTGAAATAGCTCTAAATTTTATTAAAATGTCTATAAATTAAAATTTTAATGTCCATTCTAATTTATATTATGATTAATGCTTTTAAAAAAATAACGTGTGAATAAAATTTGAGAAGATCTTACGAAATATTTTTTTTATTACTATATCATATTACTTTGCATTTTACTTCATGAAGGTAAAAGAAAAGTTATTGTGAGAATTGTTAGAATTTATAAACAGTCTAGAACAGCATAATGTCTAATTGCATAATAATAACAGTACAGCTAACAAATAATATACATCATAATTTTTTTGTATTTTTCCACGCAACTTAGCACCATTACAATGTGGCATTTGAATGGATGGTATGCAGCATAAATTTCTTTCATCCCTGTATAACGGACAAATTGTTAGTGGAAATAACTCTGATAACATAATTATGTTTGCATACACAAGGGGGCGTATATTCTTTTGTTATATTTTACATCTTTTGCAACGCGGAGAAATACAATAACAAATATTACAGGCAGATACTGAACTATAAATATACCACTGTAGCATATTATATCGAATATTGTATTATTTACAATTTTTGTGCACATAAAATATAAATATTTACATAACATATTTAATAATAATAAAACAACGAGAAAACGCTAATTCAAAATATGTATTATAAATAAATAATCGTCTTAAAGGCGTAGAAACACCTTGAACAAAAAGCATGTCTAATACCTAAAGAACAACGGTAATTTGTAATTTCTAATTAATGAATTAATTTATAATTTATTTTCCGTGGACTAGTGAGCTGTGACGTCACAAACCCGCAGCTGTCATTTTGTAAATGTAAAATAAATTAGAAAACAATGACACCGGCCAAATCAACGTTGATATTTAGGTATGTTAGGATATTAGGCAAGTTTTTTGTTCAAGGTGCTCTACGCCTTTAATTAAAACATTAGCTTCAATATTGACCAAACAGCCTCTACGTTGTGAGCAACAAGAGAATATGAAGAAAATATTAACTACAGGTGAAGTCTATATAATAGCCCTACCCTAACACATAGTTTATGCGCTAGAAAAAAACAAAAAAAAGGCATACGTTAGACCCTAAATGAAGTATATTTTTTACTTTTACATATTTTTTTATACTTCTTATATACTAAAAGTATACTTTATAAAAAGTATACTAGTACAAAAATAGTACACTAAAAATATGCTTTTTATACTTCGTTTATGATTTTATTGGACGTTCCAGTATACTTGAGTATACTTTTTTTTTCTAGTATACTTTTATCAAAAGTATACTTATTTTAATTTTGTAGTAATTATATAGCTTTAATTTATACTAATTATAAACTTAATAATGTTTATACGTTCTGAGATGCAACTACTATTCAAATTCTAACTCTATTGTAGCTTATTTAGCGTGTCACATGTTAATAAACAATTAGTTAATTGTGATAATTAAATTAAGTATTAAATACTATACGAAGATGTTTTTTTTTAAAGTTGCATACACAGATATGTATATATATCCTGGAGAAAGGAAGTCGGATATAAATAAGAACAAACTTAAGATTACATGCTTCAGTTGATCGATCTATATATTTTCGTACCAAACTTTCACCATTACCACTATAATGTTTTCAATTCTTAAATAACCTCATTTTTTTTATATTATTATTTTCACATTTTTTTCTAGTCATTAAAAAGATTTTTGAAAAAACTAAAAATGTACTTTTTTTTTTTTAACTGATATATTTTTTTATACTTTTTCATTTACTTTATTAAATTATATTGAGAAATGATAAATAAATATACTATATAGACACATGATAAATAAAGTAAATAAATGATAAATAAATACACTATAATACAGTACTGTACAACTAAAACGCAGTAATCAAAGTTATGTATTTGAATTTTAATATTTATATCATTTTAATACAGTATACAAAATTGTATTTGTAAAGATCATAAAAGAAAAGAAAACAAAACACGTAAATTGTAAAAATGAAATTTTTGCATTTTAAAATCTAAAAATACGACAATTTAAATACGTATATCAAGTATTATATAAAAAGAAAAAAAATCCTCGAACTGTTTTTTTTTTTTTTTTTTTTTTTTTTGTTTGTTTTTGTTTTTGTACTGTACGAAAGTTTTACGTAAGTTACAATTTTTACTTTAAATTGACAACTTTACATTTAAACGTCATTTATCATTCTTGCTAAATTAGTCATTAAATTAATTGTTTTATAAAAAATAATATCATGAACACGAAAACTTTATTATTTTATTTACTACTCCTTTGGTACTTGTTTTCAGCTGTCTTTTAAAAACTTCTGAATAAAAAAAAGTAATTGCTTTTTAATCATAGACATAATATATCTATGTTTTTAATATTATTTTTCAGGTATAAAATTAAGTTAGGAATTAATAATGTCAACAACAAAAACAACAACAACAAAAACGGATAAAAAATCATTAGTTATTGAAATTGGTATCCAAATTATTAGATCCAGAAATTTTTCAAGGAATCCAGATAAAAAAAACATCCATTACTGAATTAATATGGACCTGCTCCGAGCTAATTTTTAGAGCTTCTATCCTCAAAAGATTTTTATAGAATAAATATAATTTGCTATAAATATTGATACAAACTTTTGTGATTCATATATACAATCTGGGCAATACAGATACGGATTAAATTTTGTCCACAAAATCTGAATTGCTTGATATTCGGATAAGCTCTTCTCCATAATCCAGTTTCAAATTACCCGTATTTTAACAGCAATAATACAGATATGGATACGTACAGATAGTATGATATGAAATTGTACTATATTACCTTTGTTAAATCACTATTTATATGAATGTAATGTGCTAAATAAATACATAGTATCTCCATAAGGAATGCAATAAAATTTTGTGACATAAAATTTATTATTTTTATTTATTACTGTTTATTTATTTCTTACTTTTATACATCTTTTACTTTCTCTATTATGAAGCAATATTATTGAAATTTAAAGTGCAATGTAATCTTTATAAGAATTTGATACTCTTTATTGTTCCTGAAATAAAATTGTTACGTTTTCACTTTTATAAATCAACAATACCATCAAAAGAAACTTGATTACATAAAACTTTGTATTATAAAATTATTTAAGAATCTAGAATGTAACAGAAGTCCATATTACGTAAATAGTATTTATTAAAGTACACTAGAATTTTCCAAGTATTCTAGCCCTATAAGAATTTTGTTTTGTTTTTCTTTTATATTCTACTGTATTCTTTTTTTTTTTTTTTTTTTTTTTTTAAATACAGAAATAATATTTTCAAAATACTTTGGTATCTAGAGACTTAAGTATTCATTGCTATTAATTTATTTTTATATATTTATGTAGAAAAAAAAACTGATTTTCAAATTAAGGAATTATTGTTTAGAACGAATGTTGTTTGTTTAAGGTACTACTTTAGGGTAGGAGTGAAAATTTTTTATTATGACTTTGAATTAAGTTAAGGCTGGTGTACCCAAAAATGAAATCAAAAAAATTCCAACTTAAAAACTCTCGTCACAACAGAGCGTCAAAGTATCGCAAATGCCCCGCCCCCTAATGCTAATGAATCTATATTTGGACCCTAATTTTGAACAACTTCAAATTTTTTTCAGCGGTTAAAAAAAATACTAGCTTGTTCTTCGTGTTGATTTTTAATGAAAAATGATTTTTCAGATTTTTCTAGAACGAATCTGCCGATAAAAAAATTATCGCAACTTGACCCATGTTAATGTGAATATGCAATCTTCATTAATTTTTTTCTCTATAAATGTCTCGTAAAAATCGTTTAAAAAGTCAAATTCATTAAAAATTGATCTATAGAACACACTAGTATTTTTTGTTTAGAAGTTGGTCAAGAAAAATTTTGCACACGGGGAGCTTGAAGTTTTGTATGTTTTGCGTGTTAAAGTGGGCGTATCCCCACGACTTTTAATGCTAATTTGCGGAAGATTTGATTTGAGCCAAAATTTTTTAGAGTATAGAGAATTGTTCCTTGGTTCATTATGAACCTAAAAAGTGATATTAAATTAAATTTTACGACAACATTGCTACCCTAAAGTAGTACCTTAAGACAATTTATTTTGCATCTTCGTTATTATTATTATTTTTTTTTTTTATTATTTTAAGTTTAACATTTTACTAAAATTAATCGCGTAATCATAACACTGTTATGTATGTAATAACATGTAATAATAAACTTTTATGAAACACATTGTATTCCTATGTAACTATTTTTGTAATCTAAATGTACCAATTGGTATTATGATTAATAAAGAAACTGAAACTGAATACCTGTAGTCGTGAGTGTAAAATAATAAATAATAATAATAAAATATTATAATTTAATATGCGTTATTACAATAAAATTGATGTCTTGTAATTTTCATATTTTTCCTTTTCTGCGGTTATTTTATCTATTAAAGTTTAATATCTTTCAGACTAGTACTATATAATTAATTATATTTTTAACATAATAAAAATATGACATAAAATACGCATCACTTTTTTTTTTTTTTTTTTTTTACGAAAGAAAAAAAAATTGTTAATTTATATTGAAAAATGATAAAAAAAAAAAAAAAATACAGCAACAAGTTAACATTTACAGTTAAGACAAATTGTGGGGAAAAAAACTAGATACTGTATAAAAAAATGACCCAGAATCTTTTTAACATCAACCAGCGTCAGCTGTGTGATAGTGTGCTATTTTTTTCTGCATCAAACGATCCAATTAATTAGCATTTATGATTATAACTTTATCTAAAAAAAAAAAAAAAAAAAAAAAAAAAAACATAACACTACTTATAACCAATATCAGTATAGCACTTTAAAAATTATCAGTATCACAGTAAATAATAATAATAATTATCTCATGAATGTCACCTTTCATGTATTCTATGTACACAAAGTTTGAAAAAAAGAATCGTGCAATCAGTAATTTTAGTAATTATACTGTACTATACCCTTGTTCCGCTAACCAAGCCATACCGACCAACTTCCGGGTACCTGATATACACACACCAATGCTGTTCATAAACCCTGTTCTCTGCCCCTAAAATGACGATCGTCTTTGGTTATTCAAATGGAATGCGCATTTTTTGGTGCAAGAGAACAGGGTTTACAAACAGCATTACAGGTAAAACCCTTACCGGTAAACTACAGTTTTTTTCACATGTAGATTGCAAGTACTTGTCCGGTTTAAGAACGTCAGTACCAGTGACGTCACATGAGCTGGTACAGTACTGATATTCTTATATTGGACAAGTACAGTACTTGTGAAAAGTTGTGGTTTACTGGGTACCTTCTACAATGTTAAACGAGTGAGCCTCTTAAATGAATAAGGGTGTTTAATTTAAACTGCACTCCTATTCCTCTAGCTGAATTACTTAGTGTTGTTCGTAAACCCTGTTCTCTTGCACTAAAAAAATGCGCATTCCATTTGAATAACCAAAGTTGATCGTCATCTAGGAACAGGGAACAGGGTTTAAACACAGCATTATGTGTGTAACTTCCGGTACAGGTGCAAACCGGTAACACTCTCCCATTTTAAATATCGCATAACCCAGTGGTTCAGTGATGCTGCTAATAATATTTGTAAAATATATATGTAAATGTGACTAGTATGCATTGAGTTTTTGGTCCCTTTTTAGTCATGCCCTCAAACGTGGCACCCTCTAAACTACCAACTGACCCCTAATTATACAATCCAACCCTGCTTTTAATTAGTAGCTGTTCCGTACTGTGTGTCATCTGAATTAACTTTTAAAAAAATAAATGTCAAAAACCTCACATTATTGTTTTATTTTTAATAATTTTCCAGTTGTTCATGTCACTTTTCGAGTGGTTAAAATCGTAAAATCGATATGCCCACAAAGGGTTAAAATCGTAGCTTAAAAAGGACTAATTCTATTCACCGAGAATCACATATAAATTTACATACAACATATAAATTGGTTTTAAAAATATGTATGATGATTACAAATTTTGTTTTACATCATATATATATACGGTATATACATACATATGTACGTATACGTTATGTATGTACACAATAGTACACATATATGCTACTGAATATAATTAATTTTTATATAAACAGAGGCCACAGATCAATGGATTATAGGCTTTTAGGTATGTGGCATAAAGCATAATGTTACTTCAATAAATTTTTGGTTTACTTTGGGTTGTTGTACGAATTTTTGTTAGCGATATGCAGACACATGGTTGAAAAAAAAACAATAAAAAGTTACAGTGCATAAACAAGCAAACAAATAGAAAAATAAACAACGTGTTTTATTGTAAAGGTCAAGTCCATAAAACTGGTGACTTCTTTTATTTGACCTCTACATATTATCGAATCAAATTTTTTAAAACTACAACTAATCTTTTAATATACAATACTGAGATTTAAATTAAATATAACTTTTAAGCACTGGTAATTAGAGTTATAAATCATTTTATAATGAGTAGAAATTGTCGAATAGACACCAAAATTTGATATGTAACCTAAAATTCTCGTAATTTTACACTTAAAATACTAATTTAAAATAAAAGAAATATATAAATACCTGTTAATTTATATAAAGGCAAGAAGTTCAGTAATTAAAATTTGTAGAAAAAAAAAAGTTCCACGTTTTATCTTGAAGCTTTACACTCAAAATATATATTATAAAAATTTCTCTTTTTTTTCCACGACTGTCCTCAATGGAAACAGCTGGCAGACAGTGTGACGTCACAAAAACTACCAACATAACAAATTTTTAACTAAATTTAAGTACTTTTAACTTTTGTTATTTTTTTTGTAATTTATGATTTATTAATAAAATATGCAGATTAATACTAAAAAAAAAAATGTGGGACATTTTTGTCATTTTAAATATAATTTAAGATTCGATACGTAAAAGAATATTAAAAAAGAACTTTTAAAGAAGTTTTTAAAGTATCCTTAAAGTTATGCAATTTGATATACAGAAAAGCTAAAAAAGTTGCCTATTTTACAGGCACTTAATGTGTTTACATTATTATATTCATTCATTCATTCATTCATTCATTCATTCATTCATTCATTCATTCATTCATTCATTCATTCATTCATTCATTCATTCATTCATTCATTCATTCATTCATTCATTCATTCATTCATTCATTTTTTTTATTCATTCAGTTACGAAAAGACTTTGAATTTGGACAAGAAAAATTCATTTATTTGAAATAAACCATAATTCTATCGTACATTTTCCCGCTTCATTTATACGGCCCGTGTGTGCTTTTCCATTGATTGGAAAGTTCTTACCTGTCGATAAGAGCAATGTCTTAACTGGGACTGGGATTGGTGTAGCACGATAACACAATATGGCAAGCAAAAAAAATAATAATAATAATAATATATATATATATATATATATATATATATATATATATATATATATATATATATATATATATATATATATATATATATATATATATATATATATATAATATTTAAAAATAAATAAAATTGCATTTAAAAATCAAATTCAATAATGCTTGCTTGCTTTTTTTTTTATTATCATTATTTCTTTCTTCTTTTTTGCTTTGTTTAATAATGCTTTTTTAAATGTGGGATTGCACTTATTTGAGGCAGGGGCCAAGTTTACATAATCTGATCATGATCAAATATATCATTGTCATTGTGAAATTTAATATGCTTATATTTATACGAGAAAAGTCAAAAGTTTTATGAAAGGGTTGTATTGTGTGGTGTTGCCGTGTGATATAAGCAGAAAATAATACTGAAAAGGATGATGTCCCGCGTTGTCCTTTTTAACATCAATTTACTGCTTATACACATAAGCTCATATATATTATACATGCTATTATAGCTATTATACATGCTATTTCGGTGAAACACGAAATAAGCAAACTTTTTTATAAAAGTATTACTATTTTCAGTTATTACAATTATTTATAAAATAATGCGCAAGCTCAAATGATGTTTTACTACATAAAATGCAGACACAATTTTTTTCTAATATAACTTTATTATCATATCTGTACTATGGTATTTCCAACCTATCAATTTTTTTCCCTATGTTATTATTGCTATTATATATTACCTTTTAATATTGTTAGTTACTTTTATTATACTAAATAATATAAAAGTAATGCCTAGTTTTATTATAAGATAGAGAGATAGCATACTGTTTTTATGCTATTAATAAATTTATTATATTATATTCAATATTATACTCACTCTATAACTCTAGAGTTACATTGTATTATACTGTGTACATTCGTTCATTCACTATAATAAAATCATCATATATTTCAAATAGTTTTTCCCATGAAAATAAATAAGATAAAATAAATTATTTTCAAAAGTTGTATGTATTGTAAACAAAGGAAATGAACAAGGACAACGTGCAAGTGCAACAATACCTTAAATTTATCACATTGATAAAATATTAATATATAGTAAAACTTATAAAATAATTATATACGTGAGAAATTTATTATGTCTCGTATTCTATTTTTTATTTCCGTACTTTTTATAAATATTAGTCCATATTATTTGGTAAGTATTCATTTTCTAATATAATTTTGTCTAAATTACGATTATGAACAGAAATCAATATGTAATTTGTGTTAATGTGTATAGTATGACAATTAAAGATAAAATATGTAATAATAAAAATTAAAACACTCATGCGGAGAGTTTTTGAAAATATTTTATTTTCGTGTTGAACCGGCTGTTAACTCAATTCAAAAGGATTTTGGAGCAAATTGGAATCGAAACCAGATCTTTAAAAGGCATAGAAAACATGAAATAACCCGTTCTTTTTAATCATTAAACACACAAAATGGGATCTACAAAACTGATGATAATTTTTACCAGAATGTAAATGTGGCCCCACAAGAGAGCTTGAAAAAACTTTAAAGTATGCAATTTGAGTGAATATTTCTGTTTATGACGTCAGAAACAGGCTAAAACTAGTATATGAAAATGTTGTGCGGGTTGCACATAAATTGAAATTTTCTAATCACTGTTACGGCGGGTTACAGTTGGTTTTTGAGACCAATTAATGTTATTTATGTAAGTCCCATCAAGTGTTTTGTGATGTAAATGCTTATGTTTTCATGTTGTCTATGCCTTTAAGCTTGACTTATCACTGCTATGTATTTTGGGTTGACCTGGGATCAATTCATATAGTCACACTATAACTTTTTACTGCTTTAAAATGGTGCAACGTGAATATTAATTATTTTCAAGTTAAAAATAGTTACGTAAAAACACAGTTTTATTCATAAAGTTTGCTCTTAAAAATTATAAATCATTCTGTGAAATTTTGAATTTTTATATGGGTACGATTCATCGAAACACTTTTAGATCACTTAAACTGTCTTGATTTTCAAAGAAAATAAATAAATATTCAGGAATTCTATAAAGCTGGCCCAATTATTGCACTTTGATGAATTCCACGTGTACACTATCTATAATATCTAAAAATATTTTGATAAACGAAAAATAACGACAAACTGATTCAGTTATCATTTATATTTATTGATATTTATTTTAACAAAAATAAATCTTCTTTACAGGTTAAAACATCAGAAATATGCATTTCTAAATTACGATTGAACGAGATGCAACATAAGTTCGATACAGTTTTAATTTTTGTAAGTAACAGAACCATAAAAAGTGAAAACTCGTTGCAAGGTAAATATCGCTTTGCACGTGCATTTAACTTTTCGTTTTTATATATTAAAAATATAATTAATATTTAAAATTATTGTTATCTTACGAAGATCATTTTGAAGTTTAACTTTCAGTTTCAGTTTCTTTATTAATCATAATACCAATTGGTATTGGTACAGTCATTCCAACAAAAAAATGAAATTCTATTGGCATATGGGAATAACATAAAATGTATTTAGTTAGAGTTTTGCGTCAAATGAAATCTCCATCTGATTGCATTGAATGGCCATCATAAGCCAATACAATTTCATTTTTTATTGGAATGATTGTACACATTGATTACAAAAATATTTATAAAGGAATACAATATATATTACACAAAAGGACCCCTCGGTGCCCCCCGTGCGCTTAGAAAATATGGGAGCGATCCCCCTACAAAAAAAATCCAGAGCGTTTCCTAATTTCTTAGGTTATTTATTGATTTATTGATTGATTTATTGATTTATTGATTGATTGATTTATTTTATTATTTATTTATTATTATTATTATTTATTTTTTTTTTTGCAGTCTCCTTCATATGCATATTTCCAAGTAGGGAGATCATTAAACAGTTTCAGTTATCTTATATATATATATATATATATATATATATATATATATATATATATATATATATATATATATATATATATATATATATATATATATATATATATATATATATATATATATATATATACAATGTAACATATTTCAATAATTTAGTTCATTATCTTTATAATGTGTTTTTTTTCCGGAGATTTTATCAGAAATAAATGTTAACTTAATATTTAAATAGAGGCATCGGTGAGGCCTCGCGGTAGGAAGATTTTCTACTAATCTCCTATCCTTTTATAGCATTTTTTTTTTTTTTTTTTTTTTTTTTTTTAACAATTATTACACTGAAGCAGGAAATATTTAAATTAGACTCACTTTTACATGTTTTCAGCGTACAGTATTCTCTCTCTCTCTCTCTCTCTCTCTCTCTCTCTCTCTCTCTTTCTTCTCCCTCTTTTATCACCGCAGAGAAAAACATAAGCATTTATATCACAAAACACTTGATGGAATTTACATAAATAACTTTAGTTTGTCTCAAACCCCAACAGTAGCCCCGTTGCAGTGATCAGAAAATTCGATTTATAATTTATGCAAACCTGCACAACATGTTCATACTAATTTTTGCATGTTTCTGACGTCATATACATGAATTTTCACGCAAATTGAATACTTTACAGTTTTCTCACGCTCTCTCGTGGGGCTACATTAACATTCTGGTAAAAATTGTCATCAGTTTTAAAGATCCCATTTCGTGTTTATTCATTAAAAAGCGCATGTTGTATTATGTGGTCTATGCCGTCTATGACTTTAACTGTAAAAAATATAACGTATTAATTATATAACATAAACTTGTGTTTTTTTTTTTTTAATTTGTTAGATATTGCAAAACAAGGAACAGATTTGTTAAAAAATGACACTATAGTTCCAAATATCGTAAACTGCACAGTTTGTAACGTAAGTATATATATACATGTAAATAGTTATAATAAATATCTGGGTTAAATATATCATTGAAGCTATATACGTTTAATTTTATTCTTTTATAAGCATTCAACCGTCAACGATACTTGTTTGCAAAAACAAAAAATGTTAATGCTTTATCATCAATCAAAGGCGATATTAAATATTGTGAAGTTGGAGAAAAGCAACGAATATACGACACAAGGTATGTAATCCGAATTTTATTATTTGATGGCTCAAAATGCTCGAGGGAAAAAAGAGAAAAACAAAAATATTAATTTATTAATAGAAATACTGCATTATTATTATTATTATATAAACGTATGTATGTATCTTTCAATTTTTTGAAATAGAGTAATTCTTTACTCCAAATAAGTAAATTTTCAGTTATTATTATTATTGTTAAAGTTTTAAATTATTTGAAATAATTCACGAAAATGGTTTATTTTTGAAAAGTAACGGTAAAAATTTTAGCATCAAGAAATTTAATATAAATGGAACGGGAGCTATTTATATATAGCTGCTTCATAATTATTAATTACATTAAAGAACATGTTAACTTAAGACTGTATTTTATATACGACTAGAGTTGTTTGCAATAGCACTTTGCCTGTATATAGTATTATTCTTGGGGGTTGTATTTTTTCCCTCCTCATTGTCAGACATGAAAAAAAACAGCTTATTTTTCTCTTCTTTTTATATTTAAAATTTATTATTATATATTGTTTACTAAGTAAATTTATTTTTCTCCAACACGTACAGAATATGAACAGCAACAGCAACCTAAACAACAACAACAACAACAACAACAACAACAACAACAACAACAACAACAGCAGTCACAACAACAGCCGCAACAACCTCAACAACAACAGCAACAACAGCAACAACAACAACAACAACAGCCGCAGCAACCTCAACAACAACAGTCGCAACAACCTCAACAACAGCAACAACAACAACAACAGCCGCAACAACAACAACAACAACAGTCGCAACATCAACAACAACAGCAGTCGCAACAACAACAGCAGCAGCAGCAGTCACAACAACAAAAACAAAAACAGCCGCAACAACAGCAACAGCAACCTCAACAACAGCAGCAGCAACCTCAACAACAACAACAACAGTCACAACAACAACAGCAGCCACAACAACAAAAACAGAAGCCGCAACAACAACAGCAGCAGCAACAAAATCCGCAACAAGCACAAAAACAACAGCAGCTGCAATCAACACCACCCTCATCACCACCACAACAACAACAACAGCAAACACCACCACCACCACCACCACCGCAACCACAACCACAACAACAAACACCACCACCACCACAGCAGCAACAACAACAACAGCAGCAAACTCTGTTACCACCAACACTACAACAACAACAACAACAACAACAACAACAACAACAACAACAACAACAACAGCAGCAGCAGCAGCAGCAAACTCTGTTACCACCACCACTACAGAAGCAACAAAAACCTCAGCAAGCACAACAACAGCAGCAGCAAACACCCCCACCACCCCCACCACAACAACAGCAAACACTATTACCACCACCATTACAACAACAACAATCGCAAAAACCACCACAACAACAAACACGTAATATAATTATTATTCTACCTCAATTTCATTAATACTGCGCAATCATTCATAAAAACGTAATTTATTGATACTGCAGTATTAAAAAAAATACAAGTTATGGTGCAGATATATATTATACATGCATGTAAAGAATTTGAAGTTAAATAAACTGAATAATTTTAAATACGTGTAGTCAAAACAAAAAACAAAAAACAAAACAAAAAAAAGAACAGGGTATATTATATATTTTATTATCATATAGTCTTATTTTACTCTCTCTAATTTTTTAATTAAAACACATCTGCTCTAAATGTTATAGCTCATCGACGTGAAAAAAATTCAAAGACTCCACGTAAAGCTACTACTAAATCAGGACACGTTAAGACAGTAAGTTTAAAATGTATAGAAAACATATGCGTCACAATTAAACACAATGAAGTATCGATGAGAAGAGAATTATAATTTCAATTTTTTTATTTTTATTTTTTTTTTTTTTTAGCATTGCGGGTCTATGTTTTTAATGGTTTTAGAGAAAATTACTGCATCGAGAGGCTGATCGTATTTAAATGAGAGATTCATCCATAGACACACAATTCAATGTTTTAAAGCCCTTGTCAACTTACTTTTTTATCATTTAGAATATAAGACTGATAATTACCATACCTTAATATCCATGAATTAGACACCACCATGTTGATTTTGTATTTATTTTCCTTTTTGCAGTTATATCACGTATCTGACGTCACAATGTACCACCGCCAATCACAGTCACCACTCTGGTCACGTAATAAATTTAAGCCCTTCCCTCAAGTTCTTTACCCCTATCACGGCCCCATCAGTACTTTGTGACGTCAGATACGTGATGTAACCACAAAAAGGAAAATAAACGAAAATAAATACAAAATCAACGTGATGGTGTCTAATTCATGGATAATAAGTTATGGTAATTATCAGTCTAGTATTCTTAATGATAAAAAAGTAAGTTGACAAGGCCTTTAAGCTACCCAGTAAGCCAAAGCTTTTCGTCAATGTAAATTGAAAGTAACTTGTCCTACTCAAAACCAGTGACGTCATGTGATCTGGTAGTAAAATATTCGGACGAGCTTATTTTTAGTCCATACATTGTGAAAAGCTGTGATTTACTGAGAATGAGAAAATTTAAAATTAAAAAAAAAAAAACTCATCATTGATAACCTCTATATTAAAATAATATAATCAATAAACATAAAATTAAGCATATTTCATCAGTATTGGAGAAAACCTGATTATTAATTAATAGGGCCGCAAAATAAATATAAATATATTCTGACAGCTTTTTTTTATATTTAATTTATTTATTTATACTATAATAATTAATTATTAATTTATTCTTACACAGAATAATGTTACCAGAAAAACAATGCAAATAAAAACCAACAAAAATTGCAAAACATGTAATTTAGTAACATCTAATGTAAGTATATAAGCCTATATATTATGTTGTATAATCATTATATATTAAAAGAAAATAATATTCTATTTAAAAAATACAAATAATGAATTTAAATTTATGAAAAAATAATAAAACTAATAAAGTGTTATTTAGATGAAAGTGAGGGATACCCAACCTTGGGGATACCTCTATATTCACAACATAAATAGAAACCAGCGTATAGGAATTCATTGTTGCAGTAATGAAAGTTAGAAGTTAGAATACGCGCAGCAACTGTTACATTAGAACTATTGTTAAAAACAACAACAAATAATAATAATAATAAAATAAATATATAGGAGTTTTTAAAGCGTTAATTTCATGTTGAAAGCATTTTTTTTATCTTGCTAAATACACTAATATTTTATTATTCTTTGTACATTTAATATGCATTTAAAACCAAATTTAGGGCATAATTCACTTATTTATATATATAGCAAGATCTAACACTATATCCACCTACTTATACGAAACCGCCAAAACCTTTGCAATGTAAGTGCCCAAATATCAGCTGTGTCCAAAATGTAAGTATGTATATATATAATAATATTTTTCATATTTTATGATTGTTTGATTGAATTCAAAGAGGACAAATTAGAATTAAAATTATATATTTTTTTTTATATATATATATTTTTTTTTTTTTTTTTTTTTAATTTTTTTTTTTTATTATTACATTTAAACTAATTTTATTATTTCAATGTAAAAAAAGAGATAATATTTTGGATATCTTAGCTTCATCAAATCTTATAGTTTTTATTTTATTTTAATTTACTTTTTTATCATTGTTTTTTATTTATTTTTTTTTTTTTTGGTCATCATGACACAACTGTAAAAATAACATACATAAAATATTTATTATTATATATAATAAATAATAAGTAATAAGTAATAAGTATACAATCTTGAATAATTTTCTTTTTAAATTTATCACTTCAGCATTGCCTTTTTTTAGCTCTTATAATTTATTGTCACTATTTCTAAAATATTCTTAAAAATGTGATCAATGTGATCATGTATAAAAGGAAAAAAAATAACAGTACTAAATAAGTGGGAAAAAAACATAAATAAAATAAATAAATAAAGCATACAGGACTAATATTATATAAACAAATTTATCTTCTAGACAAATGTTTTTAAAAATTGGACTGGAAATAAAGGTAAATACTAAATTACTATATAATGCATTAATTTAATTGAACGCGGTTCATAATATATTTATTTTTATTGCATATAATTATACGTAATATAATAATAATAATATATAATAATAATAATAATAATATAATATACGTAATAATATTAAAATTTAAAAAAAAAACTCTTATTTTCTTTTCTTTCTTCTATTTTTTGAGTATTAATGATTAAATAATTCTTTAGAAATAATAAAATTTTATTCGCTAATTTGATTTTAGTGAAGAGAACGAAGTCAAAAATGTATAAAAGATGCGCTATTAGTGAGGGAAGCGCCAAAATTTCAGGATTTGTTAAGGATACTTGGTCCAACATGAAATGAAACATATCCAAAACAGCATCCCCATAGGAGACCCTGGAGACACCCCTGAACCTTGCTAAGGGTTTTTATTTTTTTATGGGGTAACCGGTCGTTTAAACAAAAAAATTGTAATATCTAAAATTATTAAGCAGTACAAAATCTATAAGTGAAAAAAATTTCACACCCCCATCTTAATTAGGGGCTTAATTATGGGGAAATTTCTAGTTTTGAGCACCAAATTATGACATTTTTATGCAAATTTTATCGTATAACAAGGCAAGGTGCCGAATACGCAGTTTAATGCCAACATATAATAATATAATCTAAATTTTAAAATTCATACGACCAAAAATTTAGTCAATGGGATAGTTAATTAACAATAATTAGCCGATTTTGTATATATGCCACGCCCCCTTTTCTATTACACGCTATATGAGATTATGCTAAATGAATGGTATCATTACTAAAAATTGCCAATTCAATTTCATTTCAGTTTTAAGATACCTTTTATTCCCATAATTACTCGTCCAACACCATAATTTTCGGGGGGGGGGGGAATATATTTTTTGAATTAATTTTGTTAAAAAGCTTGTTATAAAAGCTTATAAAGCAGATTTTTTGATATTATATTTACTTTAACATGAAATTTTTCCAATCCTACGATAATGGGGGGGGGGGGGGGGGCTCTCGGTCTTTTAGAGTCTCTGCATCGCTAATTAACACAAGTGCCCCGTAACGTGTAATCCTTTAGCCGCGCGCGTACAAACGGTCCAGTGTAGAAATTAATTAATTTTGATGAATGTGTAGTTTTGAATTCCATTTATTGATTTTAAAAGTTTAAACTTAAGAATATTTTGCAATATTAATTATTATTGCCAAATATTTCTAAATAATATCGGTAATAGTACCCTGTGCGTGACACCACCAAAGCCTGAGAGTTCAAATGTTATAGTTTGTCGCGCACAGTGTGGCCGGTGTACAGTTGGTTAACCGAAATTGGTTAAGATATATAAATGGTCGAAACTTCAAAATTATAATATAATGTAATTTAAAGTATCTGCGTCAACTTAAACCTTTTTCTTTTACTCAACTTAATAGTCTAATACAAAAATATTCAGAAATGGCATGTGAATAATTATAATAAAATATGTACCCTTTTTTTATCACTTGGTGTTTATATGAAATTTGCTGTACGTTAAACGATTAAATTTAATTACTTTTGAGTACTTTTGACAATACACAATTCATAAAGGATGTAAGGCAATATAATATATTATTTCTTTATTTGAACTTATATTGATGAATTCCAAAATTTTTGATTTAAAAACCCGTCATTAAAATTTTTACGAAAAATCGTAAGATATATAGTATTTAATACAGGATTGCGTTTAGTAATTTTAACTCAATAACAAACTGACATAAATAATAGTATAAATGATCATTCATTAACTTTATACACAATCTTATAATAATAATAATTAATCTTTTTAATGCATTAAATTAAAAAGAAAGTTTTATCACGACGTACATTTGAATCTAAATAATCCTATAGCCTATATAATCCTATATATATATATATATGTTGGCAACCATTGCCGAATTCGCTCATTGGCCGAAATAGGCGACCACGTCGCAGCGTGGCCATGCAATTTTGCCAAGATCCGAAATTCAGCACTTGTGCATCGTAATGTTGACCATAGACAAATTTTTTTGTCAAATTTAATAAGAAATCATTTTTATAAATTTATAAATATTTTAATTAACTGAAAAACATAATATAAAATGATGTGTTATAATAATAAAAAAATATATGATATTATTCATACTTATACCGAATTTCGTAACATGCGTATTAAACATTTTGACCACGCTGCAGCGTGGCAATTATCAAAAAACACTTCACAAATTGGCTAAAATGTATTTGCAAAAAATTTGGCATTTGTTAAAAACCACTCCGCAAACGTGGTCAAAATTACGATGCATTTCGGATCTTGGCAAAAATGCATTGCCACGCCGCGACGTGGTCACTTATTTCGGCCAATGAGCGAATTCGGCAATGGTTGCCAACATATATATATGGTATACAGATATGTATAAAAATGCATTATTTTATGCATAAAACATTATAAATACTGACTGTATACAATTTTACACAAAAGCTGTAGTTTAAAAGTTAAGGAATACCTAATCAAAGAAGACATATAGCGGAAAAAGTTAAAAATAAATTATTTTTATTGTAGCAATTTGAAAGTACAATAACACTATACCAATAATATATATATTTTTTTTTTTGAAATTAGTGTTAAATAATTTTACTGAAATTTTGAATTTTAATTTTACACATAAGATTTTCAATTTATGGGCAAATAATAATTACTAAAAAAATCATTTTACAATAAAAAAAAGGAATATTCAAAAACAAAATAAAAACATACTCAGTAATTTTTGCTACAAGCAGGGTCGTATAGTCAGGAGGAGGTTGTGAGACCCTTCAAGTTTGAAAAAGCATGGACAAAGGGGGTTTGTGCGCGGGCGGCTAAAGGATTACACGTTACGGGGCACTTGTGTTAATTAGCGATGCAGAGACTCCAAGACCGAGAGCCCTTCCCCCCCCCCCCCCCCATTATCGTAGGGTTGGAAAAATTGAAATTTCATGTTAAAGTAAATATAATATCAAAAAATCTGCTTTATATAAGCTTTTATAACAAGCTTTTTAACAAAATTAATTCAAAAAATATATTCCCCCCCCCCCCGAAAATTATGGTGTTGGACGAGTAATTATGGGAATAAAAGGTATCTTAAAACTGAAATGAAATTGAATTGGCAATTTTTAGTAATGATACCATTCATTTAGCATAATCTCATATAGCGTGTATATAATAGAAAAGGGGGCGTGGCATATCTACAAAATCGGCTAATTATTGTTAATTAACTATCCCATTGACTAAATTTTTGGTCGTATGAATTTTAAAATTTAGATTATATTATTATATGTTGGCATTAAACTGCGTATTCGGCACCTTGCCTTGTTATACGATAAAATTTGCATAAAAATGTCATAATTTGGTGCTCAAAACTAGAAATTTCCCCATAATTAAGCTCCTAATTAAGATGGGGGTGTGAAATTTTTTTCACTTATAGATTTTGTACTGCTTAATAATTTTAGTTATAACAATTTTTTTGTTTAAACGACCAGTTACCCCATAAAAAAATAAAAACCCTTAGCAAGGTTCAGGGGTGTCTCCAGGGTCTCCTATGGGGATGCTGTTTTGGATATGTTTTATTTCATGTTGGACCAAGTATCCTTAACAAATCCTGAAATTTTGGCGCTTCCCTCACTAATAGCGCATCTTTTAGAGCTGTTCTCCTCACTATTTGCAATTCATAGACTAGAATTTTATCTGATAAAATGGCGGGTACGCCTGCACTTTTTGTAGGTAGGCTTTTTGCTCCACAATATACTATAAGTTTGCTTAATATATTACTTGTATTTTATAGTCTGGGGCAATACAAACGAAGTATCATATTTTATAAATGTAGAGTAGTGTGTGGAGCAAAAAGCCTACTTATAAAATTTGCAGGCGCGCTTGCAATATTCACCAATAAATTGTAATTTATATTATAAATTTAAATCAGGTTACCTCATAAATCTATTCTATTTGACATAATATTTGTGTGCGTATTTATTCAAGTGAAAGAATAAATTACGTAAATTATGGTGCGTAATATAGCAGCAAAATTGTTAATCACATAATTATGCTGTCTGTGATACAAAATATTATGCCGTATAATGTGTAACATTTTAAAAAGTTAAAGGTGTAAAACACCTTGAACAAAAAAGTTGCGTAATATCCTAACAAACCTGAATTGATTTTGCCGGAGTCAATTATTTCTAATTTATTTTCCATTCACAAAATGACACTGGCGGTCACTGACGTCACAGCTCGCCAGCTTTACGCGCGCTTAAACCAAGTGAGTTGTGACGTCAGTGACCGCCAGTGGCATTTTGAGAATGGAAAATCAATTAAAAATAAATGACTCTGCCCAAATCAACGTTGATTTTCAGGTTTGTTAGGATATTATGCAACTTTTTTTGTTCAAGGTGTTCTACGCCTTTAAGTAAGCATAGATTATGCTGTATTGAACAAATTGTGCTGAAAATGGGCTTATATATATATATATATATATATATATATATATATATATATATATATATATATATATATATATATATATATATATATATATTTGTACCTGTAAGATTTTGAATTATTAGATTGAACGAATGAAATTAAACACATAATACACAAACGTATAACTTTGGACTTTGTAGTTTCCTCATTATATAATTAAGTATATATATATATATTTTTTTACATACATGTTTATAAGAATAATTCAGTCATGTATAGTGAGGTCTTAAAGGGCTCCAGACTCCAGCCCTCAAACAATTTAATCAAAAACGTAAAAATCATGACATGGGAGCATCATTCAGACACATATAATATCCTTCAACCCTCCTATAGCCTCACAAACTGGGATTGAAAAACTGTAAAATAGGCAATTTTAGGAATTCATGACGTCAACAATTCCGGGTCTACAATAGAAATTGTAGCGCGGGTTGCCTACTTTACAAGTTTTCTTCCCAGTTTGCAAGAGTACTGAAGGGTTAAGGCACAAAAAAATGTGTATTTATAATAATCCTATATCTCATGATTTATAATTGAGAGGAAATTTGTTTTTGAGGCCAGGGGCTCTTTAAATTTTACTCTGCTCTAACAAAAGTATATTTTGCATCATGTTTTATTTTTATTATTATATATATTTTTTTTAAGTATTAATTATATTAATTATTTTATTTTTTCTTATGTAAAAGTTTATGGTTTTAGTTGTTCCTAAAGGATTTAAACGTGTAATATTGGGATGTGATAAATCATTTCTTATTAGCATAAATTCTGTAAGTATAATCAATATAATCATTATCATTTAAAATTTTCAACTTTTAAAACGATAGATTTTTAGCATTTGAATTTTGAATTTAACATTTTTGTGGTCTATGGCTTTAAGAGATATTTAAAAGAAAAAAGTTGAAAATAAACAAACCCTCTACTCAATACAACTGCACAAACGTAAGGGAGAAAATCAGATAGTCGTAAAATTGATTTATTATTATTTGCCTATATTTTCCCTATAATAATATTGAACTTCATTTAATTTTATAACGATTTATTATTGTTATTATTTTGTAAAATATCATAATTTCACGAGGGGTAAATAACGGCAACAACAACTTAGAATTCAATAATTTTGAGCTTATGTATTTTGTATTATGTAATATTACATAAAGCTTTGTTTCTAGGTTCCATTTAATCAAGCATACAAAGAGTGTTGCGCTGTTGGATTAAAAATAATCAGCATGGAAACTAATGAAAAGAAAGATTGTTTTAGTAATTTATTTAAAAGTAAGTCTCTCTCTATCTATCTCTCACTTATTTATATAAATTTTGCTATTTAAATTGTATATAAATATAAAAGGACCTTTGTGCCAAATTTCGCAACAACTATATATATATAAAGTTCCAAGAACTTAGTCTTGGATGGAAACTCTCTGAAAAAAGCAATACAATATTTATATTGTATTGTATTATATTGTATTTTATTAACAATTTATTTATAAATAAATTGTAAATAAAATATAATTTTCATCTAATGATTTTTTTCCTATTATTTGTATATGTATTTTTGTTATTATTATTTATAATATTAGGCTCACGAAAGCTAAAATTCAATAACACCGATTATAAAAAGCCTTTACAAGTAAAATTTACAATTTTACATAAATTGCATATATTTGGTCTTTTTTTAAAATGAATCTTTTGTTTATTTTATTACTATTTTAATAAGAAGTCTTAAATTGATTTAATTAAGTAATAAATTAGAAAATATGTACAGCTCTGGCCAAAAGTTTAAGAACGGGGCAGCGGAAGCCACTGCGTTTATTCATTAATTAAAATAGCATAGTGTGATTGTGGGTTGCCTATACAAATCGTTCTCAAACTTTTGGGCCAGAGCTGTACCATATACTTTTAAAATTTATTTAAATTATTACTTCTATAATTATTAATTATAACATATAAAACTTACAAATTAAGTTAATAAAAATAATTCTTAGATTTTTTTTCTTTCCGATGTGCTTATTTGTTAAAAAAAAAAAAAAAAAAAAAAAAGGAAAAAATACATGCAATTTAAGTTTCTTCTGTAAATTCAATATTGCAATATGCAATCTGTTAATAAGTCGATAAGATATTGTTTAAAATGGTAAAGAGATTATGTTGCAGTACGAGAACAGAATAAAATATGATACATAACTCACGTCAGTCAACTTGAAGCTGTAACAAAAAGGCTTAATTTTTTCAACAGCTCAATTTTAAAGGCGTATAGATTACGTTAAACAACAAACTTGTCTAATATCCTATAAAATAACTAAATGTCAACATAGATTTGGTCGGAGATATGGATTTCTAATTTATTTTCCATTCATCAAACCATCTTACATTTCGTGAATGGAAAATAAATGAGAAATCAATGACTCCGATCAAATCAACGTTGATATTATAGGGGTACGTTAGGATTTTAGAAAAAAAAAATTCAAGGTGTTCTACGCCTACCATTATATTGCTGCTAACTGTGATTAAAAATAATTTTGCTTTATCTCGCAATTTTGTAAAATTTATATGAAGGTAGTAAAAAAGTGTAACAGATTTGTCACATACAGTGAAAAAAAAAAAAAAAAAAAAAAAGTACATATTTTACTCTACAAATTCGTACAATATATTATGATTTCAGAAAAGAAAATATTAGATCGAATAATTTGGACTTCAGCTTCGAACGTCAATTGCCCTCATGGAGAATGGTTTTGGTGCGGATATGGTGAAAAGTTTCGTGATGATTTACAATGGGGAAAAGGAGAACCTAACAATATTTTCAACTCTGAAAATTGTGTAATTATTAATACATGGACTTCATTTTTATTATCTGATGTTAGTTGTGTAAGAAAATTTCAATATGTTTGTGAATGATGAAATTGTCATAATAATAAAAATATTTTAAGTTAAATGTTTATTTTTTTCACATAGCATAAATTTCACCTGTTAAAAAAAAAGGGAAAAAATTAAAAAAATAAAAAGAAAGAAATGTTAATTTTTTTATGGGTCAACTTCGGCTCTTAATTTATTATTACTTCTTTTTTTATATATATTTTATTCATACGTTTTTCTGGGTGCAATTCATCAAAAGATTTACGTCACTCAAAGAATATATATGAATCCTAAGACTCTAAAGCTTTTTACATAAGCACAATTAGAAATTTAAAAACTTTGAGGTTACTTTTAAGGAATTAGACCAGAAGAAAACTCACAAAACACTTGATAGAACTTACTTAAATAACTTTATATAGTTTGTCTCAAAACCCAAGTAGCAGTGATCAGAAAAATTTCGATTTATGCAACCCGCACAACATTTTTTACTAATTTTTGCATGTTTCTGACGTCAGAAAGATGAATAGTCACGCAAATTGCGTTTTTTATTATTTTTTTTACAGTATTTTCACGCTCTCTCGTGGGGCTACAGTAACATTCTGGTAAAAATTGTCATCAGTATTAAAGATCCTATTTCATGTTTATTCATTATAAAAAGCATATTGCTGTTTTATGTGATCTATGGCTTTTAAGTGCTTTAATGAATTTCTACTCGTTTTTGTTGAATATTGTTTTTAAGTTTAAAATATTCTACATTTATGAATTTTTATTATTATTATTATTTTTTGTTATTTATAAGTTCTCCAGTTCTCACGCAGAAAGAATGTGCTTTTTACTTTATGATGGTGTGTAATTTAGCGTCTTTTAACATTTCTGAAGTGAGAAATTCAAAAATCAAAACCCTCAATTTAACATGCAGGTAAGCCCCGGCAATCTCTATACCAGGCCAAAATTAACATAAAACTAATGATGACCCTTGCAGCGATCAGCCTGATGACCCTTGCAGCGATCAGCCTGATGACCCTTGCAGCGATCAGCCTGATGACCTTTGCCAGTAACAAGTGCTGATTATGTGAAGTTGCCTATTAATTACTCATTACATCAAAAGTATCAAGTTGATTCGATATGTCATGTATTATGTAAATTGTTTTATAGATATTATATATATATCTATTATCTATGTATATCTTCATTATCATTTTTTTGCTTTCTTGTTTGTTTATTGTCATGTCATAATATTGAAAAATAATTTTTATTTTATATAGTTATTTTTGTTTGAAATGAAAAATAGTTGTATTCTAATTTAATCCAACCGATAAGGTAATTACCTTGGTTGGACATGTATTATATGAGTTAAAGTATATAATAATAAATAATAAAAAAAAAAACAAAAAAAAAAAACGTTATCTCTTCCCTTATTGTCCTGCGTCCTGTAATATAAAAATACATATAAAAAAATGTACATGCAAATTGCATTGATATACAGGATATATTTTCAATAAGTATCAGAAATTATCAAGGTGATTTGTACATATTTATTTATATATTTATTTGTATGATTTGTAGAAAAAGTAAACATAATTCTTGGTATCATATTTTAATATTATTTGTATTGAGAGAAAAAAAAAGAAGAATAATTTATTTAAAAGGAATATGAGTTCACTATAGTATTCAAAAATATTAAAATAACATGTTAATATAGATATTTACGTAAGGAATGAAATATTTTGCTTTGTATTTTGTGCTTGCAGTTAAATCTATTATCGTAAGTTATTATCATATTGACTTATATTTATAGTACTAGAATTGCAGAGACAAATCTTTTTTTTTTGTACCAAAACTTGTTAAGGGAGTAGGGTACCGACGTCGGCTATTACTCAACTTTTCTCATCAAAAAAATCTGAAATTTTGCACAATGATACTTCAGCTTGAGAAAATTTCAAATATATAAAAATTTTGGGGGGTCACCGTGCAAATTGATGTTATATGATTTTTTGAAATTTAAAGCCCATAAGGCCCAATGTTTATTTCAATATTTTTTTTTCCTTTTTTTCGGGACCGGTCAAACATCATGAAATTTTTATCACGGCTAGGTGTGACCCTTAGCTACACAATGACACCAAATTATTTAGACCCAAAACACTTTTAGTTTTTTTAGATATAAGGTCGGTACCCTACTCCCTTAATAGATTCACTAAAAGTACTATAAAAAATTATTATTGCCTAAATTATGGAATCAAATTCAACTAGAGTTAAAAATTTTAAAAAAGAAAAATTATATGTAAATAAATATTAAACATTTTTACTTTATAATAATATGTAAAAAATTATAAATTTATGTATTATTATATTACCAAATACTTAAATAGATATTCTTTTTATTTGAAAATACACTTGGTAATAATTGTTTCAAATTTTTTGAGTTTTTTTTTCTTCAATTTAGTACATAACTGTTTGATTTAAACATGTAAATTAATACGACAAGTAAATATTATGAACCAACCGTTAAGGCTATGCCTTGATTGGTTTTTGTATGAATGATGCATTCCAAAAAATTATTATATATCACTATTTTAAATTATTATCATTAAAGTATATTATAGGAATTATATAAGAGATTCTAAAACCGGGCTATCACACAGATCGCTCGGAAAAATACAAAGAATGTTTTTTTTTTTTTTTTTTTATTATTTTGCAAGACCAAGTTTTTAGCCCACTATCTTGCAGTATTAAAAAAAAAGTACTAATTGAATTATTAATTATTAATAAAAAATAAATTAAATATGTTATCTATTTTATTTTTTCTATTAATTAAGGTAGCAACACAAGATATTCTGCCATCAAAATATGAAATAGATTATAAAAAAATTCAGCTTGCCAACAATAATTTGAAAATAATATTAAATAAAATAAAAAAGTCGCAAAATGTTCAACAATGTTTAAATCATGGTATGGTATTTACATTCATTTTTATCGATATATTTTTTAATAAACTTTTAAAAGATAATTAAATCTTCTTTTTTCTTCCTTTCTTTTCTCTCTCTCTCTCTCTCTCTCTCTCTCTCTCTCTCTCTCTCTCTCTCTCTCTTTCTTTCTTTCTTATAGACTCAACAGCAACTACTTCCAAAGTACAGAATTGTGAATCGGTAATTAAAAATGATTTATTTTATATTTAAAATTAAAAATATATATTAAATTTGAAAGAAAAAAAAAAGCTTTAAAACACTTAAAAAAAATCATATTTTGAATGCATGATTTTTTGATATTTATTTAGGAGGATTTTGAAAATGGTGTTAGTACTTTTTGTGGATCTACTAAGAAAATTTTTACCTTGAGTAAGTTTCATTATATCGACATAATCTTTTTTTTTTTTTTTTTTTTTTTTTTTTAATATTGAAAGAAACAAGAAACTAAATTAAAAAAATCCAGGATGTGAACAACGAAAAATAATTTCATAAGTTGCATATTTTTTGTACGTTCGTTATTGTTCCTATATTCAGGGTGGCGATTCTGTAACTTTATAACGAACGAAATTATTCGATTTCTAATACAAATTTGTTTGTTGACAACAAAGCGAAAAAATTACAGAATCAGCTCCCTGATCTGTTTTGCAAGAAGCAATATTATCAATTTACAAGAAATTTTGATTACATATACGTATAATTTTAATCATATATATTCATTTATGTGTAGAAAGAATGCCAGCAAATTATAAACAATTAAAATATAGAGCATGCGGAAAGACATACGTATTTGGGTTAGAAAAGGTAAAGTTTTCTATACTTATTACTTATTATACTTATTTGTAATGCCAAATTATATATTAAGGTTACCCATGCTGAAGCGGTTGAAAAATGTTGCGAACTTGGGATGAAAGTACATTCTGTGGAAAATTACGAGAAGAGAAAATGTATGCTTCGAGCAATTTACGAAAGTAAGTATCTCAAAATAAGTCAACTAATTAATTTGTTTTCTTTGTACATAATTATTTATTTTCATTATTATTTTATCAAGTTTAGTGTCTGCACAAATTTTGTTAGAAAAACAAAGGAAAACATTACTATAAATTTAAGCAATGAGGCGAAAGAAAATATTTAGAGGGTAATTGTATTTCATATTCTAAAATAGGGCATTGTCTTAAAGTCCTTGTCAACTTACTTTTTTATCATTTAGAATACTAGACTGATAATTACCACACCTTAATATTCATGAATAAAACACCATCACGTTGATTTTGTATTTATTTTCGTTTAATTTCCTTTTTGCGGTTATATCACGTATCTGACGTCATAATGTACCGATGGGGCCGTATGATAGGGGTAAAGAACTTGAGGAATTTATCACGTGACCAGAGCGGTGACTGTGATTGGCGGCGGTACATTGTGACGTCAGATACGTGATATAACCGCAAAAAGGAAAATAAACAAAAATAAATACAAAATCAACGCGATGGTGTCTAATTCATGGATATTAAGGTATGGTAATTATCAGTCTAGTATCTAAATGATAAAAAAGTAAGTTGACAAGGGCTTTAAATCCATATAATGCGAATATGTAATTTTTGAGATCATTAAGTATTTTTAATAATGTTTGAAAATCGTGAAATGACGTCACGAGTGACTTTTTAGTTTTTACTATTATATATGCCCACATGCTGCATAATTTGCTGCCCTTGACGTCATTTTATTATTTTCAAATACTTATTAAACTCAAAAATAGAAATTAACATATTATATTAATATATTCAGAAAAATGCTCTCTTTTAGAATATGAAATAATATTATAACCTAGAGCTAAAAACTTAATTAGTCTTCCTTTTACGGATATAATATTGTCGTTACAAATAACAATACATCAAAATATAAGCATCGTATAATTTATATATTCTTAAGTACTAAATTCAGTCAAGTTTTATATCTATAATTTTGTATATTATATAGATAATCCAGAACTGGATACAGACGTATGGACATCTATAGTAAAAATTACAAAGGAAAATAATGACATTCAATGGATGGATTACGATAAAGTCTTAAATAAGAGTGAACTATTCTGGGACAAAAATATTGTCCCAGGACGACGTAGAAATTGTACTGTAGCCTTTACTGAACTTGTGAATGACTATTCTCTTTCTATGGTTCAGTGTAATGAGAGACATCAGTTTCTTTGCGAGGTACATATATACAATCATTTTTAATAACATTATTCACATTATTGATGTTTAGTATTATTTGTTTATATAGGATTTATGCGCATGACGTCATACTGAATGCGCTTCGATGCTATAAAGAGAAAGTTCAGGGATTCCAACATGGCTTCTTCAATGTTAGATAATGAGAAGAACTGTTCATTGACTCAAATATTATGACCCAAAGCCCTTCCGTAGCCCCTTAAACTTGCGCTCATCCTGCAATATATGCAACTCGCTACAACATTTTCTATATTAAAGCCGTAACTATGACGTAAAAGATACGAGACGGGTTGCATATCTCGCAGGATGATCACGAGTTTGCGGGGCTATGGAACTAGGGCTTTGGGTCATCATATATGAGTTTACAGTTCTTCTCATTATCTAACATTGAAGAAGGCATGTTGTAACCCCTGAACTTCCTCCATAAGGTCTTATGCATTCATGCTAAAGTCGACGCAATGTTGGATAACTCAATAACATGGGAGGCATAGGAACATAACTCATCTTGCCGCTTTAAAAACACTATGTAATATTTTTGAGAGCATTGATGTTGTAAATATGTTGAATTATATAGTATTTCAAGTATGTAAGAAAAATAACATTATATAACAAAAAATTAACAGATTTCCCAAAGAAAATGGCCTAAAACGAAGTTTGTCCTATGCTGAGCAATGTTAGTGAATACTCCAGTATGGCTTCCAAGCGCATTAAATATGACGTCATCCGCATACACCCTATACATAGTTGATAACATAATTTAACCTGTTAACAACATCAAAACTCTCAAAAATATTGTTATAATGAGTATTTTTTTAATTGAATAATTACTTTCCCATATACTGACCTATATGTTATTTATTGCTCACATGGCGTCAACTTTCATTATGCAACCAACGTATATAACATAAATTATATTCGACTTCATTCATGTTAAAGTTAACGCCGTAAGTGCGAGTACTTATAATAACATGGGCATGTATGGGAAAATGACACACTTTTGTCAGTTTAAAAATACTAATAATTTTTTTGAGTATACTCTCATTGCCTATTGATGCTGCTAACATGTTGAGTTAGGCTTTTACGTATCCAAGAAATAATAATAATGACAAAAAAAAAAAAAAAAAACTTATTTTTCAAAGAAATTAGCGAAAACTCATGTTTGTCCTATGCTATAAATAAACAATGACAATGCTATTCATTGCTCAAATAATTATGACATCGAAGCGCATTTATTATGACGTCATGCGCACAGATTCAATACACCATAATAACATATCTTTTTATATTTTGCAACTATATTGTATTCAGTACTCTGTTGACTGGCTATGTTGGCGAATATATAAATATATAATTGGAAATATTGGAATTAATTTCACACATACAGGGTCCAGAAACAATGGATAAATTGGCAGTAAATATTACGGCTCTCTATCCTGACTGCAACTGTGAATCACATGACGTAAGAAGTATAAATAAGAGCATTCATTCATTCATTCATTCATTCATTCATTCATTCATTCATTCATTCATTCATTCATTCATTCATTCATTCATTCATTCATTCATTCATTCATTCATTCATTCATTCATTCATTCATTCATTCATTCATTCATTCATTCATTCATTCATTCATTCATTCATTCATTCATTCATTCATTCATTCATTCATTCATTCATTCATTCATTCATTCATTCATTCATTCATTCATTCATTCATTCATTCATTCATTCATTCATTCATTCATTCATTCATTCACTCATTTTTTGTAGTTTTATATTTTATGACGTTTGCATAATTATTATTCTGGAATCATATGTTACAAAATCCAGCCAAGGCTTTATTGGTGTGTTTAATTATATATATAATTTTATATTTTCAGAAATACGTTTCTTATTTGAACACATATAATATCACAAAATAAATCACAGCAATAATCTGTACGTTTTCCAATAATCCACGTAATCACAATAATGTACAATACACTTAAAATTTTAGTAGAACTATTAATTATTTATTAAAATTGTGAATTAAAATACTTCAAGTGCTCGCTTTTCATAAAAATTTCCGTTACCTTTTTTTATGTATGTAGTTTTTGGTTGATAAATTGATATGAAATATATTATATCTGCTGTTGCATTTTCTTTTATTACAGGACTTTAAATACAGTTTAGCATCGGCTGAATCCAACAAAATGAAAGAATGTAATTTTTTTTTCACTTATTTTTGCTTTCAATCATTAATCATTATAATATATACTTTTTTTTAAGGACTGCAATTAAAAGTCATAGAATTATAAAATTGGCTTTATAATTTTTTAATATTATATTAAAGTCAAATATGAATGATGATAAGAATTTCAAGACACTTGACCATTAAAAAAAAATAATAATAATAATACGTTACGTACAGTAGTATGGGAGAGTAACATTCGAAAAAAAAAATGCTTGGTTACCAATAATTTTATTTTGTCATTTTTTTTTTATTTCCTTTTTTTTTTTTTTTTTTACTTTTTTTAAATCTTTCAGTAGTTAAACATGACACACGCAAATAAATTTTCAGCTGCAGCCTCTACTTTCTTTGTACTAAGCAGTTGCGGAGATGCAATTTACATCAGTAAAACTATGAAGGTATATATATTATATATAATATTAATATATATATATATATATATATATATATATATATATATATATATATATATATATATATATATATATATATATATATATATATATATATATTTCTATGTTATAATACCTGTGGTGATCTTATTAGAAAAAATCACAATATTATAATAGTTATTAAATTGTTCATTCAATAGCTATCCTGGCAAGAAGCTCATGATTTTTGTAAAAACAGAAGTTTATCTTTACTTAATATTGAAGGCTTTACTAAATATAAATGTATTTTAACTGACTTCAAAATCAACAAAGGTAAGTAAACAATAATATTAAGGGATATTACTGATGTATAGTACGCCATAGCCCATATCACAGACACGAGTGTTCAAAAAAAAAAAAATTCCCACAAATTTTCCTTTTGCTTAGCGTTTTTCGAGAAAACTACTGCACCAAGGCCACAATAGTTAAAACTAAAACGAATATAGACTCGCTGTTACGAAAAAAAAGGAAACATAATGAATAATGACATATTATGGGAGTTAATTTTGAAATATTTTCTCTATTTTAAATCTTGCATTATGGTCACCTGCCACATTTTTATTTAAACTACAAATATCTTGTATTCTTACGTACATAGTACTATCACAAACCACTGTAAAAAAAAAAAAAAAAAAAAAAAAAAAAAAAAAAAAAAAAAAAACTTTACAATTTTTTGTCAATCGCTATCTCAATTTTTGTTTTCGGTGGTGAAGTAGCACCAATCAGAAAAAGCCTTGCTAGAAAAAGGAATGGGACCACTAATTTAATATTACGGGTAAAAAAGAAAAAAAATCACCAATTTTTTTTTATTTTTTTTTTTTTAAGAAAATTATTGCACAGATTCCGAGAAAAATTAAATGAGGGATATGTATTTTAAGATAATAGTGAAATGAAATATTTAAAATTGCAGACTTGCTAAATGAGAACCACACAATATTTTGGACTTCTGGTAAACGACATTGCAACAAACTTGACTGGACTTGGTGTTCTCCAGTCTCCAGCTATACCATATTTGATAAACAATTTTGGGCAAGCGAAGAGCCTGAGAATACAAGCGGAGATAAAAATTGTATTGCTGTTTATTATAATTTATTAAACGGTCAATATATTAAGTTACGTACAATGTATTGCGATCTTAGATTTCCTTTTATTTGTGAATGAAATATATTAATCTCTTAATTGAATCAACAGCACAATTTTCATAATTAATAATAATTATTGAGGAGGAGGAGTAGATATAGATAAAAAAAAATGAAGAAGCTCAAAATAAATTAAAAGTACAGACAAAAATATTTAGAAGTATCATTTTTTGTTCTTCTTCTTCTTAGGAAACCTTCACTTAATCTGTGACCTAATCTTCTAATAAGATGCAATTTTAATGTTTTTTTTTTATTTATTTATTACATTTTATTTTTTAGAATTTTAGCTTGGTTTTAGATTTTTATATTATATTAAAAATTCTATTTGCTGAGAATTATTTTACGTTTGAATATATAGTCTTGATAGGTAAATATCTTTATATATATATAAAAAAAATGCAATCACTGTATATTAATATACCTATATATTAGGCCTATAGTATATATATATATATATTTTTAAATACCGGAAAAATTCACAACAATGTTATATAAAAAATAAGACTTCCTATACAATACATAGCCCATTGTACATTCATATAGGATTTAGCATATTATGGGAAACCCTGATTTTATGCAGTTATTGATTGCAATATATTTCTATTTTTATATTTATAATAAAATAGGTAAGAAAAAGAATAATAATTATAGTAATCATTAAAAAAAATGAAGTATTATTTATTTGAAATGAAATTTAGTATTTAATAAAGCTTAGAAATATATTTCTTTTTGAAAAGAAAGTAAAACTAGAGCTGTAAAAAACTCGAAATATTTTTAACCCGGGCTGAAATTTTTTAGCCTGGGTTGACTTGAAACCCGGGTTTAGCTTGAAATCAAGCTTAAACTTGAAAAATAAGCCAAAGCTAGGAAAGCTCGACATTTGAGCCAAATTTTAAAAATGAGCTTTCGAGCCTATGAAGAAAAAAGCTCGATTTTTATTACGAAAAAAATGTTTTTGAAGGATAAAAGTCATAAATAAAATAAAATAATTTTTAAAAATATTTTAAACAGCTTATTTTGCATGATAGAATATTAAAAATGCAATTTTAAACAAAAATTACAAACATTTTTTTCTTTGCTTTCCTCAAAAATTGTACTTTAGCTCGATTTATTTTCAAAAGCTCGTTATTTTCACGAGTCATTTACGAGCTCAACTCAAAAAAGCTCGTTTTCGAGCTAAAAGCTCGAAACCCGGGTTTACCATTTTCAAAAAAACGAGCACCCGAAGATTTTGGCCCGGGCGGGTGCTCGAACCGGTTTAAATTTACAGCTCTAAGTAAAACTAACCTTTTTTTAAAAAAAGCTGAAAAAGTTGCATAACTTTCAGGGGCTTAACTTTTTTTTTTTTTTTTTTAATTTGTTACTAAAAAATATAATATATTTTATTTTATTAAACGATTATCTTAAACGAATTGATCTATGTATATTTAATTAACTATAAACATAAATATCCGCATTCCTCGCACAAAATTAAAATATAGTGATAAATATTTCATAGTTATGTTGGCTATAGAACTAAATTTTACTGCTCTAAAAGTTAAACATTTTCCCAATAGATGGCATGAAAATGTAAAAAAATTATTTAAAACAAGTGCGCGAAACAGCTGACGAATGTAAACAAGAGAGAAAAGAAAGTGTACGTGGCTACAAATTTTTAGTAAAAAAATCATAAATTAAATATAAAACAATGTCCGGACAACCGTCTGCTAAACATATTTTACATAGTGGATATTTTCATCCTGTACTTAGAAAATGGCAATCTCCAAATACATCTATTAGTGCTGAAAATTTAATGTTGCCGATTTTTATCATGTAAGTTTTTTTTTTTTTTTTTTTTTTACCATTATCGGAAGAAAAATCTATTTTTAATTTTCCTGTACATATAATATTTCTATATCTATATTAATACTTTAAATTCATATTTTAAAATGTTTAATGAATGGATGTTTTGGAACTGTAATATGTATGCATATGTACACATTATACTGTACTACTACATAATTATAACGTTTATAATCTGTATGAATAAAAATTAAGTGCATACATATATGTATATGTACATACATTGTACTGTACTGTAAGGTATGCTTATTTATGTATGATGCATATTATATATACATACATCCTTATATAACAAATACATATAGTACCTACTATCATTTTATGTTAATATAAATATACGTAATAGTCATTATGAATTACTATGCACTGTATTCAGAAATTCCCAACATTTTACAAAACGCCCACATCCATACGTCATCCATGTGTTTTTTTGAATTTCATAATTAATGTACAAAAATTTATAAATATATTAACCGTCATTAAAATATCTTCAAAAAGATTTTGTTAACATGAAATCAAATTTACTAAACATGAAACAAAAAGTATGATATATATTTAAAAGGTGCATATTATTGTGTCGCCTTGAAATGTTTCATCTTTTGCACACTATAAAGGGACCACTATGAAGGTTCTAGGATAAAAGAGGTTTAATATGAAAATATAATATGTATATTATGTATTGTGTATATACTCATAATTTTCAACAAAGTTAAAATCTGATAGAAAAACACAGATAGATTTGAAAAAGCACTTTCATTCTGTTCTGGGCTAGAAATTTTGCTCTACACCATGGCGAGCTCATTATCTCGATATCCCCCAATTTTTTCCTAATCTGTGTGTTTTTCTATCAAAAGTTTTTAATTATCAACCATTGCATGTAGTCGATTTTCATTAATAGTTATTAAAGTTAAAATCTGGAAGAAAACAAAAAGTTTTGTAGAATACTCAGATTTTTTATAAATGTAAACTTTTTCTTCGGATCCCAAATGGGGACTTTTTTTTTTAATTATATGGAGAGACAGATAATTTATAGTTACAATTGATAACTTTCTATATTATGATATTAACGCATGTTTAGCAAATATATTGAAATATTGTTCTCATATTTCAGAGACTCTGACAATGAAGTACAAGATATTGCAAGCATGCCAGGTGTTAGCAGATATGGTATCAATAAACTACAAGCCATGCTAGAACCTGTTGTCAAAAATGGTCTAAAATCTGTTCTTTTGTTTGGAGTGCCACAAAATTTACCAAAGGTATGGTAGAAATTAAAAATTAAACAGTCTACTGGGATGACTTTGAACACCTAGGGTGACTTCAAACACCCAATTATCTCTGTCTTGGGACCTGATTTTAGAATTTTGAAGAATCTTACTATTGTTCAAATTTGTTTTTGATCTTGATGACATGTTTCAAAAATTTGAAATGAGTGCCCAAAGTAGAGATAAATGGGTGTTGAAAGTCACCCCGGGCATTCAACGTCACCCCGGTTGACTGAAATTGGTCCTTTTGTAATACTTGATAAATTTAGATATCCACAGAATTCAACGTCACAAAATTTAATCTACTATACTTTCTGTATTATTGTTTATTATTAGGCTATAAAAATAAGGAAAGTACAGTCAACCAGAGTGACTTTGAATGCCCAGGATGACTTATTTGAACATCTAATTATGTCTACTTTGAGTACAGTACTCATTTCAAAATTTAGAAATACTGTATACTATTACGATAATAATAAAAAAAAAATGTTGTTTAATTTTTTATATTTTAATATTTCAGGATGAAAAAGCAACCCATGCAGATTCAGATAAAAATCCAGTAATGAGAGTAGTTCCTAAAATAAGAGAATGGTTTCCTGATCTTGTGATAGCTTGTGATGTAAGTAACAAATTACTTTCTGTGTTTTGTGTATGTTATGCATTAAAAAAATAATAATAGCAATAATGATAAAAAAAAAAATAAATAAATAAAGGATGTTTACTGCAATGACACTACCTTTTATTTAGTGTCTGTTTATTTTGTAACCAAGTCTACTATTTCTAATGCAACTTCAAAGTATTGAAATCCAGTTTTTGTTACCACCTGGAGTAGTCATATTAAATATGTAATGCAATATTAACAATGTGCAATAAAGTTGATTGCACCACCTCTGCATTTGAATTTGAAACCAATAAAACTTTATGCTATAAATTTTTATCATATAGCATTAGTATAATAACACGTAAAATATTGAATTTTTATTTTTATTATTTATTTTTATTGTCTACTTCAAATTTTTATTTATGATTTTTCATGAAACTTAAAATTAATCGGTAATTTTGTGAACACAGGTATGCCTATGTGCCTACACTTCCCATGGTCACTGTGGTATCCTAGACTCGGAGGGATATTTAGACAATTCAGCCAGTATTGCTCGTATTGCTAATCAAGCCGTCAACTACGCCAAAGCAGGGGCTCATATAGTAGCTCCATCAGATATGATGGATGGAAGAGTGAGTATCTAATTTAATTTTTGTAATGACTTGGTCAAGTAATGTCACTTACTTTCTATGTAAGCTCTGTAATAAAAGTACAGTACAATAATCTTAAATTAATTATAATCATAATTTAGAAACTTAAAGGCGTAGAACACCTTGAACAAAAAAGTTACGTACTGTATTATCCTCACAAACCTGAAAATCAATGTTGATTTAGCCAGAGACATTTATTTCTAATTTATTTTCCATTCACAAAATGACACTGGCGGTCACTGAAGTCACAGCTTGCCCGGTTTACGTGCGCGTGGACTAGTGAGATGTGACGTCAGTGACCGCCAGTGGCATTTTGTGAATGGAAAATAAATTAGAAATCAATGACTTTGGCCAAATCAACATTGATTTTCAGGTTTGTTAGGATATTACACAGCTTTTTTTGTTCAAGGTGTTCTACGCCTTTGACTGTCATAGTTGTCTCTCCCTCATGTACGGTAATAGTCACTATACTGTAGTTCTGAAATTTATTGGTTGCTTTATTGATTGAAATTTATTTATTGAATTTTATTGGTGTTACCATTAACTATCAAATGACTTGAAAAAATAAAATTAAAATAGGGCAAGAGATAATATTAAGTAAAATAAACAATCACAGTTAGGTACCATGATAAATTTGAAAGAAAAAGATACGAGAAACCAACAAGGGCCTTACTATAGTGAAGTGAAAATATTACTAGCACAGATATAAAAAACTAACACATTGGAAATATTTTGTCAATAAACTGCAAGAGAGATGGAGCAGAGATGGAGTGTGTTATGTCTTCATCAGTCCTTACAGACTTGTATATTCATAGTATCTCTCTGAGTCTGTAAGGACTGATGAAGGCAAAACACACTCCTTGGAGTTTATTGCCAAAATATTTCCCATGAGTTAGTTTTTTTGTATCTGTTCTAGCAAGATTTTCAGCAAACTATGGGACTCTCTTCACTATGGTAAGGCCTTTGCTGGTTTCTCCTATAATTTTCTTTCAAATTTATCATACCTAACTGCGATGGCTTATTTTCCTTAATATATCTCTAAAAATAGGCTAACTTATCTATCAGAGAAACAAGTTTTCAGAAAGAAGTTTATTATTTTTTTTTCTTAACCTGGTTTTTACCCCCTCAGATCGGAGCTATCAAGACTGGACTTACTGCAGCAGGTTTAGGGTCTCGTGTATCAGTGCTTTCTTATGCTGCCAAGTTTGCCTCAGCACTGTATGGTCCATTCAGGGATGCTGCACAATCTGCTCCAGGCAAAGGAGATCGCAAGGGGTATCAACTACCTCCTGGCAGTGCAGGATTAGCTGCGAGAGCCACTGTAAGTACACTTTGCTTAATAATGAGTAAGACCAAGATGTATATATATAGAAGGTGGTGTAGTTTGCCTAGGTTGCATCAGGTATGAAATGTCACAGGAGGTGAATCAAAACGAGGGGAAATTTAAAGCGACCGAAAGAGAGGAAATTTTGTGTCCCTCCTCCTCTTCCAGGTAATAATGTATTGTACCCAGGGGTAGAAGTTAGGCGGGACTGCCGGGACCAAGTCCCGGCATAAGAAATTCTGCCGGGACTTGGTCCCGGCTGGTTTCGGTAAAAGTTCTAAACTAAAAAAAAAAAAAAAAAAAGAAAGGAAGAAAAAAAAAAAAAAAAAAAAGGAAGAAAAAGAAAAGAAAAAAAGGGGGCTAAATAAGTAATAATAAAAATCAAATCTATTTCATTCAAGTAAATGACTAGTTTACTTCTATAAATTTACCCTTATTAGTACAAAAGTGTATTTATTAATGATTCAATCTATAAAGGGTTCTGAAAGCATCATGTTTCCCCAATTTTATTTTTCATTATTTACTTTAATTAACTAATATTACAGTCTCATTGCATGCAATTCAATAGCTAAATATTTTGAACTAAATCAAATGCAGAAGAAAAAAAAAGTAGAAATTAAATTTATTAAAAAAATAAAAATAAATTATCAAATTTAATAAAAAATTGTCTGATAATGTTTTAAGTTTATCATAAAAGTACAAAAACTCTTGTGAAGATTTTGGAACAAAATACTGCCCCCAGCCCCTCAATTAATTTTTGCCACTTCACTCATGGTTTGCCTTGTTCATATTGAACTTTTTGTAATTAGCAATTTGAATTACAAAAAGTTCAATATAAACAAGACATTAAAGTTGTTCATGCTTTTTTTCATTAGAAATCATTTCAGAAAACTCATCACTATTTTTCGATATTATTTATTCATAAATTTCCACAAAATAAAATAATAAATATAATTATAATTAATTTCCTGAAACTATGTTCACATAAAATATCATGAACAACTTTGAAACATTGAAGTAGTGGATATTGGACATAAATAAATCAATGAACAAAATTCTAATTTTGTAAGCCAACATAATATCAGGAGCTTCATTGCTTTTTTTTTAATGACAAAAATAAATACATGAAAAAAAAAAAAAAAAAAAAACTATGATTTTTCTGAAGTTATGTTCAAATAATTATTAACAACTTTAAAACAGTAAAGTGGTGGAAATAAATAGTAAAGCAAAAAAAAAAAAAAAAAAAAAAAAAAAAAAAAAAAAAAAAAAAAATCAATGTTTTTTTTTCCCATTTATTTCCACTGCTTTGCCGTTTAAAAATTTTCATCATTTTTGAAGAGAGCATAATTTCAGTAAGTTCGTCACATATTTTTTATTTTAATGCTCTAATATTATGCAAAATGTAAAAAATAAAACTAAAATAAAATATTTGATTTTTAATCTTGAAAAAAAGAATCATGACGTAAAGAATAGAATTTTTTCTAGTTGTGGAAAACTGAAAACAGTATAATCGGAACCCACTTTTATTTATCCCCATACATAAAAAAAAAAACGAACTAAGTTTTATGAAGTTTTGTTTTAACATTGCACACATTTACTTAGTTACCTTAAAACCTTTTTTTGCTATATAGCAATAATATTAGGTAAAAAGTGAAACTATGATTTTATAATATTGTTTAATTATTTTTAACAGAAATCGTTAAAATTGCATAGATATTTAAAAAAATCGTGCCTCCGGCGGTAAGGGGGCCCTGCCCCCTTAACCCCCGCAGGGGGCCCTGCCCCCTTGACCCCCGCAAGGGGGCTACGCCCCCCTTGACCCCCCGTTTGCGGGGCTTCGCCCCACATATCATCCTCCTTTAATTATACTATGGTCCCGGCAAGAGAAATTTTCAACTTCTACCCCTGATTGTACCTGAGAGACCAAGTGGCTCTGTTGACAGTCACCTTCTATGACGTTTGTCAAAAATCAAAGTTTTACAAAGGGAACCAAGTTTTGATGACAGTAAAAGGGCAAAGTATACCACCGTCTATATTTATACCTTGAGGAAGACCAACACATTTAAGGGTGTAATTTTATTTCATATTCTAGAGAAAGTTTAGTGTTCTAAATCAATAGATATGCGAATATGTAATTTTTGAGTTCATTAAGTTAATTTAATTAATTTTTAAAAGGCACGAAATGTCGTCATGGGCGGTAACTTTTCCTATGCATATTCTGTGATGGTATTTTTTGATTTAAAAAATAATTAAGATTTCTTATTGAACTTAAAAATTAGAAATTTGCATATCAATTGATTCAAGATAATGTATTTTTTGGAATACAAAATTACTTTTTTTTTTAATTAATTCTTCCTTATTTTACAAATCTAGTAAGAAAACACTTCCTAGTTACCACTTAGGTTATGAATATTGATGCAGAATATTTGAATTATGTTCTACAGTTACGAGATGTAGAGGAAGGAGCTGATATGTTGATGGTAAAACCTGGATTGGCATATCTTGACATTGTCAAGCAAACCAAAGAAAAACATCCAGAGTATCCGCTCTTCATTTACCAGGTACAAATTACATTTGTTATGTATGAGTGATTCATCTGACAAAACAGCAGAGTGCATGTGTGCTGATTTTATATTAATCAGCATAATCAATAAACACTTAAACTCTGACCAAAACAAGGTTGTTCCCACCAAAAGCTGTATCCGCGGTGCTAAACCAATCAGAGAGCGTGTTATAAACCTACTAGCCAATCACAGTTGACTTTACATTGTTAATTACACTGCATCCGCTTGAACCAGTATTGGGAGAAATGTAGTTAGTTTTTTATTATTTTATTTTTAATATTAGGAAAAAATTGTCTATATCTATGTGATAGTTGATAATTATTAAATGTTTGATAAAAAAAACATACATAGATTGGGAAAAATTGGGGAATGGGAGATGTTTTTAGCTTATACACTTACAGGAACGCAAAGTAGAGAAAATATTCTGTATAACCAAGGCCGAAATTAAATTTATAAGTGTATGCAAGTGGCTCATATTCCTTTGTAGAAAGCAAGCTTCATTAAAAAAGATGTAAGTAGAGACATATTAGAGTACATTGAATTGAAGATTAAAAAGAAAAAAATTCTCTAATGAAGCTCATCGGTTCAGCGTGCGGGGTGACGTGTGGAAAGCTAAGGGTCCCCTAATGGAGGTTATCGGTTTAAAAAAATGCTTAAAAATGACTATGGCTTAAAACACGTAAAAGTATGTCTATTATTTCACATTTAAATTTCTCCGAAATCGGTGGAGTAATTTTCTCAAAAATCGCAAAAAATGTGTTTTTCCCCATAAGCGTAATGTTAAATTAGGGGACCCTTAGCTTTCCCCGCGTCTCCCCGCGCGCTAAACCGATAACCTCCATTTAACATTACGCTTATGCGAAAAAAACACGTTTTTTTTGCAATTTTTGAGAAAACTACTCCACCAATTCCGGAGAAATTTAAATGACGAATACTAGACATACTTTTGCGTGTTTTAAGCAAGTCATTTTTTAAGAATTTTTCTAAACCGATCAACCTCCATTTATTACTTATTTATGAAATATACTCTATTTTTTTATGTATAGAGTTATAAACTAATAATATTTATTTGTAATAATTTTTTAACATCGGGAATTCCTAGTTGAAAAGCTGAAAGCTCACATAGAAACACCGCTATATCAATTGCTTTTTCTCTTTATATTTGCAAGGTAGTTCAATAAAAAAATTTTTAGTTAAATTAATTACATAAAATAAATTTATAAATTTTATTTTTCCATACTTTTAATAATATTTTGATAAATTTTATTTATTTAGTTTAGTAGTATATTTTTATAATAAATAATATAAATTTTTAATAAATAAAATTCTTATTTATATTATATATTTTAATTATTCTTTAAAAATTTCTTTATTTATTTAAGTAAGGATGTGGTATTATATATTATTTTTGAAAAGTATATTCCATTCCAGTTAATTCTGAAGCAAGGCTCAGCAAGACTCGCAGTCTGTTCACAATTGTTAATACATCATGTGCTGTGATTGATGGTAGTTGGAAGCAAAGAGACCTTGGGTTGGAGTTAGGGAGATTCAAGAATGATCGTGAACGAAGTATCAGTGCTAGGTGAAATATAGCATTATTGACCAGTATAATGCGCATCAGGTCATATGAAATTTTGCAGTTTGTTTAACAGTTCTTAATTGATAATAACGTAATTCTAATCAATGATGGAAAGGGTGTTTGAAAAATTGTGTGCTAAATAATTGTGGATAGAAAAAAAAAAAAAAAAAAAAAAAAAAACGCACATTGATCTCTACAACCAAATCTGAAAAACTAATTTACCAGTAAATCAATAACATTTATAAATTCATGCAGCCGATTAATGTAAGTAGATAGCTTATGCTTATGTAATCCAAAGAGGATTCACGCTGAAAAGTACTGGTCAGCTGGAGACGTGTATTGTGGGTCCAAATTACATTGATCAAATGGGCAACAAAATAAACTTCCAGGATAAAATAAAATAAAAGGCAACATAAAATTGAATATAGCGATATTCTCTTTGGATTATCTATCTATAGAAATACCTTACAGTCAAGCTGTAAACTAGATCTTGGAGCAATTTTTTAAATTAAATATTCAGAAAATATTTTTTCTTTGTATCTTCATTTAAAACGAACTTATTATGCAATCAATTATCAATTTATTGCAGTGCAAATATTGCTCCATGTAAAAAAAGCTATGATAAAAGTTAAACTTTTTCTATTCTGAAATACATTACTTATAAAATTTTCATTTTTGCTCGATCTATAGATAAATATTTTTCATAAAATGACCTACAGGTTTCTGGGGAGTACTCGATGTTGATTCATGCTGCCAACAATGGTGTCTTTCAATTAAGACCTGCCTTGGAGGAAGTTCTTCAGTCCATGAGACGAGCAGGTAAGCATCCTTCAATATTGGTTTGAAATATTACTTTCAAATACAAGTATATTAAAAATTACATTCTTGGGTTAAAAGATTAAAATTTAAGTTTAAATTTACTAATTTTAATTATCTATACAATCTATTTTATTATTTATTTACAGTACATATTAAGTACATTTATGTAAATGCATTTGTTAGTTGTTTTTTTAGGTATTTAGTTTACATTTTGTTATACAGTGTTATGATATAGGATTAAATTAATTGTTCAATTAATTAACTTTGAAATTTACTTTAGAATTTATGAAAGTGTTAGTTTGATGAAAACATAATTAAGAAAAATTGGACTAATTGGAAATTTTGTGGAAAAAAAAATTTGATCATTGACATACTTACTACTTACTTATTTATTTACTTACTTACTTACTTACTTACTTACTTACTTACTTACTTACTTACTTACTTACTTACTTACTTACTTACTTACTTACTTACTTACTTACTTACTTACTTACTAACTAACTTGATAACTAACTAACTAACTTACTTACTTACTTTATAAATAAACATTTTTTTTATTCTTTCTCACCTCTTTTTTTTATTTTTTAGTTTTTTTTAGTTTTTAAAAAATTGATTTTGGAAAATACATTATAATATACGTAGATATTGCTATATTAGCTTCAATTTTTATTTTATAATGTTACTATTAGTAATGTTGTATAATATTATAGAAATAATCAGCTAACATTATAGTTAACTTAATGCTAATGAGTTACGTTAAATGACTATACAAGACTGGTTTCTAATTTATGATTTGTTTATTCACAGGAGCTGATGTGATAATCTCCTACTTTACACCTCAAGTGCTAACTTGGTTGTTAGAGAAGTGAATATTAATGTAGGTTGATGTAAATTGAAATATTTAGATCAGTAATATTATATAGACAGATTTGGAGAGCATAGGTTTAATTTCATACTGAAAATAAAATTTCTATTGTACTGTATAAAAATTATGAGAGATACATTTTTGTGAATAAAAATTATTATTGAATAATTTCATTGTTACAAACACCATACACTAAAATTCAATGAAAGTCTTATGGCGTTCTTATGATGTCATTTTGAAACAAAAGAAATTGCTCTTGGTTACGCTAAAAAAAAAAAAATAATAATAATAATAAAAGTTTTATGGTGAAGAAAAAAATCGTAACATTTTCTAATAGAGCTTAACTTTTTATTTATTTTTTCTGATTTTTACGAACAATTTTAAGTATTTCTAATGTAATTAAAAAAAAAACTTTGTATTTCTATTTATTTATGGCTTATGATAATAAAACTATGATGTAACAGTTATGGACCACTACAAGCAATTGCTATCATTTTAAACCAAATAATGAAGGGGAAAAATACTGATATAAATGTGCAAGAATCTAAAAATTAATAATAAAAAAAAAAAAAAAAAAAAAAATGAAGCTCTTTTACAAATGTATTTTTCTTTTATCTTGCAACGTAACTAAAATTTAAGTTAATATATATATTGACCAGTTTTAACTTATGCTCTCTATAAAAGCTGTTGTTCATTGAGATAAAAATTGATGATCCATGTTGTGAATTTAAATGTATCAATCATTTTTGTAGTTGTGTTTATTATTTTGGTGCTATTTCTTCATACTACATACTGTACTGTATTTTAAAGATACTTAATATAATCCCTATAGTTTTTTTTAAGTGCATACACGCAAAATAATGAAGCATTTTTTGCTAAAAACGCATGTCGTTTTATGAGAAGCTTTGCGCTTTTTTTTTTTTTTTTTTTTTTTTTTTTTTTTTTTTTTACTACGTATTTTACCGCGCGTTAAAAAGTTCCTATTTTGAAATGGTTTTTGGGCACTTTCAATTTAGTTCTATCATAGAACACAGTACTCCTATACTGGGAATGTCAGATCAAAAAACGCGCCATAATTCCGACTGGGTTAAGTGGACTGAACTAAAAGTAACTGAAGTAACGTTACGCGTGTAGTTCCGCCCGCTTCACCCAGTCGGAATTATGGCGCGCATTGATCTGACATTCTCAGTATAGGAGATGGACTACTGTATCATCTACTGTGATCATAGAATATATATCTAAACTTTTTTTTTTTTTTTTTTTTTTATTATACTTGATTATTTATAAAGTTTTGAAAAGCTGAATTGTATTATATTTTTTATATTTTTTAAAGCAAGCATAAAATTATTAAAAACCATTTCCAATAATTCTTATAATATGAGTTATATTTTGAGTTTTGCAAAACAGCGTAATTAAATGATTTTAGACTGAAAAGTTTAGAAAAAGTGCTTCAAATCTATATATTATATTAAAAAATAAATAATAAAAAAAAACGCACAATAATGCACTTCTTAATTATTCTAATTTGTATTATTATTATTTTTTTTCCTATTTTTATTTTACATTTTGGAACTTGATGAAACTACCTCGCTCTGTATCTTTCTCTCTAATGGTTCTGTACTTAAGATTGGTGCATAATAAATAAGGCAATTTTCTTTTTAAACAAAAAAATATATACGTTTTTTTATTTGATTTTGAAAGTTTATTTTAAAATATAACAAAAAATGTACTATTTATAATGATGGGATTCGAAATTGTTTAACAAATACAATAGAAATATACAATTTATTTTATTTTTGAAAAAAATCTGTTTATTACTTTTTTTTCTTCTTAATTCCTCTTCTTGATGTTCTTCATACTTATATTTAAAATTTTCTTATTCTTGATGCTTATTTCTTGAAATGTGCGCTGTAACAAAATAGTAGTTTTTTATTAACACAAATATTACAAAACATTTTATTATTTTTTAAAAGTAAATTTTAAACCTTTTTTTTATCGTTTTTTTTTTTTTTTTTCAATAATTATATAGTAATTAACTATATTGTTAATGAGTACTTAAAAAAGCCAATGAGTCGAATCAATGTTTGATTTCATATAATACTGAAGATGTGTTTCTATAAGTTACTAGCATTTTAAATTTGGCCTGATTCATGAATTCAGTTTCAATTTAGAATGTACAGCCAGCAAAAATTAATTTCAACTTTTGTGATAAAAAGTCAAATAAGCCATGTAGATGTATATAAATTAAAATTTGAAACAAAATAATAACAAACAATGGAGCTTATCGGTAAAGCGTGCGGGGAAAGCTAAAAGTCCCCTAATTTAACATTACGCTTATATGGGGAGAAACACTTTTGTTTGCGATTTTTGACTGCACCGATTCCGTAGATATAATGCACTAAATATATTATTACGTAATTGATGTTTTGTTTTAGGCTATCTAAAATTACTTGAGAACTATTCGTTAACGATAATCTCCATTTTTAAAAAAATATATAACATTTTTACACATTTGCTTACAATTATTATTATTCAAGTATTGGATTTTTTTTTTCGATTTCTTCAAATTAGCCTTTTCTTCTATATATTATTAAAGGCGTAGAATAACTTTAACAAAAAACCTGCCTAATATATCCTAACATATTAATATCATTTTATATCAACGTTGATTTGGCCAGTGTCATTGATTTCTAATTTATTTTCCATTCACAACATGGCAGATGCGAGCTTATGACATCACAGCTCCCAGTTTCCACGCGCGTGGACTAATAAGCTGTGACGTCATAAACCTGCAGCTACCTTTGTGTGAGCAGAAAATAAATTAGAAATCAATGACTCCGGCCGAATCAACGTTGATATTTAGGTATGTTAGGATATTAGACATGTTTTTTGGTGAAGGTGTTCCACGTCTTAATAGCCATGGACCTTATAAAACAACATGTGCTTTTTAATGAATAAACACGAATTGGGATCTTCAAAACTGATGATAATTTATACCAGAATGCTAATGTAGCCCCACGAGAGAGCGTGAAAATACTGTAAATATGCAATTTGCGTGACTATTCTTGTTTCTGATGTCAGAAACATGCAAAAATTAGTAAAAAAAATATTATGCGCGTTGCACAAATCGAAAATTTCTGATCACTGCTATACGGGGCTAACTGTTGGGTTTTGAGACAAACTAAAGTTATTTATGTAAATCCCATCAAGTGTTTTTTGATAAAAAATTCTTTTGTTTTCGTCTGGTCTATTCCTTTGTATAAAATATTTCAATATGAACGTGTGATCTTACCATCTGGGAGCATACTCTGGCTCATCACAAGTCAAAGACTCGTCATTGACGACCTTGCCTTCTCCACAAGACACAATACGAGGATATCCATTGACACAAGTCACCAGACGTCCGCACTCTCCAATGTTGTAACGAGGGAAGGGGCTGAACTTAGCGGAGACTGAGTGAGGGTCGACCTTATCGGGGCACTTGAAGCCAACAACAGCTGAAATTTAAACAACAAAATTAGGTAAGGGTCTATGCATTCATGTTAAAGTCGACGCCATGTTGGATAACTCAATAACATGGATGGCATAGGGAAAAAAAATCATTTTGCCAGTTTAAAACCACTATGCAATATTTTTGAGAGCATTGATGCTGTAGATATGTTGAATTAGTATCTCAAGTATGTGAGAAAAATAACAATAACAAAAAATTAACCGATTTCCCAAAGAAAATTGGCTTAAATGAAGTTTTTCCTATGCTGAGCAATGTTATTCACTACTCCAGTATGGCCTCCAAGCGCAATAAATATGACGTCATCCGCATACACCCTATAAATCTGTTTTAGTGTTGCAGTATGTATAAATAAAATTATAAACAAATATTAAATTAAAGTTAAATATTTATATCATCGCTTTAAGGGAAGGATCAGTATGTGTAAATTAATTATCTAATAATTTTTTTTTTTTTTTTTTTTTTTAATACTTGATTTTTTGAATAGTAGTAATTTGGACCACGATGAAACTAACTATTTATAAACTGTTTTAGTCTCGCCATATAAAATTTTAAATGGAATTTATTGGTATAGTGCACGGGAAAAGCTAAGGATCCATTAATTTAACAATACGCTTACATGGCGAGAACATTTTTTTTTTTTTCTTTATTTTTTGACGAGTTTTGAGAAGATTTTACTGCACCGATTCTGTCGATATTTAAATAACGTACATTTTTATTTATTTTAATCTATACAAATCTTTTAAGATGTTTTTTTCATTTCCAATAACCTTCATTAGGGAGTGTTTTAAATTTTTGGAGCAAGGTTCAATAATAATAATAATAAAATCTTATCCTGTAAAGAAATCTTTGCCTGTAATAAAATTATAACATTTGTTTAACAAAATAAGCATTAAAAGGTAAATCTGGATGATATAAAACCTAGGATCTGAACAAAAACAAATAAAAAAATGCGTTAAATAATAAAATAATATTTTAATTTATATAATTATATATTTTTTAAATTGTTTTAATATTTTATAGTTTAATTATATTTACTGTAATATAATATTTAATTTTAATAAAAACAAAATATTATTTACATAATTTAATTAATCACCTGCATAATACAAAGTTACAAAAAAGTAATATCTTCTCTTTTCTATCTTCAATTGATTTGGCCGGAGTCATTAATTTCTAATTTATTTTACATTTACAAAATGTTATATGCATGTTTATGACGTCACAGCTTACTAGTCCACGCGCGCGGAAACAGGCAAACTGTAACGTCATAAACATTTAGCTGATATTTTGGGAATGTAAAATAAATTAGAAATCAATGACTTCGGCAAAATCAACGTTGATATTTAAGTATGTTAGGATACTAGACATTTTTTTTTTTTTATTCAAAGTGTTCTATGCCTTAAACCTTCATATGATAACTTACCCTCAGGGTTGCATACGTCCAGGAGAAGATCTGGCCAATTACAAGAGTGAGTACGATCATCATAAGCCAAGCCAGGTTCACAGGGATGTTCATGAGGAACACCGTGGGCACACTTGTGGTAGGTAGTGCTGCAGGGAGCATTGGGGTAGATACCGAACTCAAACTCGCATCCGGGAGCATTGATTGGGATCACTGAAAAGAATTAGAAATATGTTATTAAGAAAGTAGTAAAAATATTTAAATGTAAATAAATATAATATTATTAATTATTATTATTATTAATTATCAATAATATTATATTTATGTTAATATTAATATAGATAATAAATTATATTTAATTATTACTTTTAAATTATATATATCTATAATTATTATTTTAATTAAAAAATATATTTATATAATAATTTGACGTTTCTTGAATATTTTGTACCATGTTAGCATGAAATAGTATATACATATCTTTTGGTTCATGCAAGATGTATACGATTTAAGAGTTGGTTTGGTTCTCCGTCAGAGAAATTAGTGATAAAGATTTGAGTGTTAAAGAATTGTGAAAAGAAAATAAAACTTTAAATGAAGAAGACTGACTTTTATAAGGTTGTAATTTTACTTTATATTCTAAATGAAGACATTATCCTAAATCGATTGATGTAAATTTTTAATTTGGCCAAATATAAATGACCGGTACCTAATTAGTCCCAACCATCGGAACCCAGATATAAAAACTATGCCCTTTGATTATGCTTAGGATACCTTAAAACACCCCACAATTTATTTTGGAAAAATCGGAAAATTCCGGGAAATACGCCACTTGCTATTTTGTACCTTTTGGTAGAGGAGGTGTTAAAAATTGCCAATTACTCGTAAAATGATGTATGTTATAAAATCCAATCAAACTGATTTAGACCCCTGACAAGTTAAGCTTAATTTTCAGAAATTGTGTGACCTTTACCCTTAAAATAATTTCAAGGCCCACCACCGGGGGTCGAAAATTTAAAACGCAGATGTGATAAGGTTTGGCATTTTTGGGATTTTTTTTTTTAGGTTAAAAAGTAGGTTATAATATGTCTAACATGTGTACCAAGTTACAACTTGGGTGCTCTGTAACTTTAGAAGGAAAGTCCGGAAAAGTATGTCCGCCACCTATATTGTGAAAAAAGAGTAAATTTTAAAAATTCATAAAAAATCGAAAAATGAAGCAAATGCAATGAAATTTGGTATATAAGTTCATATAAAATTATCAAAAATTTAGAAATTTTTTGAAAATTTTTTGGCGCGAAATTTGAATTTAAAAAAAGGCATGCTACTAAAAAATGAAGTTAATTGCATTTTGTTGTTCAAAATGTCAGTGTACATATCTAATATACTTTAAATTACTGATCAGTACTTTTCATTGATGTTTTTTTAAAAATAGCCTAAAGAATTGTATTTAGTTTAATTTTTATTAGGATGGCTTTTTTAAAATTCAAATCTCGCGCCAAAAATTTTTCAAAAAATTTCTAAATTTTTGATAATTTTATATGAACCTATATACCAAATTTCATTGCATTTGCTTCATTTTTTGATTTTTTATGAATTTTTAAAATTTACTATTTTTTCACAATATAGGTGGCGGACATACTTTTCCGGACTTTTCTCCTAAAGTTACAGAGCACCCAAGTTGTAACTTGGTACACATGTTAGACATATTATAACCTACTTTTTAACCTAAAAATAAAAATTCCCAAAAATGCCAAACTTTGTCAAATCTGCGTTTTAAATTTTCAACCCCCGGTGGTGGGCCTTGAAATTATTTTAAGGGTAAAGGTCACACAATTTCTGAAAATTAAGCTTAACTTGTCAGGGGTCTAAATCAGTTTGATTGGATTTTATAACATACATCATTTTACGAGTAATTGGCAATTTTTAACACCTCCTCTACCAAAAGGTAAAAAATAGCAAGTGGCGTATTTCCCGGAATTTTCCGATTTTTCCAAAATAAATTGTGGGGTGTTTTAAGGTATCCTAAGCATAATCAAAGGGCATAGTTTTTATATCTGAGTTCCGATGGTCGGGACTAATTAGGTACCAGTCATTTATATTTGGCCATTTATTACTTCAGTAAGCACTTTTCATTGATTTTTGAACAATGTCATCACGATAGTGTTAACTTGTGATCGAGTATAGGAAAAAGTTGACACCCGTGATACGTCATTTAGTGACTAAAAAGTTAATTAAAAATTCTTAATGAACTAAAAAAAAAAAAGAAAAAAAAATCATATTTATTGTTCCAAAGCAATATTTTCTTAAGTAAAAAATAAAATTACCCATAAATTTTTATTTAAATCTTTATTAAATTTATTTAATGTAATTATATATGTTTATATTTTAAAAAAAAAAGTGAATTTAAATGCAAAATTATTATTTATTTACAAGTTATTAATAAAAAAATTATATACGTATTTTTATTTTAAATAAAAAATATATAAATTAATTTAGCATTCATACTCTTAATGAACATATTGATTAACAATTAATAAGTGGAGGTATCAGGTTTCTCATATGTATTTGCCTTCGTTGTATGTTGTATTGTGTTTAACAACTGACAGCGAGCGTTAAGCGTTACATTATAATGTATGAAATGCACATTTGAAATTGAGAATTAAGGTTTGGAGCTTATCGGTTTAGCGAGCGAGGAAAGCTAAAGGTACCCTAATTTTATCATTATGCTTATGGGTTATGGGGGGAAAAACACGTTTTTGCGATTTTTGTGAAAACTTCTCCACCGATTTCGGAGAAATTTAAGTGAGAAATACTAGACATACTTTACGTGTTTTAAGCCATAGAAAATTTTTAAGAATTTTTTAAACCGATAACCTCCAAATGTTTACTTTGAATAAGTATTTTAAATAAATATTAATACATCAATTATGTGTCCTTGCATACTTACAATCAGCCTTACGGTTACCACAGTCTACAGCCCAGTGATAATTGCAGTGCTCATGTGCGGCTCCCTTGCCATCATAAAGCAAACCATTACCGCACTGTTCCAATGACAAAGTTCCATTGGTGCACTTGAAGAAATGGTCACAGTGTTCGGGGTGAGCGTAGGTCTGCACACCATGTGGTTCTGGGCACTCGGGGGCGGGAGCACCCAACACTGAAACATAAAATATCAAAGTTTATATATCTGTTTGAAAATAATAACAGCATTTTTTTTTTTTTTACCATAGTACTCCAAATTTGATTTTACCATAGAGCAGTAACAGAAGATACACATAGAAAACGCGCAAACGCCCACGTTAAACCTGATCTACTCTTAGAGGGATGAAAGATGAAATAATGTAGAAGGAAGAGGGAAGAGGTTAAGTATATAGAAAGGGTTGGAAAGTTGCAGCTGTGGGGTAGTATTTAAGAATGGCCCAGTCATTTGAAAGGGGTGGTACATGATTTTTTTCCCTCGAAAATTTGTTTTCGTGCAAAAATACAAGTAAAAAATAAATAACAACCTAAGGGTTGTATATAGATGGCTTGTATCTTAAAATTTAAAAAGAAAACTTTGAAACTTTAGGATGCCATTTAAAGTTAACAGTAAAAGCTACCTATGATAAAATTTTCAGAACCCGTGACCATCAGATAAGAGAGAAAAATAGTTATTGAAATTAGCATGGGCTCTTATGGGACTAAAACATCAAAAAATCATATTCTAAAATCTAGAATGGTGACCCCCCAAATTTGTTACATTTTTGAAGATTCCTCCTAATGTATTCCTATGCAAATTTTCAGATTTTTCTTTCTTTACAATGTTATAGTCAAATCCCGCAGTACCTGATTTCCCGCATTAATAATTGCCCTATATGCAGTATAATTTAATTCAGCAACATTATTCATAACAAAGTGATTTATGTTATATTGTATAGTGACTGTGTTATCAATATTATAAATAATATATTATGCAGCATAAATTAAAATAACATTGATATTTATTACATTTTATTTATACCACATGACATGAATACAGCACAAATTATGCACATTTTTCTATTCGCGTATACGATAACCATAAAATAGTTGAAAATTGTTATGTTTAAAAATAAATTTATGCAAAATGACATAATTTAGGATTGAAAATAAACATATGTAAGTGTCTGCCCCTGCCCTTTTTTTTTTTTTTTTTTTTTTTTCTTTTTTAAATTTTTTGAAGCTAAAAATACGTATAATAATAAGTTTTATTCGTGTTCCTCCCTTTTACAATATCAATCGAAATAATATTATAAATGACGTGCTTATAATTTAAAAAACAATATTTTTAAATGAAAATAATTTGATTGCAATATTTTTTTTTTTTTTTTTTTTTTTTTTTTTTCAATGAAGATTTTACTCAAATTTAATTTCATAGAAAATATTGTACCTTGAAGACATGCCGCCTTAATAATAATAATAAAGCTATATACCGAAATAAAACGAATAACTTGCAATTTCAGTGTTGCATTTCAGTTATGAAAGTTTTTTTCCATGCGGTACGCATCGGTGATTCAAATTTTTTTTTCATTATGAGACCATATTTCATGTAGCAATATTTAATCAAACTACTGCACCAAAGTTCATAAATATTTAAAAGCGGGATATACTATAAGGATATACTAAAGATATGTCAGCAGCTTTGTTTCAAAAACATGTATAATGTCTAATCTGGTGTATTTTAACTTTTATTTTTTTTTTCCTTTTTTTTTTTTTTTTTTTATTATTATACTTTTGAGCAATTTCAATGTTTTGTGACATGACTGTATATTGTCTGTAAAATTTTCTTGCTCAATAAATCAATATTATTATTATGTTTCAAGCCTATATAAAAGATTTCTCTATCGATAAATAATCTATATTGCAATTTAATTGATAAAATACATACGATTCTAACATACTTTTAATGTTATTGACGTGGGAGAAAAAAAAGGTGCACTTTATAATAAAAGAAAATATTGCAATCAATATAATATTAAAATAATAATGAAAGTTTATTATTATTAAGCATTTGAAAACTTTTACTATAATATTTACCAATCACTAACTAAGTGCAAATCATATTTAGTAAAAACTAACTTGATTTTGTATATTATAGTGAAGGGAAATCTTGGGTGTGGATATTATTTTTAAATCAAGGACATTGTACGTTTAATAAAATATTGCTATATAATTGTTATTGATTTAATATACAGGAAATGTTTATATATATATATATATAATATATAAATATATAAACTTTTACAAGCTATATAATATACAGTAAAGGAAAAATAAAGTAATCCACTATACCATTATTATATTTGACATTTTTATTGTTAAATTATTTGATCCAGATTTTCAATGCTATTATTCTTATATATACGTGCAGTTTAAATGTTAATTTTATGTAATAAAAATTTAAGCTAATAAAAACTTTAAAAAAATTGTATTCATAAAAGGTACTATTTATTTAAATAATAATAATAATTTATTTTTTATTCATTACATTATTTTAATATTTTATATATTTATATAATTGCACGTGTAAATGTGATGAAATAAATAGCAATATGTTGAAGCTGAAGCCATAGAGAGCATGAAACAACATGTCCTTTTTAATGAATAAACACGAAATGGGATCTTCATAAATGTTGACAATATTTACCAGAATGTTAATGTAGCCCCACGAGAGAGCGTGAAAAAACTGTAAAGTATGCAATTTGCGTGAAAAGTCATGTTTTTGACGTCAGAAACATGCAAAAATTAGTATGAAAATGTTATGCGGGTTGCATAAATCGAATTTTCTAATCTCTGCTACGGGGCTACTCTTGGGTTTTGGGACAAACTAATGTTATTTTTGTAAATCCCATCAAGTGTTTTGTGATATAAATGCTTATGTTTTTCTCCGGTCTATTCCTTTAAGAATGTTTAATTTGCTAGGAACAATGTGTCTGAAGTTTCTAAATCGAACAGCTGTATTAAAATTTAGATGTTAGGTAATCTTGATAACTGTCTTAATTGCTTGACCAAATAGTCGACCTGTTTGCATATTTACAATCCTTTTACACGTATAGCATAGGCCTTAAAATACGTGCGCTGATTTGCTGATTGTCACGGTATGGCTGTAGAATATTGTAAAATTTGTAAATATGCGACAAACACGTACAGCATCGCCCTTAAAATTCATTCAACCCATTTCGGGTGGAGCCTGCAAGTACACATACAGGGTTTCAGAAGATTCATGGTGCTGAAATGCAGTGGGAAAACTGCCAACCCTCACAGGTTTAGTCATGAAGCAAAAATAATAATAATACTGTCATGCTAATTATATAAATTGGAATGGGTTAATAAAATCATCAATGAATGTTATAGGAATTAAAATTTAATTAAAACATTATTATAAATTATCAAAGCAAAGTATATATATAGCAGACTTCAAAATCAGTATGTATAAATGTAAGTTTTATAATTCCTTTACAACCATTATCAACAGTTTCGAAGTTCAATCACTTTATGATTTTTAAAAGCGATAACATGTAAACAAATCAATTACAAATTGAAAATTTTTCATCGTAAATGAATAGGCTATTGTTGTTATTGCATTTGTTAGACCAGCTCGTGTGTACGGTTTCCGTTGTGCCCAAGGCCGGACTGGAGACCTGTCTGCAATTTAGGCTAAGGGGGTCACTTTTGAGCTAGTTATACGCTTACTTTTGAGAGCGTAACTGATCCAAAAGAGACCAAAAAGGGTCGTAGTGACATTTAAAGGGACAGCAACTCAAAAGACCCGTCGGTATTTGCCAATCCGAAACTGATAGTTGTATATCTCGATAACACTTCTATCTTGACAGGACTATGAATGGAAAAGATATAACAATAAAAAAAATAAAAAAATAAAAAATCTGGAAATGTCTGCTAGCCGCAAAACGCGTGCACTTGCACATACATACAACTAAATAGCTTCGAGACATATATTGTTATAAGATCTAATTGGAACCGGTTATTTATTTCTTGTATAATACTACATGTTCATGCTTGTGGGATTGTGATACAGTTAACATTATGCACAGCTGTGTGCGTCTGATCGAATTACACGGAGAAAAAAAAATTCATCAAGCTACACTTAAAAAAATTGTAATTTGTATCATAATATTACATATAGTAAATTGTTGTAAGTAGAAGTCTCAAGCGCTTTTTTTTTTTTATAAATTTAAAGCTAGTTTTTTTTTTTTTTTTTTTTTTTTTTAATAACTTCTATTTTTTAAGTATATTTTTAAAGATTCAAGTAACACCAAATTATATTAAATATTTTAAAGTCTGACCATCATAAGAGTTAGATAGAGTATACACGGAGAGTTTGGGAGCCTAACCTCAGGCTTGAAAACTTGACATACGGAACCAATTTACTTTTAAGGGATTAATAAAAGTTTGGATCGTATACCTCTTATGGCTAATTACTGATAACAAGATAGAAAAAAATGCAAGATTATACCCCAAACTATTTTAATATATTTTGGGGTAACCTTGCATTTTTTATCTATCTTCCCTTCAAATTGTAGGTGTCAATATATTGACAGACTATATAGCTGCTATGATCTTGAGGTACTGCTATGATATTTCATTAAAAGTTATTAAAGCTGAAAATTGTGTTTTTTCATTGTTACTTTAAGGAGAGTGAACATTTTGAATTGCTTTTTTTATATTTCCTTCCCTTACAGTATGATGGTCACAGTGTATCAATTTTGTATCAAGTAATTTTCATTTAAACGTATAGTTCTTATGTCCCTATAATCAATTGATCTAGTAATAATCACAACTGAATAACATCAATAACATTTATTGATAAAATATGAAGTTTTGTAGTTTTAAAAATGTATTTATAATATTTTTATTTAAAATTATAAATTATATTAGTTATTTAAATTTTATATTAATGTCAGATTTAGATTAATAATTTTAAGCTAATGTTATAAATATTTTTATATAAACAATATTTAAATTATAGTATTAATTAAACTTTAGTTTAATTTTGAAACAATTATTATAAGCACAGTTAAAAATGATAAAATAGTATGAAGTTATGATTTTAAATGTTGTTTGGATTCTTTTAATAGCTAGAGTAAATCAGATTACTATAATAATATATAATATATTAAATTTTAACAATCCCTTTAAAATTTGAATACATTCTGAAAAGCTGTTGATTTTTCTTTTATAAAAAAGTAAGAAAAATTTATCTAGTTTCAACAATGGAATTTCCAAATCATAAGGTCATTTATTTGTAGTAACTGCACAACAAGATAGTAGAATTATTCCTACACTGAAAAAAAAATATATATTTGAGGCAGGTATTAAATCCCGTAAAGACATACCTAGAGGTATTACTAGAATACTAACTAATGCAGGTGCAATATGCAATAATAAAGGTGTGACTCACTTAGATTAAGTGGTATTATAGTTTATAACTACCTGTTCCAAATTAAAGTGTAATTATTGCAAAATACAATACATGTACCCGTCATGGGCAATAATTTTTTTCCGTGTATATAAAACAATGTATTTTTTAGCATTGAATGCGAAAAGTTCAATTGTTATTACATTTTTAAAACCATGAATAAAACAAAAATTTCTAAAATTTTAGCTATGTAAATAATCACAGCTCACCACTTTTTAAATATTACATTATTTCCCCCTTATTTAAATAAAACTCCATAAATAAATTTCTTTTTCATAAAATTATACAATTTTTATTATAATTCTTTACGTGTAATTAGGATTATTGAAAGTATTATAAATAATATATATAATGAAAGCAAAAAAATTTATAGTAACCCGTTATTAAAGAAAAAAAAATATAATAAATATGGCACTGTCGCTTTTACAGTATAACATAATGTATAGTGAAAGGAAAAGTAGTTTTTTATATATACACTTACATACATACACCACGTAAAGAATGTGAAATATATATCTATACTTAAAGTAACTGGATCTACATAAATAAAGTTTATAAATTTTTCTACATTATAATTATATTAGTAACCACAAAAATTATAATATCATAAATTTATATTTGAATATATACTTTCAAATCAAAATTTGTCACCTTTTTTTTTTTTTTTTTCTTTTTTATTATTATGTAACATATTTTTTGTAATGTAGGTCATATAGAGCCTAATAAGTAATAGTAGTTCTGTTACTAATTTTATTCCGTTTTCATTTTAAATGATTTTCTTTAAACATATTGTCGATTTACAGAGTGTTTACAGTTTTTTATGCTTTACATTTTCAAATGCATTTTATTTGTCTTTTTTTTTATTTATTATCATTATTTTTTTTTTTTTTTACATTTACTTAGCAATTAGACTTATGAAATTATTGATACGTATTTGTTACGTTGAAATATTAAATTTAGCTTTGCACTTTCTTTTAATTTAAGACTAAAACGAGACAATATATTAAAAATTGTAAAAGTTTTTTTTTTTTTTTTTTTTTTTTTTTTTTTTTTTTTTTTTTGCAGTGACATTTACAAATTGGACAACTACAACATTTTGAAGGTGCCATGATTTTTTTATAAAGTCACTTTGCATAAGGCCATAATATACGTATATATTATTTTGTATTGTTCTTTTGTTATTGTTTTTTTACCTTTTTATAATCAAATTTAGTAAAATTTTCATATAATTAGCAAATTAAATTTAAGATTAAATATTTTTTCAAATAACAACCCTTAAATAATATAAATAAACTTACCGGTGGCTACCAAAATAGATAGAAGCACAGTATACACAGCGGCCATGGTAAACTTATAACTGAGAAATAATGTAAGTTAAACCTTCCCCACCTTTATAAAAATAAAAAAACTTGAGAACCTTGTAAATGCTTAAAGAGAAAAAATATATAAGCCCCACCTAAACTATAACCTAACTAATGTTATATATATAACTTTCAATTTTTTTTTATATTTATTTAACTATATTAACAATTTAAACTATAGGAGTTATTATATAATTAGGTTAGTATATAGTATATAGCCTACAGATGTGAAAGTTTAATATATTATATGTGGCCATAATATATTTTCTTTTTTCTTTTTTGTATGTACTAATATTATTGGTAAATTCATTTTTGTTCATTTTGCATTGGTATAAAATATTGTAAATATTGATTTTGATTTTAATAATATAATGTCTACAGGGCATCAGTTTACGTATTTTTATTATACTAAATCAACTATAAATTTTCATGAGCTATATAATTCAAACATCCCCTAAAAAATTTAGTTAAGAAATTTCTTAATTTGTAAATGCAGTCTTTTTTTTTTTTTTTTTTTTTTTTTTTTTTTTTTTTTTTTTTTTTGACATAGACTCATAGAGATACTACTTATATACGAACAATAGAGTAGTGGTCAAGTAAATATTTTAAGTTCAAAATTTCACAACTCCAAATTTGTATACATACAAATTGTATATCCGAAGGTATTCGAATATAATGCGCAGTTTTGGTGAAAGAAAACACGGTTTAAGAAGAACAATTTTGGGATGACAAAATTTCAAAAATACGAAATTTGGAAATTTGAAATCCTATAAAACTTCATGTTAATTTCAATATGTTGTTTGTCTCATATTTTTACAAACAATTATTATTATTTTAAAGGGATGTGTAATAAATTTAAAATGTAATGAAAAGTTAAAGGGGCTTAATATTTGAATTTTATTTTGATTGGAGCTTTCAAAAATTGAATATACACAAAGGAATATGAAGACGGGTTAAATTTTAGTATTTCATTGTTAGGAGCTTTAAGTCGGAACTACAGTAAATTTTCGTGAAGATAGTATAGTGAAGACTACACATATACGGGCCAGCGTTTGACATCTTCCTAAATGTACATAGTTAATTATTGAATCACTAAATTGATCACTTACGAGTCAATTGTACAACAAAATTATATAACATAATTTACATAATATACGTATGTTACTTCTTTATTCAACTTGTTCTGAGAATTTATTTATTCAAGTTTTACATGGTGTACAATAAAATATAATTTATTTTTTTAATAAATTTTTTATTTATCTATATAAATAATTTAATTTTTTAAATAATAATTTTTTTTAAATATCTTTTGTAATTCATTAATTATTATAATATTTATTTTAGAAAATTATAAATTTAATAAACAATATAATATTACGTATTGTAAATGTAAAATGATTAAAGCAATGAAATCTATATTTGTAAAAGTAATAAAACATATTATAATGCTAAAATATGAATAAATTTTAATATTATCTACAAATATTACAATATTAATACTTTCAAATGAAATAAGAATCAGAGCTTATAAAAGGTCACTAAAAAAAATTTAGTTTAATTCTCATAAATATATATTTAAAAAAAAAAGGTGTTAAGAGAAAAGATATTGACCTGGATAACAATATATAGATAAAAATGTATTGATTATATATATATATATATATATGTGTCTGAACTTTTCAATAGTATGCTCTGATTGAGTGAAAGCAAAAAAAAAAAAAAAAAAAAAAGTAAGTTCAAGGCACTACCATGCACGGACAAATCAGGACAAACTTTAAGTATAATCCAAGCAAAGGGAAATTGCATATACATAGGAGGAAGTATGTCTTACTTTAAACTACTTTAATTTTAATGAACTTTTTATGGCTTTAGTAAAAATCTCTATATATTTAGTTTATATATGTATATATTTTTATATTAACTTGCTGCAAGTGTAATACTGCTTTTATTAATTTTTAAATAAATATTGATATAATGCATATTTTATAGACATAACTGAAAAAAACATCGGTATTTTATTACAATGTGCAACTACAATTTTTAATAAATCAAATTTTTTGAGACTTTTTTTTAATATGTGCTAATTATACTATAGTAGAAATAGGTTCTAGAATAAAGTTTGTCTTATTAAAAAAAATTGCTTCAATTTTTATTTCATGCTGTCTTCGTTTTTTTTTTTTTTTTTTTTTTTTTTTATACATCATTTTTACTGTCATTGAAAAGTAGTGTGAGAACTTCTACAAAATACTGTACTATTGGCAAATAAAAGCGATTTGTCTTCTAAAGTTACATAAAAACGATTTAGTAATTTATTGTTAAAAAATAATTACAAACATGAATTTCGATTATTTTAGAAAATACAAAATATACTAAAATTACATTAATGATTTTTTTATTTTATTAATTTATTTATTTTGTTCATTATTTTACAGAATCTAACCAAGATAAAGTCCAAGAGATTTATCGTTTGGCTAATTTGAAATACTTTTAAAATTATATATAATTGTTTGAACTAATAATACATAATAAGGGCAATAGAATATTTTAAATTCATAACTAAATAAAACTATTTGCAATTATTTAAAAAAATTGAATATTAGAAAGATGAAATGATCGAATTACAACTTTAAAATTTTAAGACTCAAAAAAATAAATAAAAGTAGCATAAAAATCCTATTAGCAAGCATAGATATTGGACATTAAAAAAAAATCTATGTTGATTTGCATAAATTTGCTAATGTTATAAAATTTCACAATTTGCTCAAGGCTAAAGACTTTTTTTTTTTTTTTTTTTTTTGGTCAGCAACCTTCAAACCACGGAAGTTTTACCTTTTTATTTTTTATTAAAAATAACGTCAAACACAAGTGAAAAAATTTCTCTTACATATTTGTATTTAAGTTGTGGTGTTGATTTCAAACATCAATCAACAGTAAAAAAAAAAAAAACTATTTGTTTATATTACCGCTTAAAGAGAAAATTATTGATATTTAAATACATATGAAAAAATATATATTAAGTTACCATTTTTTTTTCTGTTTAATTACAATATAAGGAAACACCTCTATACTGACTATACGTATATAAATACATAAACTTGTTCCAATCTTGGTATAATTCATAGGCTTATTCGTAAACTTGCTATCTTGCCCCAATAAAAAGCGCAATAAAAATTATTAGGTGCATTCTAAAAAGTATGATTTTCGTGCAATTTTTGAAATGCTGGTTGAACAAATTTTATGAGGAATGAACTTGGAACATAGTCATTTCTCTTAATTTTTATGTCCAAATAGGAGCCCTGCAGGAATGCATTACTATATAATCATAGGAACACTGTTCACACACTGTTTGAGTGCATTTTTTTATGGGTATATAATACTAATAGAGTCATAAATGTACTTTTCTTGGGCTAAAAAAAAAAAAAAAAAAAAAAAATTGTTACTAACAAGTAACAAGCTTAAAGGTGTTTACGGATGATGTCATATGTAATGCGCTTGGAGGCCATACTGGAGTAGTGAATAACATTGATCAGCATAGGACAAACTTCGTTTTATAGGTAATTTTCTTTAGAAAATCAATTAATTTTTTTTGTTATTGTTATTTTTCTCACATACTTGAGATTTGAGAAACTAATTCAAAACATATTTACAGCATCAATGCTCTCAAAAATATTGCATAGTGTTTTTAAACTGGCAAAATGAGTTATTTTCCTATGCCACCTATGTTATTGAGTTATCCAACAAGGCGTCGACTTTAACATGATTGCATAGACCCTATTAGAAGAGGATACATAGCAGCTTTTTAAATAAATAATAAAAAATGTGAAAAGTAAAAAAACTATAAAGAATATAAAAGAATAAATCATTTGACATGGATCTAATACTTGCAAAATACTAATTTTGTCTTTACGTAAAAAAAATTTAGTTGGATAATTTAAAAGAACTTATTTCCTGATAAACTTAATGTTTTTAATTGTCTCAATTATTTTTAAAATACATTTTGAAAGTGAATGTTTACATAAAAGTCATGTAAAAGTGCAACCATGTGTTGTACAATTACCCGACAATTTGTATCACCTCACAATAAATTTTAATTAAAAAATAGCTGCAGAGATATAAACGGTTAAGTAATTATAAAATGGATATTTTAGAAAATAAAAATATTTATACTAGCATAATGTAAAAAGTCAAAAACTGTTACAATTTATCATCTTGCGTCATTATTTTAAACAACAAATATTGAAAATATAAAAATGAAAATATTTTTTTTTTTGTAAGTTTGAAAAGTAATTATGATAGGTTTATATTTTTCCACTTCTCGTCTTGATAATTTATTTAGGGCTATAGTGCATTATGGAAACCATATTGAAATAACTGTTTCATTACTCAAATATTTGTTAAAGTTAAAACCTCATGTAATAATGTTACTTATCATCACTAAAATCACATTTAAGCCATAGACCACTTAAAACAACATGTGCTTTTTAATGAATATAAACACGAAATGGGATCTTCAAAACTGATGACAATTTTTACCAGAATATTAATGTAGCCCCACGAGAGTACGTGAAAATACTGTAAAGTATGCAACTTGCAATTTTTATGACGTCAGAAACATGCATAAATTAGTAAAAAAAAATGTTAAGCGGGTTGCATAAATCGAAATTTTCTGATCACTGCTACGGAGCTACAGTTGGGTTTTGAGACAAACTAAAGTTATTTATGTAAGTCCCATCAAGTGTTTTGTGATATAAAAGCTTATGTTTTCTTCTGGTCTATTTCTTTAAAGATGTATGTCGTTATCACAAATAGACGATTTTGCTTAGCTTTACTTTTTTTTTTTTTTTTTTTTTTTATAATCATTTAAATATTATGAAGGTGACATATTTTCTCTCTAGATTTATTTTTTAGCAATTTATCTCAAATTTAATATAGCTTTTCTTATAAAAGTTCAAATATAGATGCGAAATATTTAGTTTACAAATTACTCATAAAAAATACACGAATGTCTTATTAATTTAAATATGTAGTAACGATTACCTACAAAGAACATCAATAATACCTATTTGACAATTAATTGAGATTTTCCATTGACATATAGCTTGATAGTATTATTAATTTATTTATTTTACATTAAGGAAGTAGGGGACCCACGTCGGCATTTAAACTCAAACTTTTCTCGTCAAAAAAATCTGAAATTTTGCACAAGGATACTTCAGTTTAAGAAAATTTCAAATATAAAAAAAAATTTGGGAGTCACCGTGCAAATTAATTTTATATAATTTTTTGACATTTTAAGCCAATAAGGCCTAATGTTAATTTCAATAATTTTTTTTCTTTTTTTCGGGACGGTCAAACATCATGAAATTTTTATCACGGTTATGGGTAACCCTTAGCTACACAATGACACTAAATTTAGAACTAAAACACTTCTACTTTTTGAGATATAAGGTCTGTACCCTACTACCTTAAATAAAATACAAAATAAAATTATTAATGGTTGCAAATAATACTATCTGTATTTAAATTTTGTTAAATATAAACAAATATATTATAATACATTATTTATAATCATTTTTTTTTTAATTAGAATATAAACAAAATAATAACTTAGCAATTACACAAAATATAACCAAACACGAATGCCATATTTAAAATTAGTGAATTATTGACTGTTAAAGGAACATCTTTTTTGAGGCCGACTATAAACGATTTTACTCTTATCCACTTCCGTTTCGACACTCTGCGCATGCGTAGTAAGTAGTAACGGAAGCGGATGTGAGTGAAATCTCCTATAGTCGGCCTCTAAACAGTTGTTCCTTTATTAGTCCATATTCGGCCTCAAAACGGAAGTGGATGTGAGCAAAAGCACTTATAGTCGGCTTCAAAACAGTTGTTCCTTTATCAGTCATTGGTATTTTATCATATATCATATTATGTAATTTTTAATACTAATAATTTCTCATGTATATACGGGATAGATAAGGTTGCTATGGTATAGTGTATTTTATCAGTAATAATATAAAGATAGATAAGAATTAATACTATAATAAAATATCTTATTTATACTGTGTATTAATCTAAAAAGAAAAGTTTGATTAAAAGGATATACAATATTATGGAGTCCTATATAAGTAAGCTATTTAAGTTCAATTTTTAATTCAATGTAATAAATATTTAATTTTTATTTTAAAACTCATCAAAAAATTTTTTTTGTATATTATCATATTATGTTTTAATAATTATTATTATAATGTTATTATCTAAATTTTTCACAATTTTTTTTAATATTATATTTAAATATTTTAGTAATTATTAATGTTTAATTTTATAAGTATAACTATATACATCATTAACGATCGGTATGAAATATTTAAAGAATTTGTTATTAAATGTAACAATTGTTCGCATAGAGATAAAAGTTATAGGGTTTTGCAATGTGGTTGAAATTTCATATAGGAAGAGTATTAAAGCTATAGATCACATAAAGCAACATGATGTGCTTTTTAACGAAAAAACATGAAATGGGATCTTTAAAACTGTTGGCAATTTTTACCAGAATGTTAATATAGCCACACGAGAGAGCGTGAAAATATTGTAAAGTATGCAATTTAAGTGACTTTTTATGTTTATGACGTCAGAAACATGCAAAAATTAGTTTGAAAATGTTGTACGGGTTGCATAAATCGAATTTTCTGATCACTGCTACGGAGCTACAGTTAGGTTTTGAGACAAACTAAAGTTATTTATGTAAGTCCCATCAAGTGTTTTGTGATATAAATGCTTATGTTTTTCTCTGGTCTATTCCTTTAAGTAAACTTGATCGATTGGATATATTAGAAATAATAATATATACATCCTGAATTCACTGGATATGATGAATTACTTATCTTCAAAAATGAAAAAGAGCTTCATATAATTTTCTCATTTTTATCTGGAGTATTGTATTATTGTATGTAATAATTGCTTTAATTATCGTTCCTTAAATCTAAAAGACAAGAAATTATTAAATTAAAAGGTCCCAAGTAGTTCGTGCTCGTGAATATAATTGATTACAAGTCAAAACAGATATCAAACATTAAAATAAGTTAAAAATATGTTGAATACATATATTAAAATAACGAATGAATCAATTTGTTTAAAAAACGATATTAATTTGGGTCTCGCTCTTGTAAGAAAAGGAGGAATTAAATCTAATAATCCGTATAGATGCTAATATATATATTGATCATAATTTCTGATCAATAATTTATGATTCATAAATCATATTTTATTAAAATTTTCTTTTCTAGGTGGTCTTGCAAAGAGAGCCGGTGTGGTTGCAAATATTGTGGAGGCAAAGAAATACGTAAAACCAACACCAATTGTATCTTTGACTGATCTTATATTTCATCGTCTGAGAGTTGGAGTAACTATATGGGGCTCTAAACCATTCATTGTAAGTTCATAATTTTAACTATTATGTCCTTCTAGGAATGAAAATTGTTATTTACATGAAGTTTATTATAACATAATTCATGCTGTTCTGCAGAATAACTATGTTCCAAAGCATAAATATTATGTTGTACAGCATAATTATTAAGTTTTTGTAATTTAGTATCATCTATGCAATAATGACATAAATGCAACATAAATTACGTAATTTAGGATTTCCATGATATTTTTATTGTTGAAAGGTCGATACAGAAGCAGGGACACTTATACAATTCAAGACATTAGAACAGTACAGTTTACAAGTAGCTACTGCATTGTCACGAAGAGGTTTCAGTAGAGGTGATGTCCTGTACCACGTGACTACTGAGCTAGCACAAAGTTTTGTTATCATGTTAGCTGCATGGCGTCTAGGAGGTGCTGTAAGAGGTGCTACTCCTAATCTAGATACAGGTAAGGTTATAGTAAAAATATTTTCAGTATGTTTGATTGAAATATTTTTGAATTTATTGCAAAAGTATAATATAATTATTAAAAAATTCTTGAGTTATTTTTTTACAAATAAATTTTATTTTGTTGTTATATTTTTTATTTATTTAATAAATTAATTTTATCAGCATTTTTAAATATTAAAACTTTTAATTTAGTTTAATTTTTTATAAATATACCGATATTTCATTCGTTCGAAAATGCACATTACTAATGTGGTAAAGTTTCATTACTTTAACTATGATAAGTGTATTATTATGGTTAGCATATAGTACGGTCTGTAAACTTAAAATTAAAAAGATTTGACTTCTGCTGTAGTAATTAATAAAGGGAAAATGTTTTCATAAATTGCTAAGAGAAACATTCAATTAAAAAAAAATATATATATACTTAAAAAACTTGAAAGTGTGAGAGAAATATCAAGCTAAGTACATATTTTTTGTTTATGAGACATATTACCATTTACTAAGTATATTTTCTGTAAAATTATCTGGACTATTACGTCACCTTTGACAGTGTACCCTTTTTAACTTCATTACACACTTGAGCACTATGTACTGTATCTTGAAAATGTTATTTATATATTTTTATTAAATGTTATAATAGATGACTACGTTCGTCAAATTCGTGAATCTGGTTCTTTAATGATCTTGGTGGATGCTGATTCTGCTCCAAAGCTACGTGAATCAATCGTAATCCTGGGGTGGCCTGTACATATGTTTAGTGTAGGAAACGATAAAGTTCCGGGGGCTACATCTTTTACTGATCTTCTTAAAGATGAAGGTAAAAATATATCATAAATAGCTTAATTTTATCAAGTGATGTTTACAAAAGCAATCATACATAAATAAGTTTTGTAAAAAAATAAAAAAATAAAAAATGATCATTTATTTTTATTTTAGCATACACAAAAATGACTAATATTGCCCCTGAAGAAGACGTGATCCTAATTTCCAATACAAATTCTGATATCACGGATATTCCTGTTGGCATCTCTCATACACACAGCATTGCGATGGAGTTCCTCAATTTAACTCAGTAAGTAAAATCATACTATATAGACTGCAGGCTTGTTCTTTTTGTAAGATTTACTAATTTGTGTGGTATATTATGTTTGAATTGTTGTTAGCTATATATTCATTCATTCATTCATTCATTCATTCATTCATTCATTCATTCATTCATTCATTCATTCATTCATTCATTCATTCATTCATTCATTCATTCATTCATTCATTCATTCATTCATTCATTCATTCATTCATTCATTCATTCATTCATTCATTCATTCATTCATTCATTCATTCATTCATTCATTCATTCATTCATTCATTCATTCTTTCTGTCGTTCGTTCGTTCGTTCGTTCGTTCGTTCGTTCGTTCGTTCGTTCGTTCGTTCGTTCGTTCGTTCGTTCGTTCGTTCGTTCGTTCGTTCGTTCGTTCGTTCGTTCGTTCGTTCGTTCGTTCGTTCGTTCGTTCGTTCGTTCGTTCGTTCGTTCGTTCGTTCGTTCGTTCGTTCGTTCGTTCGTTCGTTCGTTCGTTCGTTCGTTCGTTCGTTCGTTCGTTCGTTCGTTCGTTCGTTCGTTCGTTCGTTCGTTCGTTCGTTCGTTCGTTCGTTCGTTCGTTCGTTCGTTCGTTCGTTCTTTCGTTCATTCGTTCGTTCATTCGTTCGTTCATTCATTCATTCATTCATTCATTCATTCATTCATTCATTCATTCATTCATTCATTCATTCATTCATTCATTCATTCATTCATTCATTCATTCATTCATTCATTCATTCATTCATTCATTCATTCATTCATTCATTCATTCATTCATTCATTCATTCATTCATTCATTCATTCATTCATTCATTCATTCATTCATTCATTCATTCATTCATTCATTCATTCCTTCATTCGTTCATTCGTTCATTCGTTCATTCGTTCATTCTTTAGTTCATTCTTTAGTTCATTCTTTAGTTCATTCGTTCATTCAACTATTGCATTTATTTCATATCTATTTCATATTTCATATTCTTTATGAATCAACAGTCAACACACCTATTAAGACATACAATATAGTCATTAATAAAACTTCAAATTAAATTTCACATTGTATAGAAGTAAACAATTAACTCATTACTGAATGTGATTTCACACTGACGTAACAAAATTATATTTTTACAGAAATATCTTACCTGAAAGCTCGATCGTTCACTCTCTACCAGTGAGCAGTATCGTAACATTCACTTACTGTATTTACGCTGCCTGCTCTGGGATTACCATACTACACGCCCCGAACAATAACCCTCAACTACCGTACATATTTACCCTACAACATCAAGAATTTCATGACATTCTTAAGTTACTGTTTTATCGAAAATCAATCGAGGAATCAAAAGTTGATGATGAATTTTAATTAAGAGGAAATATTTCATTGAAGATCTCATAATATTCAATCTAATTATTATTTTTATTTGAAATGTTCTGTAGTATATAAAATTGAAAAAGAAGAATTATATTTTATCCAAAACTTTGCGTAACTAAATTCTATTTAAAAATCAGTTACAGCTTTTGTATGTTTATTTTTATATAATTTATTACAAAGAAGAAAAAAATTAATAATTTAAATAAAAGTACATTTTTTGTTAAAGATTAAACTTAATCTATTTAATAATTTGTATATATTATTTTATAATATTTCTTATATTTTTTATTATAAACTTTAAACAGTAGGAATAAAATTAATTGTTTAAATGTTGTGTCACTACCGTCCTTATTGAGTAATATATCGAAATAATTAATAATTGAAAAATTGATATAAGAATGAAACTAATTCATTAATAGTTTTAATATATGTAGGGATTAAAAAATATATGTTGTATGAATTAGAAAATTAAAACCAATGACTATAATCTAATGCATAATCTGTAATCCAGTGTGTATTGTAACTGTGCTAGAGTACTCTACTGTGTGCTAGTTGACTTAAATTGTAAGAATTTGATTACACCATTTTTGAGTATCGCTAATGTATTGGTCGCAAGCCTACTTTTGGTCAATAGTAAGTAAATAAATATAAAGATTTAGTATTTCAGCTAATATATATATATAATATTTTTCCTTGCCATATTGTGTTATCATGCTACATCAATCCATATAGTCCCACGATGGTGTTGCGGCTAAACCACGCTTCTACTTTTAGCTTGTTTCCTTACATTCACGCATCTATGTTTATCGCGATAGCCATAAAAACGCGTATCTACATTTATCGCGACAACAGGTAAAAACATTTCTACATAGGAAAACAGGTGTAGAAATGTTTTTACCTGCTGTCTCGATAAATGTAGATATACGTTTTTATGGCTATCGCGATAAACGTAGATGCGTGAAAGTAAGGAAACACGCTACAAGTAGATGCGTGGTTTAGCCGCAACACCATCGCCCAGTCAAGACATAGTCTTATCGAAAGGTAAGGATTTTTCCATTGCCTAAAATTAAACCATTTGTTTCCTCCGTTTCAAAAAAACTATGAAAAAAGAGTTTTTAGGAGTCAAATTTATAATTGTTTTTATCAAAATAATATGATTTTAACTAATTACCACTGAGACTAGGTATGAAACAGATATTTAATAATAAACTTAAAAGTGCAACATTTTGTATTATTGGACTAACGTTAATTCAAAATTTTGCATGATGCCAGTTCAACCTCACAATTTTTCCATATTTAAGGTGCCCTCTCTTTTCAAATAATATGTGCAAAAAAATGGCATTAAATAATGCTGTTCGTAAACCCTGTTCTATGCACCAAAAATGACGATCGCCTATGGTTATTCAAATGGAATACGCATTTTTTGGTGCAAGAAAACAGGGTTTACGAACAGCATTACTGTTCGCCCTCCCAATAAGTAATAATTATAAAGAATATTTCAAAAATTATAAATCAAAAAGAAAGTATAACTTTCAAACAATTAAAGAAATAATTGTAAAAACAACATTTGCATTAAAATTATAATTTATTATGTTGTAAGATAAGATAATTAAAAATTACATTATAATAATAATCACTTAAGCAAATAATATCATACATAACAGGTTTTTAGAGATATGAATGAAATAAAAATAGAAACAACTTTCCAACATATAATTTTTATTATTAAAACAAGAGTTGATTGAAAATTAAAAAAATAAAAAACTTCCTGCTATGGTATAGTTTTTTTTTTTTTTTTTTTTTTTTTAAGTTAATTATTAAACTTTCTTTTCTTGCCGAAATCAATTTTGCCATCTCCGTCTTCATCGTTGTAAAGTTCTTTAAACCTTGGGTGATTTTTGTAGTAATCCTCGCTGAAAAAATTAGAATGGAAATTTTAATTTGTTTATGTTTTAAATATTAAGCACAATTAATAACATTTACATTTTTGACAGTGACTTTTTTCTTAGGTTTTACCAAATATAAATGCTGTTCGTAAATCCTGTTCTCTTGCACCAAAAAATGCGCATTCCATCTCTGAATAACCATAGGCGATCGTCATTTTTGGTGCAGAGAACAGGGTTTACGAACAGCATTATATTACGCTGAATGTCACTGCAAGCGGCTTCTTTATTTAAAAATAACATGTTAAACAATCACATGCAGGTCATGCAGGTGGTGTAAAAAAAGGCGCGCTCAAACAAATTTCCTATAGCTACGTATTAAATAATATTGCGAAAACTTTTTTTTTTTTTTTTTTTTTTTTGTGTGCAATTATTGAGAAATCTTTAGCGAATCAAAAATAATTTAATTGCGAGATATGATATTATAAATAATTTTTAATGCTTTTATTTCTTTTGCCATTACCCTTATAGGTAATTTAGTGCAAACAAAGTATTTATATTATTATGAATACAATGTTGAACTCAAATACAATTACTACATCTTAATCTGAGGTGTAATTAATGTAAGATTAATGGTTAAGTCACCTAACACTCTTAAACCAATGTTCTATTTGTGTGTTTTTATAATATCATGTAATTAGACATCAATGAATGTTTAATAGACTATAGGAAAGCAACTTATTATTTTGTGTAACAATGTAAGTTTATAGTGCGCAAAGTAATTTATATAATTTTTTTTTAAAAACACTTATAAACTATATTTACATTGTTTAAGTATTTAAAGTTTATTATTTTAATATTTTAGATAATATCAATTTAAACAAACTAAAATATATTTTATTTATATGTTTACTAAATAAAATTTTATTCATAAAAAAAATACTATAATAAAATATCAAAACTTATTTTAATATAATGCAGGTGTGAAAAAAAGGGGAGCTTAAACAAATTTTCTAGCTACATATTAATTAAAATTGCGAAAACTATTTTTTTTTTTGCAATGATTGAGAAATTAAGAATAATTTAATTGAGTGAGAGATATTATTTTATAAATTATTTGCTGCTTTTTTTCTCTTTTGCCATTACCCCTATTGACTGCAAACACATTAGTAATTATTATTAATACAATTAATTGATAACAGGTACAATTATTGCATTTTAATTTGAGGAATAATAAATGTATGATTTAAGCAAGCTAATAGTTTAACCAATTTCCGTTATATTTGTGTGCTTAGATAATTTCAAGTAATTCAAGTTATTAGATATCAATGAATGGTTTCATAAGAGTATATAAATAATATAGAGTACGATCATACAGCCTACTAATTTGTACTTGTACTTTCAAATTTATACCGCAATTTAATATTTATACAAAAAAGTTTAAAAAAGTTATTAATTATATTTATATTGTTTAAGTATTTAAAATTTATTATTTTAATATCCTAGATAATATAAATTTAAACTAACTAAAATATATTTTATAATATATTTATTAAACAACATTTTATTCATAAAAAAATATTATAATAAAATATTAAAAGTTATTTTAATATAAGAAGTGTTAAATAAATTTAAGATATTAAACTAGTTATCCGCAAAATGATTTTTTTTTTTAAAGGCACTTCGTTAAAGTGCATTTAGCATTTCTTATTGTAAATTACTGAAGGTCTCCTTGATAGTATTTGCAACAATAGCTGTTAAAAGGATGGTTTTACAATGCAAAATAATATTAAAATCTTAATCACATGTTATTTGCTAACGTGCCACGCCGATATCAGCCATTTCAAATAACTATGATATTTTGACGGTATCTGACATATTTTAAAGTAATATTTAATAATACTAATATGAAAGTGAGTTGATCCATTATATCGTAACAAATTAAAATCTTTCTTTAATATTAATGAATTTCCTAGACTACTTCTCCAAAAAAAAAAAATGCGTTACTTCATACCTAAGTTATGGAATCAAATTCCAGGAAAATTGAAAATATTAAAATCAAAAAATCAGGTTAAAAAGGAGTTAAAAGATTATTTTTTTATCTTGTTTAGATTGATAATAAAATCATTGTGTTTAAATTTTTATTTGGGGATGAAGCTTAAAATATAAGCATTATTATATCATTAAAAAAAAAAGTTTTTGTTTCTATATATAAGGAAGAATATTTTATTATGTATATTGAAATGAAATTTGTATGTGTATAATAAATGTATGTGAACCGACCGATAATGCCTACGACTTGGTTGGAATTCTGTATATGAGTGATAAATAATAATAATAAAAGCATCCTTTTTTAAGATCGTCGTTTTTCTGAGGTATGGATAGCACAAAAAAAAAAAAAAAAAAAAAAAAAAAACGAACGAACGAACTCTATGTATATAGAGGTGGTGCGCCAGGGACATGTGTGAGTACACAAATACATTGCATAGAATATGATGAAAATGATAATATATCGTTTTAAGCTATTTTTGTAGAAAAATTAATATATTTATCATTTTTTTTATTAAACTTCACAGAACGACTTAATTTAAGGTAGAAATATCAACAGTTAGTATTAAATAATGTTGATTTTTTAATGGCGAAAATGTTTGTTTTTTCCTAGGTTTATCAATGTTATTTTCTGTTCATATTTGAATTCGAAGAGCAAAGTAAATCAATGAGTGCACCCTGCAGCTATTTTTATTATTTTATTAAAATCTCACGGTAAAAAGTGACTAAAAAAGTTAACTATAGGTCGGCTCTAATATGTTGTACTACAAAATTACTAAACACTATATTAAACAAAAGCAGCGCTGCTCGTTCTCCATATTTTACCTCAAATAGTAAAAATATATTGAAGCAATAGACGTCCAACGACAAAATATTATTTTGTGTATGACATACAATGTTATTTGCGAATTTACTTTTTTTCTTTGCTTGATTACTCTATTTTAAAATCTAATATATAATGGACCAGTTGCAATGAACGAACTATTATTAAAAAAAAAAAAAAAATCTCAATGCATTTCTTATGGAAAAATTGTTATAATAATTACGTTACAAAAATTAAAACAAGTTCATAGCAAGTGGTCCATTTAAACAATATAATAAAGCTTATTTTTTAGTATGCAAAAAAAAAAAAAAAAAAAAAAAAAAAAGCAATTTTAACATTAGTAACTTAAGGGTTAAATAGACGAAAATAAAATAATGAAATATTTAGAAAAAAAATCATTTTATTTTACATGATAAAAACAAAAGTAGTTTAATCTGATTCTTATAATATTAAAAATACATTTGAAAATAATGATGGAAAAGAAAAATCAGAAATTAAAATTTATGACAAAAAAAAAAAAAAGTAAAGTGTTTAAAAAAAAAAAAAGTGATATGACTAGGAATTAGAAAATAAATTTAGTTCTTCCTCTTAGGATTATTGCTGATGTATTCGGCAGACTTTGCTGGTTTCTTTCCTTCTTGGAATTCAGGATGATCCTTGTACCAATCCTCACTGTAAAAATAATTATAAATATTTGTTTAGTATGAGGTCTGTAAGTAATTTTATAAAAGAAAGAAAATTCAAGTTTTATAAAATTAATTGAAATTTTGGGGAAAAAATCATGGAAATAAACAAGAAGGAAGAAAAAACAAGATCCTAAACAGAGATCTTTATGTATGTGAAAAAGTAAATTTTTACTCTTACAATTCCTTCAGCTTCATTTTAATAATGTTACTGAATAGATCAAAGTAAAGTTTGAAGCTTTTTTTTTTTTTTTTTTTTTTTCTTTATGGAAAATAAAATTTTCACAATAGAAACGTTTTTTTTAATAGTTAATTGAAAATATGAATAAATTTTAAAAGTTTGAAGGCTAAAATTCTGAATACAAGTAATTAATTTTATAAAACTTATAATAATTAGAATTAAGAAAAGTTGAAGTACCTACTTCTATCCTAGAATCAGGAAAAATCTTCTTTAATTAATATTTTTTTAAATTATTCTTTTAGCATAACTAAAATATAATAATATTTAATATAAAATTATTATAATTTATTCATTTATATTAATAATAAATATATATTTTTTAATCTTTATTATATAAAAAATTATATTAATATAATTTTTTTTTATTGTAAATTTTTGATTACTTTTTTCTATAAATTATTTTGTAAAACTGGGTTTTAAATGTTAAGTAACGTCTTTACAATAATGTTACGTCTGGTAATTGATCTAAAAGTTCTAATTATATTGCTGGAAAGATATGTAAGGAGTAGAGAAAAATGTGTTGAAAATATACTCTTAAATATTTAAAATTTAAACTCAGGTTAAAAACCTTTGGGTTAACAGGTATTATTAGTTGAAATGAAATTTTTTCTAAATTTTGTCAATCTCAATATTTTCAAGCTTTTTGCAATATTTTAATATCTTTAATTAAAATTTGTCTTATAATTCGTATTTATTATAGAGAATATATTAAGAGGTCTATAAATATAAATTATATGAAAAAGAGAGAAGAAGAAAACAATGCGTTTACAATACATAATATTACTTTAAAAAAATCGATTGGTTTTAATACGTTGCATGGACTTATTAGGAGATATTCTATCAGGTGACTTTGAAACATACTCTTACTCTTTGGTCATATTCTATGATTTGGTTTATATAGCCTTAGATACATATACATACGTATAAAATTATTGGTTCAATTTATGGCCAAGGTTCATGTAATATGGCTGAAATAGCCCTGTATACGCCTTAATAAAATATTATTATTATATAAGTATTTTTCATAAAAAATTTAAATTCTAATAGTTTATGGCCATACAATGCCATAAGTACAGCTCTGGCCAAAAGTTTAAGAACGGGGCAGCGGCGGCCGTAGCGTTTTCCCATAAAGATAACAAAGGTGATTGCGGGTTGCCTATCCAAATCGTTCTCAAACTTTTGGCCAGAGCTGTATGTCAAGTTACACAAAATCCATTTAAATACATGTTATTTCCATATGCCAATAGAACTCAGTTTTTTTTTATGAAAAAGACCGTACATGACCTATAAGTACCACTCCGGGTTCTTTAGAAGCTTGAAGAGTTAACAATGTTAACAGGTGAAATTATTCACCTGTTGTCACTCCCACCTTGTGAGTCTATCTTTCTTATACTATCTTGACCTATGCAAGAGGCCAGTTAGCCGTTATATATATAGTTCACCGAGCATCTTTGTTGTAGAGAACTTGAAGTAGAGAATCACGTTTCGTACCAAAGGGTCTTATCTATACGTTCAAGTTCAAAGTCTAAATTTGTAAGAACGCTCATTCTTTCCTTAATATTTCTCTACTGTATTAATTTCCTATACCTAAAACTTTCCATTAATTGTATAGTTCATATAACTCCCACAGCAATCAAAACAAGTGTTATATTTGGCGCAACCATCACGGCTACCTTAAATTTTGCTACGATGGAAGCGCCACAACAATTAATGTTCGTAAACCCTGTTCTTTGCTACTAAAATGACGATTATAACTATGTTTATTCAAAAAAGCAATGTGTATATTTTTGTAGCAAGAAGACAGGGTTTACCAACAACACTACTTACTTTCATTGTTGTGGTGAGAACCAATGAATTTATAGATAATGGAAGGCACCGACTGTGCATTTCGTTTGTCTTTTTGAATTTCTCCGATCGCCTATATCTATTTCCAGTTAAAGTTCAACTTTTCAAAAAAAAAAAAAAAAAAAAAAAAAAAAAAAAACGTTTTTAAAACGTGAAAAATACCGGAAATAAAACATTAACTCTTGCAGAAGACGCACGAAATGCGCAGTACATTACATTATCAGTTAATTATCAGTTTATTATTATTAGTTTATTACATTATCTACAGTTTTATTGCTGAGAACTACAATCATTAAGAGAACTTTTAGTTTTTTAGTTTTTTTTCCCAACAAGAGCTTCTTATTATGTGATACCATGATTATCAGTTACAAATTATAGGACCAATAAAATAAATCTCACCATCCAGCAACGTTCTCAGGATCATCACAAAGATGTCTCTCCTCATTGTACACTTCTCCAAGAGAACAACCTTGTTCACGAGGAGTAACTCCATTCAAACATACGTAGAACTTCTGACAGTCTTCTGGGTGAGCGTATTTAGGATGATCAGTGGCACGACCATTGGGATCAATTTGAGGTTCCTTAGGACAGGAGAAACCATCCTTGAGTGCAGCTGTAAACATATAACAAAAATGCATATTGTGAGAGATGTGATCGCATTGAATTATTAAATTAAGCACTTTTTTAAATCATATTTTTAAGGTCATTTTTGTATGAAAGAAATAGGTGCGCAATTTAATTTAAAAAAATAATAAAATAATAATAATCGCTAATATCTGCAAAATGTTTAAAAAGGAGAATTTTGAGGTGAGAAGTATGTATATTCTTATAAATTTTACTACATAATAAATTATCTGAAAAGGTTGTCTATACGTTTGCAGGTGGACTTGCGTGATGACTTTATAACGAATCAAAAGCGTAGATAAGGGAACAAACAATTTCCACTTTTTTTTTTATTTATTATTATTATTATTTTTTTAATAAAGATGATTTTTTTATTTGTTTATTTTATAAAACTAAGGTATTTTCATTTCAAAATAATCATATGCGCATGAAAACAAATTTACTGCTAATGGCAGATATGTGAAACATGAAAATTGTAATAGATAAATATTAACCTGGAATAGGTATTAATTGATATTATACTGTATTACTATACAATGTTAGCTGAAAAACATTAATTGTATGTTCCAACTGCATGAAGTGACAGCGGTATGTCAATACATTTCCTCACTTAATTGTGTAAGTATTTTTAAATTAGGTAAAAATTCGTAATTTTAATTTTTTATATTTATATAATTATATTTCCTTTAATTATTATAATTATATTGAAATTAATTATTGAATTTATGCCATTTCTTCCGTGTTTTACACAACCAAGAATGAATCATTATATGGTAGATTCTATGTGTATGTTTTTAAAATCTATGCATATTAATTCTAAAATTTAATTATTTCATCAGTAATTTCAATTTCAGAAGAGATTATCAGAATCGTGTATTGGATAAGGTGATCTTAATATTATCATTACTTTTATTATAAGTTAAAGTTAACATTACTATTTATTTATAAATTTATAATTAATAATAATATAAATATATTAATAATTATTTTTAAAATATTCAAAACTGTTTATAAAAATTAAATATTTAATTATACTGTAGTCAAATATTAACTAGTAATACTATATTTATATTTATTGCAATTTTTTTTAGTTATTCAAGTTCAAATTTAGCTAAGAAATTAATTATTAAATATATTATCATTGTATACAAAGAGGTAGAATAATAATAATAATCTATAACTTACCAGGCTTAGTTCCACATCCTTCGCGATCAGCATTCTTGGGCCAAACACAAATACCAGAGTACTCATCAAAGTAAAGTCCAGTTGGGCAAACGATTTCAGTAGCATCTCCTTCGATACAGTTGTAGAAGATATTGCAGATAGCAGGGTCAGGGTGGGCGAAGTAACCGTTGCGACGTGGGCACAGTTTGTTACCCTGAGCAGGCTCTGTGGATGAAAATATATCAGTTTAATTAGTGAAGTTAAAAATTTTCTAATCAGTTAAGTTAAAAAAATATATATATATATAGTTCCGTTGTCATGTTAAAGCCACTTAAATTAAATTAATATAATGCATGATTTGAATGAATATTTTTACTAAGAATGGTTTATTTTAATGGCTCTGTTTCTGATATGGTTTAGTATTATGGTTTATAGCCCTGACTGCATTTATTGCCTATTTTGCAATATAGGCTAAACTTATTTTATTATTTGAAAAATAATAACAATTTGACGATTTTAACACTAACTATTTACATTTGTGGTTGAAATGTGGAAGTATATTTATTCAAATGCATATAAATTTGCAAATTTTTGATAATAATTTTAAAACTGAAATATAATTTAAAAAATATATTGTAAAAAAGTGTGACTATTGATTATAATTATAGAAATACATACTCGTATAAGTTGTAATAACACTTTCAATCACTATAGTTAAACCACAGTTTTTAATATGTTATTTTTAATGTTTCATAAAGTTAAAAAAAAAAAAAAAAAAAAAAAAAAAGCCTTCAATTTTAAATCAGTATATTAAATATTAAATAATTTCAAATTGTACTTACGAAGTTCAAGACGATCTCCACAGTCTACACTGAATGGTTGATCACATTTATTTATTTTTCTAATTAGAGGATCAAAGACTAAACCATCAGGACAAAGTTTTTCAGTAGCAACGCCATCTTCACAATCGTAAAATTTATCACATTGTTTTGGGTCCTCGAAAAATCCGTTTTTATCTGGACATCTGAAATCTGCACAATCTGTAAGCAAAAAAATTGCCAATTTAATATTAGTTTAGTTGATAATTATTTTTAGTTAAGACATATTAAAATGTTGAGTGCGCATGCAAGTTTCGTGTAGGTTTGTGCAATTTTAAAACGAATTTTAAATAGAACGAAGAAGAAAAAAAAAATGTATATAAAAAATCTTTACAATATTATATTATCATTTATTATCTTTGAGTAGAATTGTCAAAATTGTGAAGATTTTCGAGATTTGAAAACAAAGTTCTATTAAATAGTTGAAAACACGTGATAATGTGTCTCGTAATTATATATCTCCAGCCTCTGTGCAGTAGTTTTCCTCAATACATGTTAACAAAGTGATACCTCAATGGAGGTTACCAGTTTAAAAAAAATCTATGACTTAAAACACGTAAAAGTGTGTCTAGTATTTCTCATTTAAATGTCTCCGGAATCGATTTAGTGGTTTTCTCAATATAAGCAAAAAAAAAAAAAAAAAAAAAAAGTGCTTTTGATCCCCTCAAGTGTAATGTTAAATTAGAGTACCCTTAGCTTTCCCCGCGCAAGACCGATAAGCTCCTAAACCAAACCCTAAAGTAAAGGAAATTAAGAGACCCTAAGCTTCACCATAGTGCCAGTGCCGCACCGATACCCGCTATTGTAACTACTCAAGTTATATTGACGATTTATTTCACCTTTAAATCAAAGCTGACACAAATAAGCTAATACTTGTTTAAAGTATACTGTAAAATGCATTGGTAAATTAAATTATTAATATTTAATTAAAAAAAGATTATAATATTAATGTATAATATATTAAAAGAAATTAATAAGTTATGAAATCTTAAAAACTTCCATTTCTTTTATAAAATGTATTTAAAATATATTATATAAGTTCAGTGACCTCTAACCTGAAAATAAAAGTTGTTAATTTAGCAATAATTTTACTTTCTCTCTCTATGTCTTTCATTTCTCCATACTAACACATTAAGTCACTGTCTGGCCCGTGGCTTTGCTAACTTCGTCTTAATAATAATAATATTATAATCGTAACTTTCCCTCTAAAGCTACTTTACTTTAACATTAAAAACAACTAAACAACCACACCCTTTTTTTTATAACACGTGATCATATCATGGACCAAAAAAAACAACATTTATCAATTACTTTATTGATAAATTATTATTGCTCTAATTTAATTTGCACGTATGCAGTATTTTATTATTATAATGTTATATTATGAACTTGTATTATAATTGGGTTAAATACTCGTAGTTCTAACAAGTGCTATGTTACCAGGGGGCTATGATAATTGGACTATATAAATGTTGTATGTACATGCATAAGAGAGGGAAAAAAACTCACTTTTTTTGCACAGTGATTTACTTTAAGATCATGCACCTTTATAATGGGTAAAAATTTGAGAGTAAAAAATCAAGTTTGGATGTAAAAGTTCAAATTTTTGAATTACGAAATATATATATATATTTAATTAGACTAAAAGCTGTAAATGCAAAAGAGAAGGAAAAAAACTCACTTTTTTGCACAGTGATTTACTTTAAGGATCATGCTACTTTATAATGTATAAAAAAATTGAGAGTAAAAATAAAGGTTAGATGTAAAAATTCAATTTGCGATTTAAATATATATAAGTGCAAATGATATTTTAATACTTGGTCTCTTATAAAGGTAATAGGATTGGAAATTTCTATTATATAGGTAGTTGTTATACCATTGACTTTCAAACAACTTCAAAACAAGTAAAAGAACTTTTAAATTACCGCAATACCAGATTTCTTCTAGCTATACAATTCTTTATGTATATAATATTTGCACCTTTTAACTTTCAATAATATTCATACATTAGGTTAAGGATTGTATATAGATGGCTTGTATCTCAAAATCTATAAAGAAAACTTTCAAATTTTCTGATGCCATTTGAAAGTTAATAGTAACAGCTACCTATGATAAAATTTTCAGAACCCGTGACCATCAGATAAGAGAGAAATTAATTATTGAAATTAACATGGGCTCTTATGGGACTAAAACTTCAAAAAATCATAATTAGCATGGTGACCCCCCAAAATTTTTACATTTTTAAAGATACCTAATCCTAATGTATCACTGTACAAAATTTCAGATTTTTCTGTCTTTACAACTTTTTAGTCAAATCCCACAGTAGCTGATTTCCCGCCTTAACACGAATAATATGCATTTTATATTATTTTTAAATTATTACTTTATCATATATTTTTAAATCTTAACAAACATCAAATAAATTAATTTTATATTAAAATAATTTTTAAATTTAAATAAAAATATAATAATAATTATTGAATTTGTTTAAGTGATAATTATAATGCGTTTCTAAAAAATACTTTTTATTATTTTTAATATATTTTGTTATTTATATTTAAGGTTAGCGTCACTTGGGAAGTAGATCGTAGATGTTTTAAAAAGAAATAAATGATTGATGTATTGTATTTTCTCAACAGTTCAACGAATAATGAATATTGAATTACTTATACTGATTTTAAGTAAACAATTACAGTGTGAACGATTGTTTATGATTATACTGAATAATATATTACGTTTTTCAACAACTATTATATGAAACTTGCAACTCATGATAATATTTTTTATGCTTGAATGAATGGTTTACAGTTGTACGGAAATACGAATAGAGTGATTAATATAAATTGTAATATTTTATGAATATTCAAAGCTGCTAATAAATGTATGAAAATATGCTGTAAATCAACGTAACTATAAAAATATGTCGATTCAAAAAAAATGTTTTTATATACTACGATTATTTCCATAAAAGTATGAATTAAAAAAAATGCAATGCATTGAATTCTACTATGAAAAAAAATCGAAATATGTAAAAATATAGTAATATACATTGCAAATATTCATAACTTTATTAATTAGTTATAATATAATATTTAAATTTTGTGCAAATAAAACTGATATGTTGAATGTTTAACTAAATTATAAAGAGGGAGGAGATTTAAAATAAAATACAAAATCCTGTCTGGATATATAAAAAGTAACATTGTTGCTGAAATTTAATGTAAAAATTATGTAATTGTCTCAATCTATAAGATTAATGGCATAAAGTGAGCAACATTCAACAGTGCCAATCTGTCTTTAATGTCTGCGTCTATTTTTTTTAAGTGGTTTATCTAAGTGGTTTCATTTATTTTAATATTTGAGAAATTTAAAACATGAACTTGTTACATACTTTAGGGAAATGAGAGATAGTTACAGCAAGAGAGAGAGAGACAGAGAGAGAGAGAGAGAGAGAGAGAGAGAGAGAGAGAGAGAATGCTCAATTTTGCTAAATTTACCAACCATGCACTTTTATTTAAGGCAAAAAATTGTAAATTTAAATAGCAATTCCATATTATTATTCATATATTGATTTAGATTTTTTTCTTTACTTAACTGCTCAACGAAGAAGCGCTTTTATATAATGATGATTTTAATGAAATATAAACTAAGATTCCTTTTATTTACCTTCAAATAAAGAAAATATCAATAAATATTAATGAAATGAGTCAGTGCTAAGCTAACCACAAAACCACAAAATTAATGAACTAATATGTATCTAAACTTTAAATATGTTAAATGAAATTAATTAAACTTTTAAAAATTATGAATGTGTAATAATTTGCGTCTTCATTACAGCATTGAAGCAATTATTGGTTCTACATTCGTGTACAACACAACAGGAAAAACGTGTTTTTCCTTATAAGCATAATGTTAAATTAGGGGACCCATAGCTTTCCCCGCTCGCTAAACCAATAAGCTCCATTGTGTACTTTTAAATTACATAAAAATGCAGAATAGCAATTTCGCAACTATAAATTATTTTGAATAATTAGACGAATTTTGACTCATATAATCATTGGCTGCTCTCATTAAATAGACATTGAGAATTATGACTATCATTCCATAAAATAATAAGAGAGAGAGAGAGAGAGAGAGAGAGAGAGAGAGAGAGAGAGAGAGAGAGAGAGAGAGAGAGAGAGAGAGAGAGAGAATAATAAATGTAACTGGTACAGCATAAAATTAAATTTGCCATAGAAAAGAAATAATTTACAATTATAAAACAAATTACTTCATGACGATAAAAATACTAAGAAATTATAAAAAAATACATGTATAATTTACATAATAAAATAATACTACTAAACAATTAAAAAAACCATGGCCTAAATCTTTATTAACTTTCATGACTTAAAATGTAAATAAACTTGTTTGTCATGCGATTTTTTTCACGTCCTTCACTTACATTACAGTATTTTATCTATTGTTTAAATGTTTAAAAAAATTTTAAGCTTTTATAGTTATTTATAAAAAAAGGTAATTTATAGTATTTTATTTTTAAAAAATTACAAACAAATGCTATATTTAAAAATAAAACATTTAATTTTTATACATTTTTTTATTATTATATTTATTTATAATTCTTTGATACCATGATATAATATGTAGTATTAGAATTAATTTCTATAGATAACTTTACAAAATGAAGAATGGGTGTGGAGGTGAAATTAAGAAATATAAAATAGATGATGAATAATACGGTAAATATAGAAGATTTAAGTATGATACAGCATTTTGAAGGGGATATGTTTTCCGTTTTGATTATTTTAGGAAGCTACCATGAAAATTCGAGCTATAAAATATTGAATTATAGCCGCCTCATCAATATTTTTTGCAGCATGTGTCTTGAAATTAAAACATAATGTGTTACCATTGCTTTCAATTGACGTAACAAAAAAAAAAAAAAAAAAAAATTGTCAATTTTTAAACATTAAACATCAAGAGACGTATGTATTCTTTACAATCTTTATTAGTGATGGGCCACTTGTAGTGAACAACTATTTAAAATAAATGTTAAAAACGTTTATTTTAAAAGAAATTCAAAGATGAAATAAATAATAAATTAAAAATACCATAACGTAGTATTATATTATAATAAAAAAAAATACATTTTTTTTTTCAATCGCTTAATTATTTACTAACATTAGTTTCTTTTACAATATAAAATTTAATATATTAAAATATTTAAAGTTATGATTTATAGTACACTGAACTCAAAAATTAAATAACTAATCTAAATAAATTTCGTAGAAATTCTATTTAATAACATTTAAGATAATATTAAAGAAAGTATAATATTAAGAAACCTTTAGGCATAAATGAAATTAATATATTTTCAGAGGTAAACAAAATTTCTAACTTAAAGTAATAAATAATTTCGAATATTTTATTGTCTTGCCCCGAGCAAGAGTGTATATTTCATCACACTGCAGGCGTTGAAGTATCTTGACATTGTAAGTACTTTCAATGCCTTTGGTACAACTTTTTTTTTTTTTTTTTTTTTTTTTTTTTTTTTTGCATATTGACTTATTATACCGTCATGGTTAATTACTTTTTTTCTTTTTTGTAAATTTGAACTTAGCACGTTCCTTTTAAAATGCCATCATGTTTTACTTATTGTGTACTGTCAAGTGGGGTTATTTTAGCCAAATGTTCAAAAATTATTTACACCTTAATTTAAAGAGAAAGTTCAGGGGCGACAACATGGCTTCTTCAATGTTAGATAATGTGAAGAACTGTTCATAAACTCACATATGATGACCCAAAGTCCTTTCGTAGCCCCATGGTAGCCCCTTAAACTTGCGCTCATCCTGCGAGATATGCAACCCGTTACAACATCTTCTATAGTAAAGCCGTAACTATGAAGTAAAAGAAACGGGAAGAGTTGCATATCTTGCAGGATGATCAAGAGTTTGTGGGGCTACGGAAGGGCTTTGGGTCATCATATGTGAGTTTATGAACAGTTCTTCTCATTATCTAACATTGAAGAAGCAGCTTTCTCTTTAAGCTTATATTGACGTGAAACAAAAACTTAAAAATAGTGTAAAAATCAAGCTTGTTTTACGTATCTATACGCTTTAGTTAGGAAGTAAATAATTGTTGGAAATTTGGCATAAGTCACGTACCCCAGTGGTCCAAAGTCTCCCCACCTTACGGTAACTTTTTATGTATTGAAAATTTATTTTATAAGGTCTAAATATTAATAGATAGAATTGTAACGTGTAATTAATCAAAAGTGCTAGAAAACGTCGGAAGACCTCTAATTTGCATTACAGGATTATTGTTATTTATTATTATATATTATTATTATTTTTTTTTTTTTGCAATCCTATGTAGGGTTGTGAATGTTATGATCAATTTCACTTTACTATAAAATGCAAGCTATCTATTTGTTCCTAAAGAAATTAAATTACACACGAATATATAGGAGAAATTATACCATTTGTGCTGCGATCATCTGTCATTTACCCTATATTGTTATTTTGGAATTGTGAAAACATTAATTATAAAACATATTACTTAGCTGTACAGAATAATTATTATTCAATTTTGTGTAAATTATGTAGCTATCATTTTATATTGGAAGTCTTTGCAGAGACACCTATGAAAAGATTAATAGGGTCTTTTAATTTCCTCTCTTCCATTGTGGTACTTTTTTTTTTGACAAACTATCGCGCCGAGGCTGGAAATATTTAAATGAAGAATACTAGATACACTTTTACGTGTTTTAAGACAGTAAAATGCACTAATTTAACATCGATGAACAAGCTACTTTTTGGTTAATGTGGTTTTGTAAGAATAATAAACTGCAACTTGTGAGGCAATAAATTTGAAGAACAGAAAATTATTAAAGAAATTTTAAATGATTATAAAACTTTTCTACGTAGATGCCAAGATTACGCATTGATAATTCAATATGTGTATGGTATGGTGTATAGTTGAGTAAGTAATTGTATTTCAATTGCATTTAATCATTTAATATCCAATTAACGACCTTAACTATATTTCGTAGTTACATTGTGAACTGTATTTATAAATAATAGTATTTTTATAAAATAATTATTACAAATATATTTTATTTATTAGTTAATTTATTACATATAAAAATTTTAATAATAAAAGTAACTTTTAATTAAAAAGTAGCAATAATATAAGTGTAGATATTAAATTTTATTTTACTTATTGTAATCAAATAAAATAATTTTAAAAAATTAGAAAAACATAAAGTAGAAGTTACGTCTATGAAAAAAAAAATTGTAAAATCATAAATATTTTATTAATAGAGTTAGTTTTTAAAGTTTTTTTTAAGTATTATTAAATAAATAATAACAAAAAAATACTTACAAGCAGTAGCAAATAGACAACACGATAAAATAAGAAGACTTGACTTGGTCATGATGCTCTCTGAAACTAAACTGAACATCAGAAGCCAAGTGTTGGAGATCTTAACAAGACAACCTAGCGGCCAAACCCTGCTTACTTTTGCCCCTTTCTCCAAACCTGCGCGATGATAATCCTCTAGCGAGCGCTCGCTCGCTCACTCGATCGCTTTCTCTTGACGAGAGCTCTCTAAAAATATATATTATAATTCAACATTTAAAACTATGACATCATTATTAAAAATTAATTTAAAACTATTAGTTTTATTTAAAATTTATTATAACATCAGATTTGATAAAATACTTATAAAAAAATTTATAACTTTTCCACTACGTTCAAAAATAAAAAGAGAATAAATTATTTGCCATATAGAGAAAAATAAGATTATTATTTCAACTTGTTTTTTAATGTTAAAAATACGTCAACTTTGTCGTGAATTTTGTATTTTTTTTTTTTTTTTTTCTGCAAGGAATGAAATTTGATGACCGATTTTTATTATCTAATTAGAGATTTTAAAATGTTGTTTTTAAAAACTAATAGTTTTACTATGTATAGAAATTTATAATTATATAATAATTTTTTTAAGCTAATGTGTAAAATTTCTATATTATTTTAAGTTAAAAGGGTGTTACACTCTAAGAACTTTTCAAAGGTAATTTATTATTTAAATGTATTAAAATTATTGTTCAATTATTATTTTTTTAAAGTAAAATATTATTGTTATTTTATTTTAGTTATTAACAATATAAATGTATTTTAAATAATATTTTGTTTTTAAAATATTTATAATATTTTTATTTTACTGTTACTTATACTTTATAAATTTAAAATAAGTAACTGTAAATATATATAAATTATTTTTATTTTTAAATTAAAATTTATATAAAATATTTGTTTATTTACATGATTCATGTATACTAACGTTAAAATAAATTGGTACAGTTTCAATTACACTATGGATATCAAGGGTTGTATAAACATGGCTTGTATCTCAAAATCTAAGATAAACACTTCCAAATTTTATGATGCCATTTAAAAGTTAACAGTAACAGCTACCTTTGATAAAATTTTCAGAACCCGTGACCATCAGGTAAGAGAGAAATTAATTATTGAAACTAACATGGGCTCTTATGGGACTAAAACTTCAAAAAATCATAATTCAAAATCTAGCATGGTGACCCCCCAAAATTTTTACATTTTTGAAGATAACTAATCCTAATGTATCACTGTACTAAGTGTCAGATTTTTCTGTCTTTACAACTTTTTAGTCAAATCCCGCAGTAGCTGATTTCCCGCCTTAAGAGACCTTGGTGTCCTCGGTAGTTCTGCGATATATTTCTCATTGTCATGTATCATTATATTTGTAATAATTGTATTAAGGCGGAAAATCAGGTACTGCGGGATTTGACAAAAAATTGTAAAGAAAGAAAAATCTAAAATTTTGCACAGTGTTACATTCATTAGGATAATATATCTTCAAAAATGTAAAAAAATTTAGGGGTCACCGAGCTAGATTTTAAATTATAATTTTTTGTAGTTTTAGTCCCATAAGAGACCATGTTAATTTCAATAATTAATTTCTCTCTTATCTGATGGTCACGGGTTCTGAAAATTTTATCATAGGTAGCTGTTACTATTAACTTTCAAATGGCATCATAAAATTTAGGAGTTTTATTTTTAGATTTTGAGATACAAGCCATCTATATACAATCCTTAATAAGACTGTCCAATTTCAAGAGATCTGGGAAATTTTGTGAAATATTTCTCATTGTCATTATATTTGTAAAAGTGTGATGTGTGAGACGTATTAATTAAGTGTGAAATCTTCTCTTGATCTACTCGTCAATTGAAAGTCTAGATACTATAATATGCCTCTTAATTTGTATTACTTGTAGTGATAATTTGTATATATCTTAAACCAATACTATGGTAGTAAAAATTAAAGTAATAATTTGTTTATAAGTCAATAGTAGTGTAAAATGTACATTAAAAAATATAGAGCATTATTGTAATAAAAAGTAAAATATAAGAATTTTGGACTCTTAAAAAATATATTTTAATACTATCCCATTTTTTGATTGATGCACTTTTAGTAAATTCTATACTGTTATTAAAAGAAATTTCTTATTCATTTTTTATCGATTTTAATTTTTATTGCACATTGAGTAATGAATGAGGTGATTAAAAATTCTTAATTTGTCCAACACACGTACACTCCCCCGAGATAAATCTGACCGGTCGCGTTAAAGTCTCCTCATATATTTAACATTTGGAGACATGAACTCTGCGGTCAGATTTATCTCGGGGGAGTGCAACACTGCCTCGGTGCAGTAGTTTTCAAATGAAGTACAATAAAAAAAAAACCTTCTAGACCCAAAGATTTTACCACACGCTTTACCGATAAACTCTATTACATAACACTTTTAATAGCTATATCAGCTAAATAATATAACCTGCT
>OX439135.1:17485295-17595295 GCA_949318235.1 Ecdyonurus torrentis
ATTTAACAAATTGTGCTGAAAATGAGCTATCATAATTATTATGTAGTTATTTTTGTCAATGTTACATAGTACTTGTAGAGGTTGTACAGATTGTACAGTACTGCAATGTCTCTAGAGCATGCCAAATATTTATACTTTCAAAAAGAAATGTATAATATTATAATAGTATATTATAAAGTAAAATAAAGCAAAAAAAGTGTTAACAATTGAATAAATTACAATGATGAAGCTCACTCAGAATATGTAATATAAAACTGATAATAATAGCGTAAAGAATTGAACACCACCTCCCTTTTAAATATGAACAGTTTAAATAACAATATTAATTAAACTATGACGAATTGATTAGAGAACAATAAAGCCACATAGCCTTGTTTTCTTTTGCGATGTATTTTTAACAGGTGTAAAAAAATTATAAAATCTATCTTGCTTTTTTTTTTTTTTTTTTTATTATTATTATTATTTTTTTATTTAGTAGTATACACTTAAAAAATACCCATCTAGCGTCAGCAGTTTGTTGACTAGTATTCAATGAAATACTAAAAAGTCAGCTGACAGTTTAAATATCATATCTCGTAGAACTTGGATGCAATTCTCAACTGTTTATGAAAACGAGATAAGGATTGTTTATGTTTACTCAAAATGCGGGAAAGGAAGTGCCGGAAGAGGAAACCACGTGACGGTGAAAGTGGGAAGTAGCTCAGGCCTAGCTTGCTGCTGGCACCAACTTTTCTCCCACTTTTACCGTCACGTTGTTTCCTCTTCCGGTCACTTCCTTTTCCGCTTTTTGAGTAAACATAAGCAATCAAGGCTAAAAGTTATTATTTAATATTTATACGGATAAAAATGAATACATAACACTGATTTTAGCCCTTTTTAATCAAAATTTATTTATTGCAACATAGTTAATGCTACACTGCATAGTAACTATGTTATATATAACATAAATACTATGTTGTATATATTATGTAGAGCATAATTATTTATGTAACAATTTAACAACATTTATGCTATACTGACATAAATACAACATAATTTATACTTCAGTTCTTCAATCCATGCTTAACTATTCCACATTAATTAACTATTTCGCAGACCTGAGTTTTTTTGGACGAGTCCTGGTACCGGATCCGCGGACTCGACAAATTTTTTGATGGGTCCGAACCCCTGCTATTAATTAATAGCATGGTAAGCATATAGGATGTCCTATGGTTCCAATGTGTTTTTTTTCCACATAAACGATGGATAATCGATTTAAAATTTGGTACACATGCTGTTAAAGACAATACAAACTTATGTTAACATTTTTAAAAAATATTAATATATTTATATTCGGAAAAAAAAAGAAAAAAAAAAGGTTCCGCCACGTCAAAGGTTAATTTAATCCTTAAAGCTTCATCCGATTAAAGTTTAGCACACTTTACCTGGATAACTACGTAACTGTTTTTTAAGTGTATTATTTTATTAAACCACAAAATTTCTCATTTATTTTTTTAAATAAAATTTCATTGAAAAATTGTGTCTTGATAGAAGTTTGGCATGATCGATAGATATATTGTATATTTATAAATAATATATAGCATATTATATTTTTTCTTTTTGTATAATATTATGGTTAACATAATTTTATTTTTATTTTCACTTTTACTTAGTAACCAAATAAGAAAGTTGGCGGTCTAGTTCATACCTTGATCTTGTTAACTAATTTACATTTTTTATACAACGCCCTCTGATCTAAATAATTATTCACCTATTCCTATATACTGACTTTTTATACTTGGTACGTAGTGGTATAGTAAAGTAATAGTGTCAGTTAAACACAAATTAATTAGAGGAGGGAGGTCTGTTATATGAAGATTAGGTGATCTAAAAAGTAATCGTCGACTCAACTTAACTTAACCGGCACTTACTTGTTAGGTCTAAGAGAAACGCATAGATTGAAAAAATCAAGGGAAGTCTCAACATACAACTAGTGAATTGGTGGGAAAGTGGGATATAAAGTTTTAGTACCATCAAATGTTTACTTTTTTTTTTTTTTTTTTTTTTTTTTTTTATATATATATATATATATAATTATTATTTATTTATTATTATTTTAAATTTTGTCATAAATACTAAACATTTTATTAGATACATAGACTAAATTTAAAAGGATTTTTCAAATTCAACTGCCAAAAGCAGTAAAAAAATTATGATTAAAAAAAAAAACTACACTCTGGCCAAGACAAGGTCGTTATCCCGTCAAAAGCTGTATCCGCGGTGCTAAACCAATCAGAGAGCGTGTTATAAAACTACTAGCCAATCACAGTTGACTTAACATAGTTATACTGTATCCGCTCTAACTAGTATTGGAGTATCTTTTTGTTTATAAATTCAAGGTATGCAACCTGCAATACTTTTAAGTACAAAAAGTTGCATAACAATTAGGGGCATAACACTTTATAACTGTATTAAATATTATATATTATTTAATAATTTTGATTTATATTATTTTCTTTCTCTTCATCTAATATTTGAAAATAAATCATAGTGGAATAGTTTTACTTTTCTCTTTGCAAGGACAAAATAAACAATAATATCATGATAGCTCAATACAGCAACATTGATATTCATTAAATAATATATTATGTTGTTAGAAAATAGCAATATATTTATAATCTAGAGCATAATAAGTATTGAAAGCAAAATAAATTATGTAGTTTTTTGTTTTTAGAATGCATAAAAACCTCAATAGTAAAAAAAAAAAAAAAAAAAAAAAAAAAAAAAAAAAAAAAAAAAAAAAAAGCTAAATTTACTTTAACAAAATTATAGTGTATTGCTGGGGTGTCAAACACGCGGCCCGCGAGGTCATTTTGTGAGGCCCGCGGAACCTCCGATTAAAAAAAATTACATTTAAATAAAAAATATTTATAAAAAATTATTGTATAATTACAGTTTTAATCCCTCCATTTCATAGTTTTGATATTAACAATGTCAATATTTTCAATTAAACGTATATTATTTGCCTAAAAATTAATAGCCATGCTCCCCTTTTGAAAAAATTTTCGCCTCCGGCGGGGCCCTATACACCCTTCACTGAAAGTCTGCGCCCCGCAAATGATTTCTAAGGTTGGATTTGGCCAGGCATGCAAAATGAGTTTGACACACCTGGTGTATTGCATGCAGTCAGTTCAGTTATGTTCTCTCAACATTTAGACCAGTTAAAGCTAATTAATTGAAAAGCAGTAATATGCAGCAGGCACCGCTGTGTTGGGATCGAACACCAATTTAGTCAAACTCGACCCGATCACGAACACTTAAAATTCTTTCGAACACGATCCGAACACGAACATTTCGAACTTTTTGCAAGGTCGAACACATCACGAACTGTTCGATTGAACTGTCTGTAAGTGTTCGAATATATTATCTAAAAAAAATATATATAAAATAAAATAAAATAAAAAAACTTTTTTGTTTGTTGGTTTTATTTAAGGCGGTGGGGGACCGACTTGAGTAGTAAGTATTTTACCATAAAAGAAAGTAAGTACTTTTTGGAGAATATTTCGAAAATTTTCTAAGTCCAAACTTTTTTTTAAAAAATTTTCTAAGTCCAAATTTAGTACTTTTTATTACTATTTAGTGCTATGGTTATGTAATATTGATAAATAAGAAAATATTTATGTATTTACTATTGTTTTAAATATTTATTATTTTTCCTATGTGTACCATGTTATATGTTATAACATATACATATAGTACATTATAAAAAATGAATGTTTAAATATATAGATGTACTATATACATACAAATGCGACATACAAAAAACATGTTATATACATAATATATAAAGTATATTATATAACTTACTGTACAATATATATGTACAAAAATATTCTACATATTTACATATGCAATCAAATGTATAATAGCCTATGTACTGTTTTATTTCATCCGTTAATCATAAAAATCATATACTACAAGTACTATATGATATATTATTGTTAAATAATATAATATTTCTTAAACAATTAAAAAGTTTAAACCTTTTAAATATGTTATGCATTCTTTTATAATATACAATATAATTTTCCATGATAACAAAACATAAAAAGATGAATGCATCGATATATTATATAATTAAATACAAAAGTTATATGTATATATATAACATAGATTTTAAGTAAATATAATATATTTTGTAAACTTATATAGTTTTATATAAGAAAAAATTTGGTGCGCATAAAAAAGAAAAGATATTCTTAATATGATCTTTTGCACGGCAAGTGAAATAAGATAAACCACTAGACTGTGGGATGCAGCGAGGTAAGAGATATATGAGACATCATACGTTATAATTTTTTGCATCGCGTACGCTTAATTAAAATTTTTATCACCCACAAGTGCATTCGATAATGCAATTATGCAAAAAATTAATCGTTTTGTTAAATTATCGCAATTTATGTACCAAATGAACGAGGGTGGAAAAAAATCGACCTCCACTCTATCTCCTGCAGACCTACAATACACATGTAGGTTTATAGGTATATAATATTGTTATACATTGTTATATACATTATGGAGAGTTCAAATAGTGTTTTAGTTAATACAGATGAATTGCATGAAGTGCTAAATTCAGTGGACCAGTTTATCGCTATTTCTTTAGTGTTTTTGTCATCATCTAGTGAAGATGAGTTTGCTCTATGGCTACATGACCAGATTCATGTTTTATTGAGCCAGGGTCAGACCAATTCTTTTGGTCCTCGTGTGTTGTCGCATGTGCAACAAAACTTAGAACGCTCACTGTTGAATATACGTAAGTAAACATTTTTTCTTATATAATATTAAAAAATAAAAAAAAACTTTCATAAAATACTATAATAATAAGATAAAACATGTATTACATAGCCTTTTTTCATGCATTTTTTTACCGGTATCGTATATTAATATACATAAATATTAAAGAAAGATACTGATGTAACTAAATTATTATGTTATGTATTAGCTATAATATAAAAAAAAATTTCATAATTTTTTGTACCGGTATTTTTTTTGTACCGGCAAATATACTTTATGTAATTTCTTTATATAATAAATTTTCTATATTATATTTTTGCAGGTAATAAGATTGTATGTGCAGTCATGTTATTCAGAAATAAAAACTAATTATTATATAAGTTTGCTATTATAATTTATCATGCGTCAAAATTTTTAGAACTTTTTAACACATATATTCTTACACGTAATATTTATAAGTTAACGTAAATAGTAAATAATAACTGTTTATTGAATATGTTAAGCTATAGAATTTATGTGTAATTTTAAAAAGTTAAAAAATTTCATACCGGTATTTCTGTACCGGCAAATTATAACATGTATAAATATATAATACATATAATTTTCATGATAAATAAACATTTTATTTTCAATATAAAAATTATTTCCGGTTAATAATATTTTTTGTATAACATTGTATAGTAAATTAGTAAATAAGTAAATTGTGTAGTTAATTTTTACTACACATTATAATGATTTTATTTTATTTTTCATAGGTTTCTTTTAGATAATTAAATCGTTATAATAAATAATTTATATTATTATTATTAAAATATAAAATTATGTTTTTAACATGTATCATGTAATTAGGGTATTTTGTAATTTAATATGAATAATTATATTAATTTGAATGCATACCAAAGGAAAACATAATGAATTTGGTAACATATTTTATTATTTCTGTATATATTGTTTTAAATTATATTAATATAAGTGTAAACAAATATAGAAAGACGTGCGTTCGTTTCGGACGGATCTACGAATATTTTGTCTTCCGAGGTTTTCAACATTCGCTCTCATTTAAGAGGTAATATTAATTTTTTTTAAAAATTATCATATTTACTACACTACATATATTTTTAATATGTTTTATTATAGTAATATAAAATTAATTGATTTTAAATTAGTGCCACATACCAGAATGTTGCAAGAAACTTATCTGAACATGGAAGCTGTTTCAGGGCGAGGTAAGAATATAATAAATATTTACATTATGTATCACTTATATGAATTTTTACACTAAATCATTACACTTTCATGCATGTTATATTGTGTATAGCCAAAAAAATGTGTATTTAAATATGTTATATAGCAGCTATCACCATTGAACAGCATTCTACAACGCCCATAGTATCCACACAGCACGGTAATTTCTCTATCATACGTTACAATATTTCTATCAAAATAAATAGCATGCACATGTATGGTATATACATTTTTACATAAAATATTTAATATGCAATTAATTTTTAATACATAAAACTTTTAATATGCATGTAATTTTTTATTATTTTATTATACTATTTACATTAAAATATGCAAAAAATATAATTTTAATAATAAATTTAATATATGTTATATAATATATATTTTAGAGACCAGCTCCAGCAAGCAGTCAGAATCAGTGAGGCAAAATCGAGGCGGTAAAATATTTTATACATGAAATATTTAATATGCATGTTATTTTTTAATATATAATACTATTTGCATTAAAATATGCAAAAAATATAATTTTAATAATAAATTTAATATATAAATAAATAAATAAATAAATAAATAAATAATCGTCTTTATTCAAAAAAATGCAAGGAAAAAAAATTTACAAATTTTTGAAAGGGCGAGGTTTAAGCCTGACAATATGTCTGGCCCACTCTTACACCTAACCCCAACAGAAAAACATTCATGAAATCATTTAATTACATTCAAAATTTCGATCAGAGGAAATATTAATACTACGTAATAAGAAAAAAAATTAATAATAGAAAGAAAAAAATATATAAATATTAGAAAAAAAAAATAAAAGTTTTATATCACTTTATAGAAAAAGATGCATAACAAAGGTGATGAAGAGAAAAAAAAAATAATAATAAAAAAAAAAAAAAATACTACAAGCGGAGCTGTTTGGCACTTAGATATGTACGCCTATAATCACTTTTAAATGTTGATACTGTCTTAGAGTTTCTTAATCTACATGGCAGAGTATTCCATAGACGAGCTGATGTTACAGTGAAAGAATTTTTAAATGGCAAAAGGTTATATGAGGGAAGTTTTAATGTGTAGTTTTTACCAGATCTTGTGTTACGACCATGTGAATCGGCTAACGTGATGAAACGGTTTTTTAAATACGATGGAAATAAATCATCCTGGAGGCAGCGAAATAGCAGTGTGAGAATATGAAATTTGCGTAATTCATCAAGTTTTACCCAATTAAGAATATTGTAACCATTAGAAATTCCCCGATCATATTTTTTCATTCCCAAAACAAACCTAACACACGCGTTTTGTAGTAATTGTAATTTAGAAACATATTCTGCTTTAAGGTCTGTTAAAAGAACGTCACAGTAATAAAAATGCGGAAATATAAGAGCCTGCACCAATTGTTTCTTAAGATCAACTGGTACAAAATTTTTAAACCTATTTAATGAAAAAATGCCCCCCATCACTTTACGGCTTATGTCAGCTAATTGTTTCCTCCAAGTAAGATTAGAATCAATATAAACTCCTAAATCTTTTACATTTTTACTGTACATAATTGGAATTCCACACGCAAAAATTTTAGGAATTGAGTTTAAATCTATTTTACTTACTAAATTAGGGTGACCAATTATAATAGCTTGTGTTTTATCAGGATTAACTTTCATGAAACGCGAGGCAGCAAACTCATCAACACTCTGAATGTCTTGATTAACACAGTTAATTGCATGAATAATATCATCAACTACAAAATGATGATACATTTGAAAATCATCAGCATAACCTCCAGAGTAACAAAAAGTTGGCACAGAAAATATTTTATTTATATATTCATTAAAAATTCTCGGCCCTAAAACACTGCCTTGTGGAACGCCAGATTTAATTGGTAACCATTCAGACTGATCGCCTTTTAAGAAAACTGATTGTTTACGATTTGAAAAATAATCATTAAAAAAGGCTACTGCAGAGTCAGAGAAATTGAATTCAAATTTCATTATATTTAAAATAAGATCAAAATTTACAGAAGTGAAAGCATTGCTAAAATCAATGAGAACTAATATTGTTAATTGATGAGAATCTATTGCTTGCCTAATCGAGTCCACTATATCAACCAAAGCAGTCGAAGTACTATATTTTTTTCGAAAGCCAGACTGAAAGGGTGAAAGTAATGATAAATTATTGTTTAAATATTCAGAGATTTGGTTATCTATTAAAATTTCAAATGCTTTTCCAAAAACATCTAAGTTTGAAATGGGTCTAATATCAGAAAGAGAAGTAGGATTTTGTTTTTTCAATAGAGGTGTAACAATGGCTTGTTTCCATGCCGCTGGAAAACAATTGAAATTAATACATTTATTAAACAGTGCAGTGATAGTAGGAAGAATTGCATTTAAAATTGGAAGAATTAAATCAATATTTAAACCATCATTACCTTTAGCCTTTGTTTTAATTTTAAAAAATGCAGAACGTACTTTTGAGATATTTACAGGTTGAATAGTGAACTGATCAAAGTTAAATTGCATAGTATCTTGAATAATTTTATTAATAGAATCAAATTTAGTTTGATTATTTTCTAAGACGGGAGGAGTTGTAAAAAATTCATTCATTTCTTTTAAATTAAATTTAATTGGCGTTGAGGAAGAGTTTTTAGTTATACCAAGACGACGTATATTATTCCAAAGTTCCTTAGCTGGTTTTTTACAGTTTAATTGATGACGAAAGAATTTCAGTTTTGCATTACGTAAACTTTGCTTAACTTTGTTTCTTAAAGATTTATAGTTTATCCAATTAATAGAATTTAAGTTTTGGTTATTTAATTTTTTTTTCTCTTTTTTAAATTTACGCAAAGCCTTATCTCGTAACCCCATAATATTTTTTATATCTTCACTCAACCAAGGTGCACCTTTTCGGGTGACCCTAAAAGTTTTATAAGGACAATGACAGTTATAGAAATCTTGTATCATACAAATGAGACAGTTAACTGAATCATCAATATTGTCAAAGAGCAATGAATCACACCAAGGGACTAAAACTGAGCTATTCTTAACATGTACCCAATCACAATTTTTATACATTCGCGCAGAAATAACTTTCGGTTTAAATTTAGGAACTTTAATTGAGTAAGATAAAAAAATAATTGCATGCTTGCAAATCCCATGAGAATTAATTTGACCAACATTTATTACTTTTTTAATATTACTTACAACGAGTAAGTCTAATAAATTACGGTTATGAAATTCAGAGTGCTGATAAGTGGCTTTAAGTGGCAAAACACTTAAATTGCAGGTGTCAAATATTCCCAACAGTTCATTTTTACGTGCCGATTCTGCCAAAATATTTGTATTAAAATCCCCGCCAATAATAATATTTTCATAAAGTGGAATAAATTTGAAAAGTTCGACCTCTAAGTCTGACATAAAACTAATATCTGGTGGCCTATAAACTACAGCAAAGAATATTTTTTGAAAGGCAACAGTAAGTTCAAAAAATAAAAATTCAGGTCTACTCACGTCAGGAAGTGATTGGAATAATATATTACATGTGGAAGCTATATCACTTCTAATAAAAGCTCCAACGCCCCCATGCCCCTTAGTATCAGATCTATCATGTCTAATTAAAGTATACCCCGGAATGTTAACACTTTCAGAATTAATAAATGATTTAAGCCAAGTTTCCGAAATTAAAATGACGTGAACATTAGAATTAAAAAATATATTATAAATTTCTGCAAAATTATTAAGTAAGCCCTCAGCATTAATATGAACAACATGGAGTGATCGAGGATTGCATTTAACTAATTTACTTTGTAAAATGTCAGCAGTACTTGGCAAATGTGATAAATTACTAACATCAGGAGTTGGATTAAGAAATTCAAATAAAACATCATCATCCCAGGTAGCAAATGGAAAACTCTGCAAACAATTAAAATTACTAGCCATTCAAAATGAGCATAGGTATCAAAATGCCAACACAGCGCTTGCACCAGAATGTCTGAAACAAAAAACAAATTTTATGATATATAATATATTTTTTAGAGACCAGCTCCAGCAAGCAGCCAGAATCAGTGAGGCAAAATCGAGGCGGTAAAATATTTTATACATGAAATATTTAATATGCATGTTATTTTTTATTATTTAATACTATTTACATTAAAATATGCAAAAAATATAATTTTAATAATAAATTTAATATATGATATATAATATATATTTTAGAGACCAGCTCCAGCAAGCAGCATGAAGCAAGGAGGCAAAGTCGAGGCAATAAAATTTTTTATAAATTTAATATTTAATATGCATGAAATTTTTTATTATTATATAATACTATTTACATTAAAATATGCAAGAAATATAATTTTAATAATAAATTTAATATATGTTATATAATATATATTTTAGAGACCAGCTCCAGCAAGCAGCCAGAATCAGTGAGGCAAAATCGAGGCGGTAAAATATTTTATACATTAAATATTTAATAATCATGAAATTTTTTATTATTATATAATACTATTTACATTAAAATATGCAAGAAATATAATTTTAATAATAAATTTAATATATGTTATATAATATATATTTTAGAGACCAGCTCCAGCAAGCAGCCAGAATCAGTGAGGCAAAATCGAGGCGGTAAAATATTTTATACATGAAATATTTAATATGCATGTTATTTTTTATTATATAATACTATTTACATTAAAATATGCAAAAAATATAATTTTATTAATTAATTTAATATATGATATATAATATATATTTTAGAGACCAGCTCCAGCAAGCAGCCAGAATCAGTGAGGCAAAATCGAGGCGGTAAAATATTTTATACATGAAATATTTAATTTGCATGTTATTTTTTATTATATAATACTATTTACATTAAAATATGCAAGAAATATAATTTTATTAATAAATTTAATATATGTTATATAATATATATTTTAGAGACCAGCTCCAGCAAGCAGCCAGAATCAGTGAGGCAAAATCGAGGCGGTAAAATATTTTATACATGAAATATTTAATATGCATGTTATTTTTTATTATATAATACTATTTACATTAAAATATGCAAGAAATATAATTTTAATAATAAATTTAATATATGTTATATAATATATATTTTAGAGACCAGCTCCAGCAAGCAGCCAGAATCAGTGAGGCAAAATCGAGGCGGTAAAATATTTTATACATGAAATATTTAATATGCATGTTATTTTTTATTATATAATACTATTTACATTAAAATATGCAAAAAATATAATTTTAATAATAAATTTAATATATGATATATAATATATATTTTAGAGACCAGCTCCAGCAAGCAGCCTGAAGCAAGGAGGCAAAGACGAGGCGGTAAAATTTATTATACATAAAATATTTAATATGCATATAATTTTTTATTATTATATAATACTATTTACATGATAATATATACAAGTAATATAATTTTATTTATAAAGCTAATATATGTTGTACTATATTTTTCAGAGTCCAGCTCAAGCAAACAGCCTGAGGGAGGAAGGGCTAACCGAGGCGGTAATTTTTGATATATACATTATTTTAATTGCATTGAATTTTTATTATTAATATTATATATAATATTATTTACATTATAACATATACAAGTAATATAATTTTATTTATAAAGCTAATATATGTTTTACTACATTTTTCAGAGTCCAGCTCAAGCAAACAGCCTGAAGGAGGAAGGGCTACTCGAGGCGGTAATTTTTGATATATAAAATATTTAAATTGCATTGAAATTTTATTATTATTATATATAATATTATTTACATTATAACATATACAAGTCATAAAATTTTATAAAACTAATATATGTTGTTGAATATTTTTCAGAGTCCAGCTCTAGCAAACAGCCTGAGGCAGGGAGGGCTAACCGAGGCGGTAAATTTTGATATATACAATATTTAAATTGCATTGAATTTTTATGATTATTATATAATACTATTTACATTATATCATAAACAAGTAATAAAATTTTATTAATAAACTAATATATGTTGTAATATATTTTTCAGAGTCCAGCTCAAGCAAACAACCTGATGCAGGGAGGGCTAGCCAAAGCGGTAAATGGAGATGAATAAGATTTTTTTTTTGCATATAATATTTAAGATAACATAATATTAATAATATACATAGCACATTAAACAAAATTTATAAGTTAATGTGTCATTTACTTATATTTATATATTGTATAATTCTAGATTTTAAAAATCGTACAACAGAGGCACACGATAACAAATCAAGCTCGGCTAGCAAATCGAGAACCCTCAGCTTGAAGAGACATGCAACTGTTATTAGTACTAGCAGTAAAGAAACAAACAACGGTAATAGTTATTTAATAGAACAATTTTATTTGTATTTTTCTCTGGTTCCACGGAGCATATAGTAATAAAAGAGCTATATAATATTAATAAAGTTCTCTGTTAGATATGAAAAATGTTTCCACGGCAAACAACACACCGGAGACAAATAAAAATTCTCTGATTGCAAAATGTAAGATACAAAGTTTATCATTATTTTGATTAAAATTGATTCATAAGAAATTGCACTATATATTTAAAAAGGGCATTGTATATTTAAAAAATGCTATCATTTTAGGTACAATTTCAAAGTATTTTAATAAAGTTGATACAAATACTTCCAAGACATTGAAATCTTCCAATGAGGAAAGTATGGTAGAAGATTGCAGTGATGTTTGGGTTGTTCCCCCAACAAAATTTAATTCTGCACCTAATTTAAAATGTACGCTTCATTATTATATAAGAACTTTATTAAATGATTGTTATGCTAAGTTTATATGTACAGTATAATAATTATTTTATATTATTTTTTAGTATTTGCTTCAAAAGTAATAAATATGCTGCCACAGCAAGAAGTAGAAAATCTTCCACAGAATTTAGGTGAGTACATACTTATAATAATAATATATTAAACATAATATACATTGTTTTGATTTGCATACTATTAAATATATATGTTTTAGATACAGCAGCAGCTTCGCAACATATCTCAAGTGATACCAAGCAAATTGAAAATTCACCCAGATCTGAACGTAAGCAAATATTCAATATGTTTGTTTTTATTTAATTTAACTAAACTTCTTTATTTAGGAAACAAATCAGGCAAGAAGAATCGAGCAGGGAGACCAACAAAGAAAAAATCTTCTATTGAGTCAATTGCGGAATCAGTCGAGGCTGTTGCTAACGATACTAGCACAACAGAAGATGATGAACCAAATGATAATCATTCAGGTGTGTATTTTTATTTCATATATTAATAATTTGTAATAATAAATTTCTTCTTTCTAGATTATAAATTACGAGAGGTTACATTCAAGCCAAATACTCTAATGAGTATGCCAGGTAAAAAAGAAAGAAAAAAAAATTTAAAATGATATACTTACAACATCTTTTTTGTATGTTGCAGAAATTATTATTGCATGCAGCAATGCAAATGTGACATTGGACATCGAAGGTACACAAACACAACCTGCTGAAGTACAAGAAGTTGAAAAGATTCAAGTACAAGAGGAACCATTACTTCAGAGCAGTACCATTGTACAGGTATGTGTAACATATCATATGATTATAGTAGGTAATTATGTAAAAAAATATAAAATTTAATATTAATGTTTTTATTTTTAGAGTACCTTCTCTCCTGGTTGGGGTAGCCTGAAGCATTTGAATGCATCTATTAATTTACAAGAACAACTTAAACTTGCCACGGAGAGTATCTTTAATTTAAGGCAAACTACTGAAACTTCATCACTACAGGAGCAAGGAAATGATACAACTCTTCCTAGTATGCCTGATTTGAATGATTTCCAAACCGAAACAGAACAGGCTGTCCAATCCATATTGATATCCACAGAAGAGGTACTTGTTTGTCCGCCTACACCAGATATTGACCCAGAGATTCAGGCTCTATATCTGCAGAAGAAAATAGATGATCAGTTACCTTCTACTTCTTCATCAAGTTCTGAATTTATTGTGTGCCAACCAAGCACATCTCAAGTAAATGATGCTTGTCCCTCCGTGGACAACCATGATCAAAGTATTGCAGCAGAGCCAGAATGTAGTATCCCTGTTCATGAAATTCCTTTGCCACCTTATGGTTCTGCTAGCCACCAACTGGAGATTGAAAACCGTGCTACTTTGTTAAACACTCTAAGTGCATCTACATTGAAATCAGAAAATGATGAATCAACACTGCAAGTAACACAAGCTGTATTGCAGCCCACTTTAACAGAGACTCCCGGTTCTCCAGTGAGCACAACAAAAGCTATGAAAAGAAAGAGGGTATCTAAAGCCTTAAAGAAGAAGAAGAGGAAGAACAAATCAAAGAATAAAAAGAAAAAATCCAACAAAAAGCGATCAAAAAAATACAAGAAGAGGTCCAGAAAGAGCAGTTCTTCATCAAGTTCTTCCTCTTCATCATCGTCTTCTTCTGAGTATTCTTCCAGTGAATCTGAGGGTACATGCGACGAGTCAGATTGCAGTGTATGTGAAGAAAAATTCGAAGAGGAGCAGAAGAAGAAAAACTCATCCTCAAGTCCTAAATTGAATGTAAGTTAATAAGGGGCATTGTTTGCAAAGACCCATATTTACATTAAAATTTTTTTACTTCATTGCATTTAATTAATTATTAAAATATAATACTATAAATTTAAATATTGTAAAACTACATTTTGTGCATTAAAAAAGTGTAACAATAAAACATATGAAAACTAAATGTTTGTGTGTAGTTATTTTTACACTGGTTTCAAATCCTTTATAAGCATTAAATATAAAAAATTAATTTTTTATTAAAAAATTTCTTTCAGTCAAATAACTTGGACATCACTAATCCGCCCCAGGAACAAAGTGGAAGTGGTAGACCTAGTTTCATTATTCATAAGACAGGGCGTACAGTAATTAAAAAATTTAATATAGAAGCAGTAGAGCATGTTTTACACCTATCAAAGCCAAGTCCTAATAAAAATGTTTTAGATCATTATGAAAAAATTATTACTGAGTTAGTAAATTTATTTAAAGAAAGGACTAATGATAATCAAAAAATTGGTATAGTTATAAGAAATAGTGAGCAACCATTGCAGCCTTTAGCATTATCATTCCGCTATGTACATCAACTTGACGCCGAAGCTTTATGGAGTGTGATATACAGAGCAGCGCAATCAAACGCCGACGTTCTACTTGAGGGAAACATCAATGCAACAGTCCACATCGTTGATTTACCACAAGGAGGAAAAAGGGATTTTAGACATATATATATTTCTGAGCAAGATTTTAGAGACAATAACAAAGGTATAATTAAAATAAATAGTAAGGGCAACAAGTGTTTAGCTTATGCAGTAGTCCAAGGATTAGCTTTAATTAATGGCACTCCTAACCCAAAAAAATTACAAAATGATGAGGAGAGAATGGATGAACTAGTTGAACAGCTGTTAGAGGAAACAAATCTCACTCTTGAAAATGGCGGTGGAATGGAAGAGTTTAACATTATACAGGATTGTCTTCCATTGCACACCCAGTTAGTTGTTTTTGAAAATTTTCGTAAGCCTTGTATAATTTTCAAAAGAGATATTGTAGAGCCAGAGAATTATATATACATATATAGTAATAATAATCATTACGATACAATATGTAGCATGACTGCATTTTGTATTTCAAACTTCTTTTGTACAGCTTGCTGCAAACCATATCACAATAAAGCTGTTCATAGATGTAAGGAAAAATGCTCGATGTGTAGATGTTTTCCAGTATGCAAAAATGAAAATATTAAAATACAATGCAATGATTGTAATAGATATTTCTACTCAAGAAAATGTTATGATAAACATCGTACTCATAAGGTTTCTAAGCTCAAGTCTGTCTGTGATTATAATAAATTGTGTCTAAATTGTAATAAGGTTTATACAATATATCCTAACAGATCCGTTGAGCATGTATGTGGGGAATCTTGGTGCAATAATTGTAAAACGCATGTTCCTAAAAATCATCTTTGCTATATTAAGCAGGATAAAACAAAAGAAGATTCCCCAAATAATATACTTTTCTGTTATTTTGATTGTGAGTCAACATTAGATACTAAAATTGGTTCTCAAGATTCAGATGGCACACTACATAAATGCAATTTACTCATAGCACATACTCATTGCGAGAAATGTAAAAGCAATGAAAACCCTTCTGATAGCTGTACAGTATGTGGAGAAAGAAAACATGTATTTTGGAATGATCCAATTGGTTCTTTTTTAAAATTTCTCTGCCAGCCAAGGAGGAAATTTAGAAGAATTCTTGCTATATGCCACAACCTAAGAGGGTAAGTTTAGTAATAAGAATAATAATGAATATATAACTTATATGTTTTTTAATGTTACAGATACGATGGAATCCTGCTTCTGCGATACATGATTGAATTTCTAGGTGTTTGCCCATCAGTTATTATGAAAGGTAGTCAGATTATTTCAATGGACTACAAGAAAATAAGCTTTCGAGACAGTTTGAACTTTTTGCCCATGCCGTTAAGTAAACTTCCTGCTACGCTTGGTTTAGACACATCATTATGCAAAGGTTATTATCCTTTTCTATTTAATACTGATGATAATATTGACTATGTAGGAAATATACCAGCTGTAGAGTTTTACAATGTAGATAGAATGAGTATTAAAGAGAAAGATGACTTTATGAAATGGCATAATGCACAAGTAGAATCAAATGTTATATTTAATCAAAAAGAGGAACTTGTCAAATATTGTAATCTTGATTGTGATATATTACGAAAGGCTTGCACAAAATTTAGAAGTATTATAATGGATATAAGCAAAGTTGATCCTTTCATAAGTTGTCTTACTCTTGCTCATTTAGCTTCTAAAATATTTCGTAGAGAGCATCTACAAAATGACAATATCTTAGGTATAATACCTGTTAAAGGATACAGATGGGTTGACACTCAGTCTAAAGTAGCCATTAAATGGTTATTGTCAATTGAAAGAGAGGAAAACATTAATATTTCTCATGCAGGAAATGGTAGGGAAGTTACTCTTCCAACAGGACAGCGAGTTGATGGTTATTGTGAAGTAAATGGTGAGAAAAGAGTATATGAATATCAAGGTTGTATTTGGCATGGTTGTAAGCTTTGCAAGTCCTCATTTTATTCTGCAGATAAATCACTTGTTAACGATCCATATGACACAATGCGTTTACGACGTGAAAGCACAGAAAATAAGATAAGAACTTTAAAAAGTTTAGGTTATACTGTCATTGTAATGGAGGATTGTAAATTTAAAAACATTCTTCAGAATAACATTGAATTAAAAACCTATGTAGATAATCATCCTATAATTGTTCAAGCCCCTCTTAATCCTAGAGATGCCTTGTTTGGTGGCAGGACAGAAGCCGTAAGGTTATTTGGTGAAGCAGAAGAAAATGAAAAAATTATAGAATTTGGAGACTTTATAAGTCTTTATGCATATGCAATGAAATACAAAGCTATACCCATTGGTCATCCTAAAATTCATTTAGGTCCTGTATTTCCTAACCTCATGAATATACATGGTTTTGTGAAGCTTACAATATTGCCGCCTAGAAAATTATTCTTACCAGTTTTGCCTATGAAGTTAAATTCTAAACTATTGTTTATATTATGTAGAAGCTGTGGTGAGCAATTAAATCAAGGCAGATGTACTCATAATAGAGCTAAAGATAGACAGCTTACAGGTACATGGGTTATAGCAGAAGTACAAGTTGCATTGCAACATGGGTATGAAATTCAAGAAGTGTTTGAGGTATGGGAATTTAATGTTGAAATATATGACCCCGTGTTAAAAACTGGTGGTGTATTTACTTCTTATATATCTGAAATGTTGAAGTTAAAGCAAGAAAGCTCTGGATATCCAGACTGGTGTGTTGATGATGAGACAAAGGCCCAATATATACAAGAATTCCTTGATAAAGAAGGTATTCAACTTAATGTAAAAAATATATTGTTGAACCCTGGTCTAAGAGCTATAGCTAAATTGTTGTTAAATTCCTTGTATGGTAGATTTGCAATGTCTGTTGAACGTAAGCAAACTGTAATTATAAACGAACCTAGAAAATTTTATGAACTACTCTGTGATCCTAATGTAATTATTGAGAGTGTTATAACAGTAGGCCAAAAATGCTTAGTAGTTACATATGAGACGCCTTTAGAGTTATTAAATCAAAATAGTACAGTAAATGTATGTGTAGCGGCTATGATAACTTGTAATGCACGTTTGCATTTGTATTCGTACCTTAGTAAAATGCCTCATTCTGTTTCCTATATGGACACTGACTCTATATTAACTATTCGTCATGTTACTGAGCCTTCACTTCCTCTTGGAAATAATTTAGGTGACCTATCATCAGAGATTGAGCTTGGAGATAGAATACACTCGTTTGTTACTGCTGGAGCAAAAGTTTATTCAATAAAAATATTTGGCCCAGATGGTAAGCCCAAAAAAACTGTCACTAAGTGTCGTGGCATAACACAAAACTCTAGTAATAATCATATTGTAAATTTTGATAAGATGGTTGACCTTGTTCTCCATAGCGGTCAACCTGAATATGTATCTAATGCCTTACAAATTTTCAGAACTAAAGATTTTTGTATTATGTCTAGACCAATGAAAAAAATATTTCGTAGTGTGCATAATAAGCGCAGGATTCTACCACGCAGCTATGTTACAATTCCATATGGATATATAAGTTCAAGTTCTGATGAAGATATATAGATATATATAATACTTTGTATGATAGTGTACCTTAAACTCATATACTAACTAAAAACTATTGTAAATATATTTTTAAAGGAAAGATATCTCTTCAATAAAAAATGTATAAAATAAATTCAAATATTTTTTTATTTTTCACCAAACAAAATTTTCATAATGTAATAAAAATAACATAATATGTTGCTTGAAAATTATTTAACTTAACATTCATAAAGCTTTGCTTACATATTTTTATATTTAAAATGTTTATTACATTATACTATACACTAAGTTATATAATAATTCATACATCTAAATAATTCAATTCAAAAACAAACATTATATTTGAAACTTAAATTTAAATACATTCAAATTTAGTCACGAGAAGTTTCTTCATAGATGTTATCAGCGCAGCAAACAATTAGCTCCATGTAGCATCTTTTGACATCAAGATTAGTTGATGGTATGAATGCATGATCTTCAAATTTGAGCTTATGTAGCAAAATCTTGAATTGAGTGTTGTTAGTTACAAGCTGAAGTTCCTCAATGTGAATTTCCTTCAAAGTTTTTGCCATTGATTTCATCAATTTAGAAACTTCTGGTGCCCATTGCTCACGCTCAGTGAACAACAAACTGTAGATAGGTAGCAGCTCAACAAGCCTCGTCCATGTTGCAGCAACATAATACAAAGATGATTTCATAGGAGCATTTGTCCTCTCAGAGATTGATGTTTGATCTATAACTACCATTTTTTGATATGTTGTTTGATCAAAACGAACTGAAAGAGAGTCAGTTAGTTTCATAGCACTGTAAAACTTTTGATTAACATTGAAGTATTCAGAAATAGTAGGTGCATGGATCTTGAGAACTTCAAGTTCTTCACGATTTAATTTAATATTTACACAATTGTTTCTGTACAAGTACAAAACAGGTTCAATATTTTCTCCAACACGTAGAGCAACTGAAGAACCTTTAAGGTTACTAGAATTGAGGTTAAAAAAGCTCTCACAAACTTTACCCTCCATGATGATAATGATGAGTGTTGGTTGAAGTCAAATTTTCAAATGAGAACAAATGCTGTATGACTACCTATTTATACATAATTTTTATATTTGCGCATGCGCAGTTTATACATGACATATTATTTTTATTATTAACTTTAATCTTAGACTCTCTTATATTGTTTAAATTAAAATATTTTTTAAAAGCTAACATAGTAATACAATCATTTGAATATACATCATTTAAAAAATAATGTCCTAAAAAATTTCCTATATTTATATTTCTTGCACATGCAGCTATGAATAAACAACAGTAATGTCCACACAATGAACTCTCAATACTTTGCAGCTGCTTTATGTTATAATATATTTTTACACAGTTATTTTTTAAAAACTTAATATGATCTTGAATCATAGGTGGAAGACCATAAGAATCAAAGTAAAACCCACAACCTCCTTTGTTTATATACATTCCTATCCAATGCTCACCTCCTTTTGAACTGTCATCAGTATTTACTATTAACGTTACAGGTTTATTTATATGCCTTGGTAATGTGTCTGAAGCAAATACACCAATAAAAGTTTTTTTGCATTTTACATCAAAAAATAATAAATTTTTAATTTCTGTAGATGTTAAAGGAAGATAGTGGATGTCCATTACACTAAAAATCAGTTGTTACCCTACGATTAAAATCTATCTCTACAAGGTTTTGAAATTCAGCATACACAATGCAAGACAGTGTTTCAGTTGTTGCCTTGGAGAAATTGATAGCAAGTTCAATGAGAGAATGTCTGCGTAGGCTCCACTGATGAATTCCAGATGATAAATCAGCTGTTAAATCATAGCAATGAAGCACATAACCACCTTTGGCATACTCTTCTCTGTTGATATGATATCCATCATCTTGCGCTCCAATACCAACACCTCTGAATGTGTTAATATATGACAACATATAATCTTCTGTAGCTGCATTGAATGATGGTTGCAATGGCCTTGTGTTTATTGGTACACCATTGCGAGTAAGGGATAAATAATTCATATTATAATGTTGAAAATTGAATGGATTAAGCTTGCAGTCACTTTGAGCTGCATTATTAATAAGACCTAATATAATACGCACAGGTTCTTGTCCATTGAAGAGTTTATGTTCGAATGACTGCACTCCAGTGCTGATTGTGAATGACTTCATTTCAATTCTTGAAATTGGATACTTTGCAGTTGTATTAGCTAGAACTTTGGAATGAGCAAGCAATATAGCTGGATTAATTTTAACACGACGTATTTGCAGTTCAGCTTTATGAATAACTACAGAGTGCGATGTATCTGCACTCGCAATAAGACAAAATGAAGGTTTAGATCTAGTTAACATAACTTTAATAGGAACATTGTTTGGAATACATTTAGATTGACCAAATATATCAACATTAATTTTTCCCATTAAGCTTACTTGTCTTCCAGTTTGAATGAAGGTTCTTCTTTTCTTGATGCCTTCATTGCTATCCAGGTCCTGCATTAACCCTGCTGTATCCTTGTACCATAGTGAGGCTGTAAGGTGGGATTCTTTTGCTGTCCTGTTATAGTTGAATAATGTCTCTATGTAAGCTCTATATGGATAAAGCAAGTTAGGTGGGGATAGAAGCTTGGAATTAATGAACACACTAATTTCAGAGAAGAGAGAATGTAAGAATAAATTTACTGGAGCTACTTTGTCAGTTGCAATTAATTTTTTCCCATCTTCAGTACATACAGATGCTAATACATGTAAATAAGTTTCTGATGGATCTAAGTAGTGATCCTCAGACTCAGGTATTTGATATTCAATTGGCCCAAGGCTTTCTAATGAAGCACTTGGGCTACAATATATGGTCTCACTGCTCTCCATACTTAATTGTGTTGGGGGTACTGCAAATAAATCTAGCTGTCCTTTTGTGCATTCTGATGAATAATTATTAATGAAAGCCATTGTAAACGCAAACTTATAGGTTATGTAAATATATCAAGAAACTTTTCTGCTGCCTTCTTCTTTACTGGCCTTTTCTTTGGTTTATTCTTCTTCGTTGTTCTCTTAAGTCTTTTCACTGGTTTCTTTTTCTTTGTGTTTGTTTTCTTCTTTGGCTTTGATTTTTTCTTACTAGCTTTAGGTGCTGTCCTTTTTCGTTTACTTCCTTTAGTAGACTGAGTAGTAGTAGCTTTTTTCTTCCTTTTATACCCACCAGATCCAGTCATGGCTCCCACTTTCTTAACAGCTTTAGCAGTAAGATTATTTCCCATTGCTTGCACTCTGTTTTGTAAACTCTCTTTTATTGGTACTTGATTAATTGTATCTTTTAGAACTCCAACACCTCCAGAGAGCAATTCATTCTTTATAGAAGATAATCCACTTTTAAGTAATGGCATTATGTTTTTAAATATGTTTCCAAACCAATTTCCAAGACCATGTCCTGTCTGATGTCCATAGTACACAGTTCCAATGCCTGAGTGTGCCTGGTTTTGATAGTAGTCTATATATGGGTTCATTGTAGATCAGAGCGACGTCTAAAGTGAAGCAGCATCGACGACGAGCCAGATATGAATGGTAAAAATGTTCCATCTTGATCTTTTATATCTACAGAAATTTCATCTATTTCTTTTATAATAACAGGTAAATATTGTGGATTGGAGAAAGTCATACTTGTTGTAGTTCCATGCATATATTTTTTAGTGTTGAGGGCTGTATTTCTAAAGAGCTGGGACATTTTATCCCCAACTATTTGAGGCTTAATAATATTGCAATATACAAGTGCAGATGTAGGTAGGCCAATATTAATATCTGGGGTAGTTGTTGCTTTAATTTCTTTTCCAGAGAATTCAGTTCCCATAGGAAATCCAAGTTGCATAGCTAAAGTTTTAGTCAATATAAGTACATTTTCTTCTTCAATAGGAACACAACAAACTCTATCTCCCACCATTGAGAAAGTAAAGTACTTTCCTAAGTCTTTTTGCAATTGTTCTAATATTATTTTTGTATCAACTACATAGGTACCTAACAATCTGCATTTGCTTACAATTCTTCCTTTAACTTTGACCCATGCCATGGATCTAAAATTATATATATTGCAAAGTGTTTGAGGATAATGAAGTTCAATTATTGCAACCTCCATGTCTTCAAAAAACTGTAGTCTCTTAGCTAGTTTGTTTGAAAAACTTGCAGGATTATTGTTAGAGAATATTGCAGTAGATGTTTGACTCATTATAGTCACAAAGAATGAATCTTCAGTTGTATACATACTAATTTTTGTTTTGCAAATCTTTTTCAGAAATCCAGCTGTTAAACGTATCAGGGTAATGTCTCCACTTGACGTATAACTCTCTTCTGTCTCCTTTTCCTCTGGTGTTAAGTATTTTATCTACTTTGTAGAATTCAGGGGGCGTTACTCTCTGAAGTTCAGGCTCATAAAATCTTCCCACTATTTTTTTCTTGTTTAGATCACTTATATCATACATAACAGGATTCTTTAAGTATACACGAGTTATAACAAATATTTCATCAGAATAATTCTTTTCAAAGCCTTTTGTAAAGTTTCTTTTAATTTTACTAATACGAACATGTTGTCCAACTGCAAGCTTAGCTTTGACTCCCTCAGTGGGTAAGTCTCTATGATATAGTGTTTTCCAAACTGTTGAAAAATTATTTTCATTTATACTTGATGGTACTGCTTGAATACTTCTATGCCATGTATTATTATAACTATTTACAACTTGGGGTAAAATATCAATATATCTTTTATTTTCATGATGAGTAAAATATCTCCATATCTTAGTTTTAATTGTTCTTATAACTCTTTCAGCACAACAAGCTTTTGTGTCAGAATTTTCTGCAAAGTGAATTTTAATATCTAATGATTTCAGATATGATATAACTACATTGTTTTTTAATTCACTACCTTTATCACAAAATATTCTATCTGGCTTACGTCCTGATTCATTAAAGATATGATAGAGAGCAGATTTGACTTCTTCAGCAGTTTTTCGCTTAATGCAGTAAACAAACAAGAATTTTGAAAGTACATCTACAGCAACAACAATGTAACACAATCCATCATTTTCATTTCTATATTTTCGCATATCAGCTAAGTCAACATGCCAACAATCATCTATATTAGTAGAAAAAACAATATCTCTTTTGAATTTACGACGCACTGGCGCATGCAGTGTATATGCTTCTACTTGTTGTAAGAAATCTTGAATATTTTGATTTGATATATTTTTTGGTAACACTCGTCTTAAATTTGAAAAGCTTGTAAAGCCACCTGAATTGGAAATATCATAATATACTTCACTAATTAATTTATTCATAATTTATATTTTGCCCAGGTCTTTAATGGAACTTGTTTTTCTGTTTTCTGTTTCTTGGCTGCACCAGAACCTTCAGAGCTGTCTCCACTTGATGTATTTCTGTTTGAAGACTCGCTATTACTGGATTCAGTTTCGCTGTCAAGATTGTATATATTTTTACCAAATGCAGATCTGGGAGCATTACTGTCGTACACTACCCTTGCAAACTTTTTCCAGCCTACAGGAATGTCATGCAGTGTAGATTTTACAGCTGTGGATATTAACTCTACTATATTTGAACCTACTAGTGGTATGTTTTTAATAAGCACTTCACCTCTATTATTCCAAGTTATTATATTACTTTTGTTTTTGAGTGAATTATAAAGTTGAAGTGCTCTTTTATTTAATGTTTTTGGTAAAGTTGCAAACTGAGGTTCAAAAATGTCTTGTGTAATTTGCTGTTGTATGTATGGATCTTCAACATTATTACCAAAGTGTTGATTTGACTGTGTCTCTTGCGCATTCTGTTCTTCATTTTCATCTTTCTTTTCAATAATCTTTATTTCAAGAGGCTTACCATTTTCACTTACAGCATGCAGATGCCTTTGCAATATTTGTGTATACATTTTCCACTTAATAGCATCCTCAAACTTTGTAGAATAAAGAATGTCATACATTTCTTTGTCAAATTGAGTAAGCTTGTCTCTATCAAATCGAGATACAATATCTGCTGGGCATAATAACATTTTTGTATAGGATTCCATAATTTTTATATAATAGAAGATATAATTGAACCAATAAGGGGCAAAAGAATAGGTATTAAAATATTTCCTCCTTGTTGAATAATACGTCTTTTCTGTTTCCAATCTTTTGTTTTCTTAACAATTTTTCTTAAGAAAGTTTTGTGTTTAGCACATTTCTTTTTATGTTTTTCATCCAATGGTATATTGCCTTCTAGTATGTTAAGAACACACTCACATAATGTTGAAACTAACTCTTTGTCAGCACTTTTTAAAATAGCATTACGTAATTCAGGTTTAGCTTTTAATATAACTTTAAGAATTGCTTGTTGTTGTTCGTTCAAAGTTTGAGCCATGACTGAGTGCAATAAACTAATTTATTTTCTTTTATTCTTTGCCACATATACAACTACATAGCCTGGTGGCTCTTCCCCAAAAATGTTTGTTTGAATCCTATATTCTTCTGGCGTATCTTGTTTTAAATCAAAAAGCAGGTAGCCATGTGGTCTTTTTGTTGCATCTATGTATGCTTCTTGTATAAATTTTGGATTAGAAGGATATATTTGCCGAGCAAGATGTGATATCTGCGCGCAATCTCTGGGATTTTTGAAAAGTACTATATAGTGTGCATTTAAACTTATGTCTCTTTGTCCTTTGCTTTGATGAAAAATATTTTGTGTTATATAAATAACTGAAGTATTTGTATGATGACATTCTTTAGTAAATAAATTAACAACACTATTGCTACACTCTTTCATAAGATCGTCTAGTATTAAAAGCCTGGGGAAATCACTTTTTTCTCTTTCAATATCTTCTAATCCTTTTTGAAATTCAATTTTGCCAGCTAGGGCAGGTATATCAGGATGCCAATCACTATAGCACCATAAAATCTCAGAAAACTCTGTATTTATATATTTTTCAGCATTAGCTACTAACTTAACAACAAAGCAACTTTTTCCTGAGCCAGTTGGACCTCCAACTACAGCAGTAAATGGATGTTTAAATGTAGAGCACATCTTTAACACTAAGTTAATAAGAGAAATACTTTTCTTTTTATATATATTTTTAAGTGTAAAAGGATAGTAAAGAAAATCATAGCTTTATAAATACAATGTGGTTTATTATTTATTTTCAATGTAAAATTACATATATTAAGTAATTGAAATATTTTTAAGTATATAAAATGCTTAACATAGCATTAATTAAGAATAATATTTTTTTCAGGTTTTGATCTTAAAGAGATGAAGCAGGGTCAGCTACATTTTCTTCCCCAAAATTTGGAGTGATGGTTCTTCCTGCTCGGCCTTGCAGGATAAAGGTCGTGTAGTTCTGTGTTATTTTAAAAAGAACGCTACCCAGATTCATTATTTCAAGCCATGTTTGAGTACAAATATTGATTCTGTCAGCCACATAGTTCTGTATGTATGTACGTAAAGTAATCCACTTTCCATGTTTGTCAGTGGAAAACTCGCCATGTACTTTGTATACTTCACACAGTAGTTCCTCTGCAAACTCCATGAAATTATCCTCATGGCATACAAACATTGCATGCATTGTGTCAGCACCACTTTTAAGAAATGAATGAGCACACATACGAATTTCGTTTTCCCCTTGATTAAATACAATAACTACTCGTTCTCTAGCTGAAAGTGTGTCATCCTGCATTATACAAATTTTAACTGACATACCTTTCCCAACCTGGAATTCAGAACTCATGAATAAATCACTTTGTTTTAGCTTTGGACATTTCATTGAATCAAACTGTTGTTGCCTGGGTTGTGAATCAAACACAATCATAGGGCTATCATTCCATTCTTTTTCAACGTCTACTGGTACGCAGCAACACTTTGGTCTCAGCCTGAAAGAAGGACGTTTAGGAGCCCTTGGAGTCTCTGGGAAGGCCTCGAGGTGAGTTCTTACTCTGCTTGGTGCTCCATCACATGTTTTAGCCTGAGGAGTAGCGATAGGTTGCTCATTTTCTTTATTACCATCGTTTTCAGATACGATCTTCACAACCACTGTACCCTGTGAAGAGTAAACAATATCTTGAGATTTTAAATTAGTATATTCCTTCTCTGTGGATGGAGACTTATATAATGGAGTAGCTAACTCTTCATCTTCAGCAAGAATAGCTTCTGCTATTTTCTTGCCAAGTACTGCAGGTGATGATGGAGGGGTTAAATCCGAGGTTGATGGTACCTCGATAACAATAACTTCCTGCTCTTGTTCAGCTTGTTGAGTTGATGGGCTTGCAGGAGAATCAATGTTGTTTGCAGATTCCATGACTGTAAATAATAGTTACTTAAGAATACTTTATCATTATAATATTTTTAAGACTTTATTACTTACTGAATTGTCAATGAATAACACGATGAGTAGATGTGAACAATCAAACTTCTAGACTCGAAATGCAGTAGTGAGTTAGGCTCTCTGCTTCTTTTATACACTAAGAAGTGTTCTGATTGGTTGAGAGATCTTGAATACGATTGGTCAAAATTTTCAACGTTATAAATAAATGTATATGTGTATCATAATTATACATATGGAATGTATATAGGGTATTATACATTTGATTGCATATGTAAATATGCAGTATATTTTTGTACATATAAATTGTACTGTAAGTAATATATATATACTATACTATATATATAATGCATTTATTATTTTTGAGTGTCACATTTGTATGTATATAGTACACCTATATACTTTAAAATTTATTTTTTATATGTACTATATGTATATGTACGTTATAACATATAACATTGTACACATAGGAAAAACGATTAATATTTTAAAACATTAGTAAATACATATAAATATTTTCTTATTTATCATTATTACATATCCATAGCAGTAAATAATAATAAAAAGTACTAAATTTGGACTTAGAAAAATTTTTTAAAAAAAGTTTGGACTTAGAAAATTTTCGAAATATTCTCCAAAAAGTACTTACTTTCTTTTATGGTAATATACTTACTACTGACTTGGACCGGAAATCACTAAAAGAAGAACTATATTTTCCCAATAATTTTTTGTACATGATTTAACTCCAATAAAACAAACATTATAATTTTCAAATAAAATCAAGTAAATTTAAAATATATTTTTTTATAACCCAAAAAAAATTTTATGATATTTTTAATTGTAAAAAAGTGTCTAATTTACTAAAATTTCCCGCTCAAATTTAAAATTCCACATTTACATGTTATCTTTGAAGAGTAATAACTTAAATATTTGATCGTGTTTTCACATGTTTGACATGACTAAATTTTTAAGTAACATTTCTTCTTTACTTTGTGTTATTGTTATTATTCGCAACCGTCCTAGTTTGCGAGATATCAGTCGGTCACCTACCACCTTAAACATATTTTTATGTATATAATTAATGGAAATGGTTGTAAAACATTTTATTTTACATATTCACCAATTTTTTTATATTGAATTATTAATTAATTTAAAACTTGTAACACCTAAAACTTAATTTTAATAGTATTCGATTTAGTGTTCGAAATTTCGAACACTCAGCAGTCAAAACAGTGTTCGTCAAACACGAACTCGAACCCCTCAAAAAATCCAAACGAACTCGCACACGAACTGTTCGAGTTCGTGTGCTATTCGAAAAATGTTCAACGTCGCACTCGAACACCCCAAGACTGGCAGCAGGTGCTTGGTATTTGGAAAAGCGTCAAATATTATTGTTTATCATATATATATTTTTTAAATATATAAATTTTATACATCAGTAAATATAATATTTTAAAATTATCAAGACGAACCTGTGTGTTTCCGGTAGATAATTAATTATCGCTTTGTAAATGTACTAAATTATTTTTATAAACAACAATAGAAAAAATTACATTCTGTTCAAATTTTGATAATGTATATAAATAAATTTCTTGTTTAAAAGTATTCAAATTTGTAATGTGAATAATTGTAATAATACTGCAAACAATAAATTAGCCTCCATTAAAATCAGTATCATTAAATCATCCGATAAGAGTATAACTTGGTTTTTATCATTTTTATTTTAAAAGTTTAAAAACAGCAGAAAAAAAGTGTTTTGTATAATTTTTAAGTATTATATTCTTATTATGTTTGCTGTTCTTAGTATAATTAAACTTTAACATTTTTAAATATCAATTTAAGTTTAAACTAAAAATTAGTATGTTAATACTGAATTAGAAGGGCTGTAGAATCAATCAATCAAAGTAGAGACCGGTTGCACTCATATTTAAGAGCTGCTATTTTGTTGGTCAGGAATACATAGACCAGCATACGAAAAACGTAATTTTTATTTTTTTTTTTAATTGCAAAAGAAGCTCCAAACCGTAAACAAAGCCTTATTTCTAGCTCCTAATAAGCTCGAAGAATATGAGAAAAATTCGTTCAGTTGAAAGAAATTTTTAGTGTGTGAAAAATTAGGAAAAATGATGTTTCCCCAATGCTGAACAATGCATTAGGCACCACAAACATGGTGACAAAGCGCAAGGATGTGCAAGGGGTCTATATCATTTTGTAATCTCTGTGCTTATACGGTAAAAATAAAATAATTAAGGTATGTAAAAAAAAATGACAAGAAAACAACTGAAAATGTATTTCTTTTGATATATACATTTTTTTTTATTGTAAGGCTGCGCTTACATTTTGCTTAAAACGAAGAATGCGATGAATTATTTTTTATTTGTATGTTTTATTCTGGAGGATATTCATGGTTTGCAGGATCAGCATCAACATCGTACCAAGCTAAGTAATCTGCATGTCCAATATATAAAATCAATTCTGCATTTCCTTCTGTAGATAATGGATCTTGATATCTAACCATAAATCCTAAAATTTCAGTAACTGTTGGGGGTGCACCATCAGCAGAAAATCTAACAGCAATTAAACCACTCGTATCATCCTAAAAAAAAAAGAAGAAAAAACAACATATTATTATCTTTTATAATGCATGAGTGAAAGACAGTGAAAAGTGAAAATAGCATATTGTGATAATAATATATTTTTTATCATTTAAATTCAGCGCATGTTTCTCCCATAAGAATAAAATTGGAAATATATTCGCATATATTCGGCTTTTATTGGAGTTGATTTACTAATTAGTAATTACACTGCAGCTTGTACGGGAAAAGTGCATATAGATTCGTCTAAATAATATCCTATCCTTTGCCTTCATGTAATTCTATAGTTTTTAGTGATTTTTAAGAAAACTACTCCTATACACTGAAGCGTGACACATTTAACATAGAGGGTGACCACCTTGGACCGAAAATCATTAAAAGAGGAACTATATTTTTACAATACATCTTTAGTACATTCTCTATTTCCAGCAAAACAAAAACTATAATTTTCAAATGAAATCGAGTAGATTTTAAAAAATGTTTTTTGTTCCGAAAAAAAGGTTTCAATAATATTTTTATATTTAAAAGTTTCTAATTTGACTAAAATTTGAATTTCCACATTTGTATGTAATATTTAAAGTAGTGAAATAACTTAAATATTTGATCTTGTTTTCACATGTTTGACATATTAAGTATAGCTCAATATTTCAGTAACACTTCTTCTTTACTTTGTGATAATATTATAATTCGCAACCGTCTATAGTTTCCGAGATATCAGTTAATCACCTACTCTCTTAAATGATGAAAAGTACAGACTCACTTTCACGTATTTTAAAGCGTATACAAATTTATTTATGAGATTTTTACGCCATAGGTATCATTTTTTTTTTTTCAACTTACATCAGTTGTACCATATGCATCAATATTTTCTCCAACGCATACATGTTTCTCCAGAAATAGACCAGCAATATTTTGACATTCACAATACTCTGCGACATATTTTACCATTCCAACTAGTTGTGCGGCCTGAAACATTTTGATTAGAAATAATTAGTTATACTATACAGTAAGTTATATAGTCTTTCATAAAATAGAGTACTGCGTAAATATTATAGTAATTTTATTGTTACGCAATAGTGAAAATACAGTTATTAAATATTTACATTTATTTACGTAGTATCTGAATTTGGTAGATAAAAAATGCTTGAAGATGAAAAAACATTGAAGATGCATAATTCAAACTTATATACTAATAGTTCTCACAAAGTGTTTGCATTTGCATTATTATCAAAACGCTTATATAACGCTTATAAAACGCTTATGAGCAAATGCAATTTATTTCATAAATGCACTCAACATTCTTTAAAAGTACCATAATCAAAGCGATATGCTCTGCTTTCTTCAGAAAATCATCAACATGTCATCTTAAGTGACAAAAGCGTTGCCAAATTTACCACTCTCTTATGGAGCTGCAGATGTTCTGCGAGGTTAAATTTGACAACGCTGCTGTAACTTAAGATGATATGTTGACCATTTTATGGAAAAAAAAATGGCACCACTTTGATGGAGAGAATGCCAGGCATTAGAAGTATTTTTTACGTGCGTATTTTTATATTTTATTTAAAAAAGTAATTTAATAAAAATTAATTACGTTATTGACGAAGTCATACTGGAGATACCCTATATATGTGTCAACATTTCTGTAGGTCGGGGAAAGTGCTGAAGCAATAGGTATTTCATAAAAATTATCTGGCCAGCCTGGACATGTCTGAAAAAATAACAAATACAATAATAATAATAATGAAAATCATGTGGTTACTACAGTTGCTGAGAAGAAGAGCAAGTACCAGCCGCTTTCCGTTAAGTTGAAGAATATGTATAGGCTAAGAAGTGTTGAAATTGTTCCTGTTGTGGTTTCTGTGAATGCATCCCTGGTCAAAAATCTTGCCTTAATTCTTACAAGATCAACTCAAGATCTTGTAAGATGGCTTCAAGACATCCAAGATCTTGAACATTTGAAAAAAGTAAGGCAAGATTGTTCAAGATCTTACCAAAACTTAAAATCTTGCATGAATCTTACAATAAGATCTTGCAATTAATCTTGCATAAGATATTTTCGTGTGCAAGATAAAAATTAGGTTTCAAGATTAATTTTTCTTGTGCAAGATCCTAAAAATCTTACACAAGTAAATAAATCTTGCACAAGATCAACATCTTGGCAAGAAAATATCTTGCGCAAGATTTTGTAGTCTTGTCAAGGCGTAAATCTTGAACAACTTGTGCAAGATAAATATTTTCTTGTGCAAGAAAAAGTATCTTATTCACGCAAAAATCTTGAGCAAGATTATTTTTACCCAAGATAAAATCTTGCACCAAATTTTTACAAGAAAAAATCTTGCAAGACTTAACAATGCAAGATCTCTAAATCTTGTGCAAGAATTTGTTCAATTTTCCAAGTCCAGAATTCTATAATTTGGAGCAAAATTATAATATCTTGCTTATTTGGATTTATCTTGAACAAGATCGTAAATCTTGCATTTATAGAGGCCAACAGGTAAGATATTTTAAGTTTATGCGGAAACTTTGTGAAAGATATAAAATATCTTGGATAATATAAAAATATCTTGTGCAAGATTTTTTCGCGCGCTTTGGCCATCTATCGGTGTATTTTGTAAACTTTGATGAGGAAACGGAGGAAACAGCCAGTGCGCATGACTGCACGCATTGCATTATGGGTAATAATGGATGCTGTTGATAGATGATAAACACATCGTACATCTGCTCTGTGTTTCTTTTAGTTTTGTGGCGTTTAATAGTGATAATTAAGTTGCTTATGCACCAGATTCTACATTATAACAGGTAAGAAACATATTTAGTAATCGTTCCACACACAAATTAGTTTTTAGGCTAATATGAACTTATCTTTGTTTTCATATACGAGCTCGCTTCATTGATTTAGTTGAGAAATTCGCAACAAACACAAAGTGATCTATGATGATGGATCTGTGGAAATGCTATATAGGTGGGCCTTTTTTGGATGAGGTGAGTGTAACTCTTTTTTTTTCGTAAAAGTGATTAAACAAATTATTTTTTTATGTTTTTTCTTATATAAAAATGTCTAAAAACAGAACAAAGGGTATAATGTTTTGGGGGAATTAGCTTATAAATTAATTATTGCATCTTTTTTTACTATATTGTGAGTTGATAGTGCGAGAATTAAAGCATTATTTTCTAACGGTTTTCATCTTGAGTTAATCTTGCAAGAATCAAAGCAAGATTTTTCAACGGTTTTTATCTTGAGCTGATCTTGCAAGAGTCAAAGCAAGATTTTCTAACGGTTTTTATCTTGAGGTGATCTTGCAAGAGAGTCAAAGCAAGATTTTCTAACGGTTTTTATCTTGAGGTGATCTTGCAAGAGTCAAAGCAAGATTTTCTAACGGTTTTTATCTTGAGTTGATCTTGCAAGTATCATGCAAGATTTTCTAATAATTTTAATTTTTTGAGCTGTAGGCAAGATTCAATGCAAAATTTCATGTTTTTAAGTTTTTCTTCTTTATAGCTGATCTTGCAAGATGCATGAAAATTTTGTATGATTTTAACATTTAATTTGTTGCATGCTCTATAAACCATAATGCACATATCGAGATAATATAATTATATGTTACTATAGCTTGCATGCTTTTTACGATGAGCAATCACTTAATGTTTATTAAGTTACAGAGATATTATACCATTTATTATGTTCTATACTTCAAATTTGTTTTCTTACATTTTTTTTTTACATAAATGTCATTTTGTTATTTGCCTGGCCAATAACTGACGAGTACTCTTATAGAGTGCTGAACAAGTACGCAATAGTAACTGATGCCATTTTTTTTTAGCTTGCTGTCTGGACAATAAATTAACGAGTACTTCGCAAGATTGCAGAACAAATAATCAATAATTATGTTTAACTTTGTTTTTTTTTTAGCTTGCTGCCTGGACAATAATTGACGAGTTCTTCTAGATTGCAGAACAAATACGCGATAATAATAGTTCAGTTTTTTTTTTTTTTTTTTTTTTTTTTTAGCTTACTACCTGGACAATAAATTGACGAATACTTCAAGATTGCAGAACAAATACGAGACAATAAAAGTTCAGTTTTTTTTTAGCTTGCTACCTGGACAATATAAATTGACGATTACTTCAAGATTGCAGAACAACGCGATAATAATAGTTCAGTTTTTTTTAGCTTGCCACCTGGACAATAAATTGACGATACTTCAAGATTTCAGAACAAGTATACGCAATAATTATGTTTAAGTTTTTTTTTTTTTAGCTTGCAGTCTGGACAATAATTGACGATTACTTCAAGATTGCAGAACAAATATACGCAATAATTATGTTTAATTTTTTTTTTTTTTTTTTTTTAGCTTGCTGCTTGGACAATAATTGACGATTACTTCTAGATTGCAGAACAAATATACGCAATAATTATGTTTAAGATTTTTTTTTTTTAGCTTGCTGTCTGGACAATATTTGACGATTACTTACTTCAAGCGATTGCAGAACAAATACGAGATAATAATAGTTCAGTTTTTTTAGCTTGCCACCTGGACATTAGATTGAAGATTACTTCAAGATTGCAGAACAAATACGCAATATTAATGTTTAAGTTTTTTTTTTTTTTTTTTTTAGCTTGCTGCCTGGACATTCTGGACAATAGTTGACAAGTCATTCTAGTTTGCAGAATAAATACGCGATAATTAAATATATTTAATTTTTTTTTTTAAGTTTTATATTAAAACTTTTATTTTGCAAATTGTTGCTTGGATATCTGACCAGAGCATTTGATTCTACATTGCGAAGAAAAGCTGCCAAGACCATATTAAGATCAGAAAACAAGATTTTCTGAAATAAATTATAGAAACATCTTGCATAGTCTTGACAAGATTTTCTGCAAGATTTTATTTAAGATCTTGCAGACTCTTGGCTAGACTTGTTGCAAGATTTTACGATAATCTTGCAAATAAGTCTTGACAAGATTTTTTGCAAGATTTTACGACGAAAGTCTTGTTTATTCTTGACAAGATTTGCTGTAAGATTTTACGGACCCAAAATCTTGCACAAGATTTTTAAGTACGACAAGGTGTCTTGTGCAAGATTGTCATTTCTTGTTATAAGATTATCCTCAAGATCTTGACAAGATCTTGTGCAAGATCTTGACAAGATCTTGTGCAAGATCTTGTCAAGATCTTGTCGTGCCATAATAAAAATCTTAAACAAATCTTGAGCAAGATCTTGGCAAGATCTTGCTCAAGATTTTTGACCAGGGATGGTTTGGTTAGCAAAAATTGGTTAACAGCAAGAGAAAATTTGAACCTACACACAGCTAACATCGAGCGCAAAGTGCTTAGTTTGTGATCCCTCTATGTGCCACCTCCAGTTTCTAAGAGACAATTGGTACTGAATTATTTTCACCTTCGCCTTGAATCAAGTAGGATTCCGGTGCTGGTGTTTTGCAGAAGAAAAAAGAAAAGAACTCATGATAATAATACAGCTCTGTTATTATTATCATGAGTTCTTTTCTTTTTTTATTCTGCAAAACACCAGCACCGGAATCCTACTTGATTCAAGCCTCGAATAGAATGAAGAACGGTAACACTCTATTCCATGGCCCCGGGATCGTTTGCATCTCCACCTTAGGAAAGGATCTAGGTGTGGGGGTTTTGATTTAGACCTGCAGGGATTGCCTCTATTCGCGTTTGTGGACGCGGGGCGGTTAAAGCATTGGTTTGAGAGGCCAAGAGCCTCCTAAGTACCTTGGCTATTGTGGACATCTAGCTTTATATAAAACTCACAGAATAGTGTCCCAATGTTAAAAAAAAGTTATCATTGTAAAAATAATGCTTTTGTTATGAACATATATCTAATAACTTTGTTTTTTACAATCTCAAATTTTACATAATATTAAACTTATGTCTATATGCTTACCCTAATAAGTGAAATACAATCTACAAGTTTGGGACAGCCAGTAGCTCCACTGTAAGGTATAATTTGACGAACTTTGCGAGATTCAGAATTTAATTCACAGTTGTCAAAAGTAGTACAATATGCAACAGCCACAGTGTCTACAGGTACAGGATTGCCTATAATTCTAAAATAAAGAAACAAATGTTTTATAATAGCCAGACTTTGCCATGAGCGTCTTGTTTATAAGCGACGCATACGTGCGGATTTATATAATTTTTGTGAGTTGAGCAAAACTAATCTTTATTTTTGAAAATATGACATGCGAAAATATGACTGCGAGATCAATAAATTTAATTGAGTAAAAGTATAAAACTTTAATGATAAATACACAGGAAAATAAAATATTCTTTTATGGACAAATCCTGTTCATTGCAATATTAGGTGTGTATATGTACAGTCTAGATCAAATAAAGGGTTACCATTTAAATTTAAGCGCACATTTCTCTCATAAGAATAACATTAGGAAAGATACGCACGAAATTTGAATGGTAACCCTTTATTTGGTCTAGACTGTACATGTATATATGCTATGTATATATATAATATATATGTATATATATTTAATATTTACTATACTAAGGGAAGCCCTTAAATACCTGATCGCCCCCGAGGCCCTTTACCTCCCAGCCCGGCCCTGATATATATATATATATATATATATATATATATATATACACACACATATATTTTTTAACAGCATCTATACTTACGCAGCTTGATCTTGTGGTGCCACTGCATAGTACTTATTGATAATAATAATATTACAGTAATAACCACTAGCACCTTTGATGTAACCCTACGAGAAGAAGAAGATTATTCAAACAGTGTTATAAAGGGATCCTTGTTTGGTCTCAAAATGTTAAATTCATGAGATGGATATAAACATGATTATGTCACTCAACAATTCTGCACCCTAACATACAGGGGTTTAAAAAACTCTAAAGTAGGTTACTTTTAAGATTCCTGATGCCACGAAATTCAACAATGAGGAAGACTAAAAATTTTTAGGGGGTAATTTTATTTCATATTCTTAAAATTGATATTGTTCTGAATGAATAGATGTACGATTTTATGATTTTTAAGTTCATTAAAAGCATAGAAAATATGAAACAACATGTTCTTAAATACAAAATGGGATCTACAAAGCTGATGATAATTTTTACCAAAATGTAAATGTGGCCCCTCAAGAGAGTGTGAAAAAACTGTAAAGTATGTAATTTGCGTGAATATTTCTGTTTATGACGTCACAAACAGGCAAAAACTAGTATGAAAATGTTGAGCGGGTTGCATAAATCGAAATTTCCTGATCACTGCTACGGTGCTACAGTTGGATTTTAAAATTGATTGATTGATTGATTGATTGATTGATTGATTGATTGATTGATTGATTGATTGATTGATTGATTGATTGATTGAATGTTGATTTTGAAATGTTGTCACAGGCTGGGACTTTTTTCTATGCTCACATGCATAAATTGAGGCCTGTGACGTCATTTCATGACTTTAAAAAAATAATTAAAAATACTTAATGAACTCAAAAATTAGAAAATGAGATATGTATCGATTCAGGACAATGTACTCTTTTAGAATATGAAATAAAATGAACCCCTAATTTGTTTTGTAGTCTTCCTCATTGTAAAGCGTGTCGTCTGCTTAACAAGTTGTTCTACCCTACAGTTTCTATGGCTACAGAAAGGACATAATAAGCGCATAATATGCTTCCATCACGTGATTTTATATTGAGGGAAATTTTTCTCGTCAGTCTAGCATCTCTTTCACTTACTACCTATAAGCATTATATAAAAAATATCTTTTATATATTTACTAATTATAATATTGCACATTATAATATATTAAAGGCGTAGAAAACCTTGAAGAAAAAACTTGCCTATAATATCTAATTAGCATACCTAAAACATAATAATAAAATATCAACGTTGATTTGGCTAGAGTCATTGTTTCTAATTTATTTCCCATTCACAAAATGGCAGATTATGACGTTACAGAGCTTACTGGTCTACGCGCGCGGAAACGAGCAAGCTGTGACGTCATAAACCCGCATCTGCCATTTCGTAAAACAAATTAGAAATAAACTATTTTGTCCAAATCAACGTTTATATTTAGGTAAACATTATATTATAGACAAGTTTTTAGTTCGTAGGTATAGATTTTTTATTATTACTATTGTTTATCAGTATTAAAAGATTTGCACAGATGTGCATAAAACCTATGAAGCTAATTTTATAAAGGTTTATATCGACTTAGGCAAAAAATACGTAGATATTAGCTATTTTTTTTAGTATTATTGTTTCTTAATGTCGTTATAACATAATATACGCCCAGCAATATATATATATATATATATATATATATATATATATATATATATATATATATATATATATATATATATATATATATATATATATATATATATATATATATATATTATATCTTACCACAAATTTGAGAGTAACAGGATAGTCTGGACCAAAGGAGGTTGCTACTGGCCCAACATTAATAGATATTCTTGTTTCATTTCTAGAGATTCTTGTTTCTATAAAATAAAACATAAATATAATCAGATTTTAGGGTCGAACAAATATTAGTTTCCTCAACTCTAGTATTATCTGATATAAAAACTTGAGGCACCAAGACTTTTTTTTTTTTTTTTTTTTTTTTTTTTTGCAAAACATTTCTCACACGTACAGAAATATTATACCATTCGTTAGACGTGAAGAATTGCCGCACGGTTATCCCGAGATTGTCTTTCTGAACCTCACTCTAGCTCAACACTAAATTGTTTATAGAATCTAAGGGTTGTATTTAGATGGCTTGTATCTCAAAATTTTAAAAGAAAACCTCGAAAGTTGACGATGATATTTGAACGGTAATTGTAACAGCTACCTATGATAAAATTTTCAGAACCTGTGACCATCAGATGAGAGAAAATAGTTATTGAAATTAACATGGCATCTTATGGGACTAACACTTCATAATATCATAATTTAAAATCTAGAATGGTGACCTTCCAATATATATATATATATATATATATATATATATATATCAGTGGCGTAGCCAGGATTTTACCACAGGGGGGGGGTTCAGGATAGAAATGATGGGGCGAAGCCCCCAAAAGCCCGGCGCAGGCGCGAATTTTTTTGAGGCCACGCCCCTTTTTTGATGAAATTTGCACTTGAAATGTATTTATAATGCATTTGATTTTAAATGAGACAAAATTTAGTTTGTAGATTTTGGACGTGCCAAAATGTGGATTTGCTTTTGACAATACAAAAATTTAAACTGCTACATTTTCCTTGCTACGTACATTATTAATATTTTATATTAGAGACAAAACTTTTTTATATTTAGTCAATGTCTTGACTAGGATTATGGAGTGGTGTAGCTCAATAACAAAATATGGCAAGCCAAAAAAAAAAAATAATAATAATAAAAATGAAAGAAAGAAATAAGTTAAATGGATCTATATAAAGGCAACCCCTTTGACGAAATTTGCCAAAATACAGATCTCACATTTTATTAATATTTTCAAGCTCAAAATATTTTTTATAAGAGTGCATTTTTTTAAAGAATTTTTTAAAATAGAAAAATTAGTTTCAAACTAACTAAAAATTATAAATTAGTGAATTGTATGTATTTCATTTTAGCACTGCATTAACGCAGCTCGCAGTACATAAAAACCTGATGACCGCAACCCGAAGTACAGTACATAGAAACTTTAAAAATATATCAGTAAACGTTACTGAAAGAAATTTCTTACGTTACATTGTTAAGAGATCATTTTTAAGGAATTCAAAATTACAACCTCAAAATAATTTTGAGCTTCAAATCATTGATAAAACGCATTTTCATTTTTTTCATTTTTTTATATAGTGTAGATTTCGTCGTATTTTATACACACTTTAATTTTGTCCGTTTAGTCTAATTTATTTATTTATTATTTTTTTTTTAAGTTCAAAAGTACACATACTACTCATCAGTCATCACACTTATCAGTTAATATTGTTTTACGGAAAAATAAATATCAATCAAAATTAGAGAGAATTTCAGCATCTCTTGTACACCATTTTTGCTATACTAAATTAACTTATTTATAGTATTTTCTTTCTGAAACTAGCTAACGTTGTCCTCTGTCCTGTTCTTTTGGTAATCTATATGTCACTTCTGCTTCTGGTGGTTTCTTTTTAGGATAAAACAAAAATTTCAAATATTATGGTAATAAGTAATAACTAATTCATATCTTTAAAAAATATTTACCATTTAACTCTTTATTTTTTAATACTTTTTTTTTTTTTTTTTGTATTTTTAAACTATTTTTGTTAGCAACAGTTTAAAAAGAGAATGAGTATATAAGTCGGCACAAAACTGGTCAATTTGAAATAAACCCCAAGAAACTAATGACAAATTATAAGGGAAATTGCAAAGAATGTCTCTAATAGGGATCAAGTTTTTTTATTATTATTATTTTTATTTATTATTTTTTTTTTTTTACTTTTTGCAACAACACAAAAATAAAAATCATCGAATATGGACTAGTATAAACTTAATATGCTTGAAAACTGGATAGCTTTTACTTTTATAAATATTTTTGTTTCACGAAAAAATAGCAAATTTACAATTAAATAAAAAAACGTAGCTAGTTACTCGTTTGGTTATAGTACTACAAAATATTTTATGTTATAGCTTTAAAGCTATATAGTGTCTATACCACTGTACTATGTATCAGTGGAGAATGTAAAATAAGTAAAAACTAAAAATTTAACATATTTGAGCGAAGCGAGAAATTTTTTAGATTTTTTCTCCTAAAATACGATTTTTGTTGCACAATTTTTGTTCGATTTTTATATATTTTCCAAATCCACAGGGGGGGGGGTTTGAACCCCCAAAACCCCCCCCCTGGCTACGCCACTGATATATATATATATATATATATATATATATATATATATATATATATATATATATATATATTACATTTTTTTAGATACCATATTATAATGTATCATTGTGCAAAATTTCAGATTTTTCTTTCTTTACATTTTTTTTAGTCAAATCCAGCAGTACCTGATTTCCCACCTTAATATATACTTTGTAAATTTGCAGATTTTGTAGATTTGCGAAATCGCTTATATAGTAGGCCTCAAAAAAATTGGTCCTTTATTAGTCATTATTTCATTTTTGATTAAAATTAACAGTAAAAAAAAAAATCACTAAAACTTGTTTTTATTTTTATTATTATTACAGATACCTATTTATTTAGTTCAATTATTAAAATAAAATATTCAGATGAATCACAGAATTTATTGTACTATGATATTATTCAGTAAAATCATAATTACCTGGTTCTGCTTTTTGCAAAGTAGACGCTTGGCAATGACTTAAAAAGAGACAAGCAAGAAGAAACAAAGTTTGCAACGCCATGCCAGATACTTTTTAAATGACAATTTTATTTTTTTCGTAAGTATTCTATATACGTTTTACATAATTAAAATTATCTAGTATACAAATAGAAAAACAGATTAACAAAAAATTTGTTCTTCTGCGATATTATTTATCACTTATCACCATAAAACACATTTTTGTAGTTGATAAAATTAGATACGTTAGTTAATTAAAAAAAAAAATGTAATGCTGTCGCCTAACAAATGTCTATGTATGTTATCTTTAGAAACATATTTAAAAAAAATAATAATAAGCGCATTGAAGTAACATACGTATACACGTAGTTATTTCATGCATATTAGATTTTCTTGACCAGAATATTACAAGTTTACATTTAAAAAGCCAAAAGGGTGTTCGAGTTCGTATTTACCGTCACGTGGTTTCCTCTTCCGGCCACTTCCTTTGCCGCTTTCTGAGTAAACATAAACAATCACTGTTTTGACTGCTAAGTGTTCAAAATATCGAACACTATAAATTGAAAAAAAATTGCAATTACATTTAAGGTGTTAAAAGTTAAATTAATTAATAATTTGAAATGAAAAATTGGTGTATGTACATTATATAAAATAAAAGGATTCCCAAGCAATAAATTTCCATTAAGGGAGTAGGGTACCGACCTTATATCTCAAGAACTAGAAACTTTTTGGGACTAAATTTGGTGTCATTGTGTAGCTAAGGGTCACACCTAGCGGTGATCAAAATTTCAAAATGTTTGACAGTCCCGATAAAAAAAAATTATTGAAATTAACATTGGGCTTAAAATTTTAAAAAATCATATAAAATTAATTTGCATGGTCACCACCCAAAATTTTTATATATTTGAAATTGTGCAAAATTTCAGATTTTTTTGACGAGAAAAGTTTAAGTCTCATGGCCGACGTCGGTACCCTACTCCCTTAAGGGTTGTATTCAGATGTTTTGTATCTCAAAATCTAAAAATAAAACTTCCAAATTTTATGATGCCATTTGAAAGTTAACAGTAACAGCTACCTATGATAAAATTTTCAGAACTCGTGACCATCAGATAAGAGAGAAATTAATTATTGAAATTAACAAGGGCTCTTATGGGACTAAAACTTCAAAAAATCATAGTTAAAAATTTAGCATGGTGACTCCCCAAAATTGTTACATTTTTGAAGATACCTAATCCTAATGTATCACCGTACAAAATGTCAGCTTTTTCTGTCTTTAAATTTTTTTAGTCAAATCCCGCAGTAGCTGATTTCCCACCTTAATTATAAACAAATATAATATATAAATAAAAAATAAAAACAAAAAAGCTCCGATACGTACTTGAATTTGAATTAATATTAAAAATGAAACAATTCAAATTTGTTTTTAATATACCTATATTTTAATTTATACATAATCAAAATTAGTTGTATTTGCTTCCTTTAAAAACCAATTGTTAAATTCAGAAAAACCAAGATGGAGAACAATTTCACCATGGCCTGGTAGATCAGTCATTTGAATTTCCACTAAAAATCCAATTACTTCTTTATTGACAGTATTTGTGACTATATCTCCTTTCACGTCAGCCTGAAACATTGTCACATTTTATTAGGAATTTTATTTTTACTAAAAAATTGAAAATATGCATAGTAAACCAAAAACGGTTCAGCAAATTATTTGAAATGTATTTCTGGTATAAAAATGGTAAGCACATAACCTAAAAGTTACGTAAAAACAAGAAAAAAATATGTATGCTTATTTGCGTATAATATAGAGACTAGAGAGTTAAACGTTCAATTTTTTTTTTCCAAAAAAATAAAGAAAGTAAAGTCTGTAAAATAATTTTTAATAAACGTAACATTTAGTGTTTAAAAATTGAATTACTTTTATCACGCTGCTTGAAAAAAAAAAAATAAGAAGAAGAATAAAAAAAAAATAAAAAAAATAAAAAAAAAAAGCTCAGTAAGTGTCATTTAACGAAGAGGGTGACCGACTTGGACCTGAAATCGCTAAAAGAAGAACTATATTTTCACAATAATTTTTTGTACATTATTTATTTTCAAAAAAAACAAACACTAATTTTCAAATAAAATCGAATAAATTTTAAATATGTATATATTTTCTAAAAAAAAGTTAAACTAATATTTATATATATATTTTTTTCTAATTTGACTAATAATAATAATAAACTTTATTAAGGCGCTGTGAGGGCTTGACAGCCCTATTTTACAAAACCTTGACTAACATTTGCTGTTTAAATAAGAATTTCCACATTTACATACATGTTATCTTTAACGTGGAATAATAACTTAAATTTTTGATTGTATTTTTAAATGTTTGACGTAACTAAACTTTAAAGTGCCGTTTCTTCGACTTTGATACTTTGTGTTAATATTATTATTCGCAACCGTCTAGTTTGCGAGCAGTGGCGTAACTACCAGGGGGGAAGAGGGGGAAGTTCCCCCGGGCCCGTCGACTTTTGGGGGCCCGTCGGCTTCTGGGGGGGCCCGTTAATGCTTGGCGCAAAAAAAAAAAAAAAAAAAAAAAAAATTTGTAATATTAAATGTTATGTTGAAAGTTAAAGTGGTTCAATCAAATAATGTGCATTTTGTGAGAGGGTATTAATATTAACTACATTTTTTAACTGTCTCTACCTTCTAATTAAATTTTCTATAAATGTGTTCTTTAAATATCACATGTATTTTTTCTATTTATAGGAAAAATTAATTATTGACAAAAATTAAAAGCATGTGTTACTATGATTGGCCATTTTAACGATATTTTTTTTCATGTTAGTGTCACTTTTTAATTTTCATTATAAAAAATAGCTTAACATTTTAGTGCCACGCCCCCTTTTTCAAAATTTTTCGACTGCGGCGCGCATCCTCCCCTCCTCCCCGGCACTGTCCCCCTTTACGGGGGGCCCGTGTCAGATTTGTCCCCCTGGCCAAAATTTTGAAGTTACGCCACTGTTTGCGAGATATCAGTCGGTAACCTATCCCTTTAAATTAAACAAACCTCATACTCTTCTCTCTCTTTACCCTAAAAACTTTTGACTTGCCTTTAGATCTCCATAGATATTCGTACTTTCCTCCAAGCAAACATGATGAGCTTCGTTCCAATACGGGTGAATATCACATTCACATATTTCTCCAATTTTCTTTTCAGTTTTTGCAAGCCCATTCTGAAATGCAATAAAATTAACTTGAGGGGTAAACAGTTGTAACACTTTTTATTATTATTATTTTACATTTGCAGTGGAGTCATAATGATAAATTTCCATTGAAAGGTCTGGATTTCTATATGGACTAAGACTTGTTGCAATCGAAGACGCGATATAGTGTGAAGGAATGGATGGACAAACCTGAAAAATATAATTACATGAGTTGTTGTATTAGTTATATTTAGGGACCGGATCTCCAGTTTGTTCAGTTTTTGAAATATGCATGCTAGTTTACATCTGAGTTCAGATGTCGACGAATAATGAAGTTTTATTGCCAAAAATGCAAAAAAGTTTGGACTGAAAAAAACTGTTTTTGAAATTTGTAAACTGGGTCAGTTATTTTAAGTTTTTGTCAGTTTTTCCCAGTTTTTGTCAGTTTTTGGAAACTGAAAATGGACTTTTACTGGACAAAAACTTAAAATAACGTGTTTTAACAAAAAAAAAAAAAAAAAAAAAAAGACGAAAGAAAGTAAAGAAAAGAAAAAGTTTTATTTTTTATTTTTTTTATTATTTTTTTTAGAAAATTATTTTCAAAGCATATCTTAAAACTATCTGAATTCAACTAAACACCATTAAAAAAATTGTTAAAAAGAAGTTCAAGAAGACAAAGAACAGCTCTCATTGATACTCGCTGGTATAGGGTCTATGCATTCATGTTAAAGTCGACGCCATGTTGGATAACTCAATAACATGGGTGACATAGGGAAAAAAATCATTTTGCCAGTTTAAAAACACTATGCAATATTTTTGAGAGCATTGATGTTGTAAATATGTTGAATTAGTATCTCAAGTATGTGAGAAAAATAGCGATAACAAAAAATTAAACGATTTCCCAAAGAAAATTGGCTTAAATGAAGTTTGTCCTATGCTGAGCAATGTTATGCACTACTCCAGTATGGCCTCAAAGCGCAATAAATATGACGTCATCCGCATACACCCTATAGTGTATTATAGATAAGAATTTAACAGATTTTTTTTTTTCATAAAAAATATAAATTTTATCCTCCTCTGTTGATAAATTTTTTTAAGTTAAAAATTATCAAAACTGAATTTCACTGTTTTTGTATAATTGAACTGAAAGTGAACTGATTTTGCTGTTTTTGCAAACTGATTATGCAAAAAAACTGGACTGAATTCAGCACTGAAAATGCAAATTTTCAAAACTGAAAATCCGGTCCCTAGTTATATTGTTTACTCATATATTTGTATGTGTTTACTATATTTTTATAAACTTATTTTCAAAGCACCTAAAAAAATGAATAATAAATTTTTCTATAAAAGTTTGTGTGATGCGAACAATCAATCAATCAATCAATCAATCAATCAATCAATCAATCAATCAATCAATGAATCTATCAATCCACCAATCAATCTATCAATAAATCAATCAATAAATCAATAAATCAAGCAATCAATCAAGCAATCAATCAAGCAATCAATCAAGCAATCAAGCAATCAATCAAGCAATCAATCAATCAACCGTATAAACCTATATAACCTATAGTCGTGCAACTGTATTATCGTAAAATTTTTAAGTATTCATTTTATAATTATAAAATTATTTTATCGTACTTCAGTTAAAATACACATTAAAAAAATAATACAAATCTTATACTGTTTAATCAGTTATATAAATTAATATAAATAAAAAGATGACAGTTAAATAAATAAAATTTTATATTGATTCAGTTAAAACTTACTCTAATTAAAGAAATGCAGTTTAAAAGAAATTCATCACAGTCTGAATATTCCTTTATTTGTTTCACTTTTCTTACAATACCAGCGCTACAATCATTCTGAGCTTCAAGGCATCCAGCACTTACTGTCAAAGTATTGGGAGACAACCCTCTGCAAAATTATAAGTATTGCATTGTAATTATTTATAATTTAACTTTTTTTTTTTTTTTTTTTTTTTTGTATGACTATTTTACTATTATGTATAATTATGTAATAATAAATAATAATAATTGGTTTTTATTAAGAGGCCAAAAAAGGCACATACCCACTTTTACATGGTCCTCTGACTATTATTTTTAACAATAATCACTTGTCAGAGTGTTTTATAATTTTGAATCTTTACACAGTACATTACATATATAATTATCAGATTTCAGGTAATATTTATCAAAAATAATATGTACTTTACAAATTCTCACTGAATAATAAGTGCATACATTGTACAGTTTTTTGAGAAATGATTGATTTATTCCTTCAGTCAATCATTTAGTCATTGTTGTCATTATTTTTTTCAATGTTCATTAAAAAAAAAGACAAAAAGTGCAAAACAATAACAAAAATAAGAAAGTTACCTTAAAGGTTCACTTAGTGCTACTATAAAATACTTGTTCAATATTATTCCATTACACACATATTCATTACTGTATTTTATATGAGCCTGGAAAAAAAAAGTTAAATTAATTTCATAAAATGGCAATTAAAAATGTAAAAATATATATAATATAACTACGTAACTTAATAAAAATGTAAAAAAAAAAAAAAAATGATAAGAACCAACCGCGATAAGGCTTTTATGCCTTGGTGGAATTTTCCATAATTGATCTATTTAAAAAAGAAAAAATGTAAATAAAATAATATACATAATTGTATAACATATTTTTTTTATTCAGATTTGATTAGACTTTTTTTTTCTTTTTTGCATTGCTAAAATAAATCATGTATGCATACGGTGCATACAAATCTTTAATATGATTATATATGAAATACTTACAATAAAAGAAACTGTACATACGTCAGTTACAAGTTTATGAGTATCCATTTTAACATGACGAGAGAATTTTAAATCACCTACAAAAATTTCCTTTGCAATCAAAACTCTTTTTTTTTTTTTTTTTTTTTTTATTATTATTATTTTTTTTTTTTATTATTATTTATGGTAATTTGATTTTAACATTTTTAGCTGATATTTTCAAAATCATCAGAAATTGTAGTCACAGGATTAGAAAAGTTATTGTGAACTATATAGATCAGATTTTTCATCCATAAGTAATACTATTTGTAACAAAATTAAAATTAACCTAAATTATATAAAAATGTATAGATTGTCAAAGTATTTTTATATAGTTTTGATGGAGTGCATTATTATATCGTAAATTATGTTTCAATGTATAAATTCTGCTACCACAGCTTTTTCACATGTATAGATTGCAAGTACTTGTCCGATTCAAAAGTATTTTTAACTGATTTCAGTATGAGGATTACCTTTTCATGCATATGTTTCACTTAGATTTTGGCAATGCATGTAGTTAATCAGAGCAGAGAGAGAGAGAGAGAGAGAGAGAGAGAGAGAGAGAGAGAGAGAGAGAGAGAGAGAGAGAGAGAGAGAGCGAGCGAGCTACGGTTGTAAACAGATGAGCTGTTTGTTACAACAGACCTCTCACATGTATCATTTCGCTTCAAACCAAGTACCCAAGCCTATTATCCCTTAGCATCATCAATGAATAAATGCCTATATTGAAAAAAATATATATTTATCTGATTTATACGCGTTTAAATTAAAAAAATTTTAATCTCTTACCAGTGTAGTTTTTCAAAAATGAAGCATTAATACTTGCAGCAAAAATTATAAAAACAAGTATATTATAAATCTCCATAATTTTTTAAATTTTACTTAAACTATATTACAAAATGTTATTGTTTTTTTTTTTTACATAAAAAAAGAAAACAATGAGCTGTTTTTTTGTGTGTTGAATTTATAAAAATATGAAATAAAAAAACGACACAATTTTATCAAAATTTTGGTATATTTATTTATTTTCTTGCATAAAATTTTTAAAAGATAACAAAGGTCATGCATATCTCCTTCAATAAAATTGATATTGATTTTTTTTAATATATATGGTGTATAATAAGTGAACTATTATACTATAGTTAAATTATAGGAAAAGACAAACACAATTTTTTGTTTAGTTTTATTTTTAGTTGCATAAGTTACACTAGCAGTGAGAAATCACATTTATTTATAATTTTGAAGCTCCAACTTTGTAATTATAAAAATTTTGGATTATTTTTTTATAGCATACTCTAAAGTGTAATTAATTAAACAAATTCATGAATTGCGTTATAGAATATTTTTAATTGTTGTAAAAGTTCAAGATATATCAATTATATTTCTATTTATTATTATATTACTTGCATTTGCATTTAAACGATGCATATAGAGTAGGGTTTATTTTTAATACTTTATGTGAAGGAAAAAAGTATATAAATACTTTACAAGTTGTGAATTAAAATAGTCAAATAAAAATATTATGTCATATAATGAGTTTATTCCTTTTAAAATATTATATATAATATATGCATACTGTATCTTCAAAACATAATAATTTGAATACACGGATAAAATAAAACGTAATAATTATGCTATAGCCTATTTTCACCACAGCATAATCTATGCTATAGGGTGTGTACGCATATAATGCTGTTCGTAAACCCTGTTCTCTGCAGGTTCTCTGCACCAAAAATGACGATCGCCTATGGTTATTCAAATGGAATGCGCATTTTTTGGTGCAAGAGAACAGGGTTTACGAACAGCATTCTTGACGTCATTCTGAGTGCTTTTCGATGCTCTTCTTGAGTAATGAATAACATTGCTCAGCATAGGACAAACGTAGTTTTTGGCTATTTTCTTTGGAAAATTAGCAATTTTTTGGTCATTGTTATTTTTCTTGCATACTTGAGGTACTAGTTCAACCTGTTAAGAGCATCAATGCTCTCCAAAAAATTGCGAAGTATTTTTAAACTGGCAAAATGTGCCATTTTCCTATACCGGCCAATGTTGTTTAGTACTCACTTATGACGTTGACTTTAACATGAATGAAACCACCCTTTATATATATATATATATATATATATATATATATATATATATATATATATATATATATATATATATATATATATATATATATATATATTATATATATATATATATATATATATATATATATATATATATATATATATATATATATATATATATTATATATATATATATATATATATATATATATATATATATATATTCTGCTTAATAAACTATTTTACATAGCATAAATATTATATGATTTGTTGTAAAGCATAATTATGATATAATTAAGCATTTTTATATGATGACATCAATTTAGCATAAATTATGTAATTTATTCTATCCGTGTAAACGGCATACTAATATTTTTATTATGCAGGATATTCGAATAGGGAATCATCTCCGTCAGTGTCGTACCATGCTAAGTAGTCTGAGTGGCCGATATGTAATGCTAATTCTGCGTCTCCTTCTCCAGTTGTTGTGTCTTGAATTCTTACCACAAATCCAAGAATTTCAGACAAAAGGTTATTCGGGGAGTCTAATTTTACAGTAAGCATTCCAGTTGTTTCATCCTATATTACAAAATTTCTTTTACTTAATAATAATAATACTTATTTTTCATTGTTACTTCATTTATTTATTTATACTTACTTACTTATTTACTTACTTACTTACTTACTTACTTACTTACTTACTTACTTACTTACTTACTTACTTACTTACTTACTTACTTACTTACTTACTTACTTACTTACTTACTTACTTACTTACTTACTTACTTACTTACTTACTTACTTACTTACTTACTTACTTACTTACTTACTTACTTACTTACTTACTTACTTACTTCCTTACTTCCTTACTTACTAACTTACTAACTTACTAACTTACTTACTTACTAACTTACTTACTTACTTACTTACTTACTTACTTACTTACTTACTTACTTACTTACTTACTTACTTACTTACTTACTTACTTACTTACTTACTTACTTACTTACTTACTTACTTACTTACTAACTTACTTACTTATGTTTATTGTTACGTTATATTCGTTTAATCATTCATAATTATTTCTTTTTTTATAAATATATAAAAATATGTATAAAGTATTTAAATTATATTTACATTCCTAATTCACTCAATACATCTTAAGGGAGTAGAGGGTACCAAACTGATATCTCAAAAACTAGACGTGCTTTGGGTCTAAATTTGGTGTCATTTTGTAGCTAAGGGTAACACCTAGCGGTAATAAAAATTTCATGATGTTTGCCCGTCCCGAAAAAAAGAAAACAATTATTGAAATTAACATTGGGCCTTATGGGCCTAAAATGTCAAAAAATCATATAAAATAAATTTGCAAGGTGACCCCTTAAAATTTTTATATATTTTAAATTGTCTCAAGCTGAAGTATAATTGTGCAAAATTTCAGATTTTTTTGACGAGAAAAGTTTGAGTCTAATGGCCGACGTCGGTCCCCTATTCCCTTAAACTGTTCTAATAATACCTTATTTGTTTCAATATTAGTCTACTATATAATAGAACTTTTCTATTATTAAGTTGTAATTTTTAGTCTAAAATATATATAACAAAATCTTACCCCAGCCGTTCCATAAATGCCAGAATTTGATAATATGCACACATGTTTTGGTAGAAGTAGACCTGTAATATCTTGGCAATCACAGTAAGGTGCTATATAAGTTCCAATTCCAAGAAGCTGACCCTAAAATTTATACAAAAAATATAAGGTCTATGCATTCACGTTAACGTCAACGTCATGTTGGATAAATCAATAACACATCGTGTTATAATATTCTCCACTTACCGTATTGGCAGAATCATATTGTACGTATACAAGAGTAGGATCACTGGTACCGCTGGTTCTGTAGTAAGGAGCTAGGGACGACGGAAAAGGTACAACATTGAAATAACCAGTTGGCCACGATGGACACGTCTATACATGTTTAAAAAAAAAAAAGAAAAGAAAAGAACAAAAAATTAGAGCAATAAAAATCATGTGATATAAGTTTTATTGCATACACTGAAAGTTGGTATTGTCCTGACTCGATTACTGTGCAGTTTTCTAATTTATGAGTTTGTACAAATGATATTATGTTGTGTTTTTTTTCATTATTTTTATTATGAAAAGTATGTATTTACTCAAAAATGTTATCATTTTCTTTTAGGGTTTTGTAAGAGTGGGCCACATATTTTGTCTGACTTAACGTCTAAGCGACTTTTGTCGCACTTTCAAAAAGAAAATGAATATTTTTTCTTTAATTTTTTATTATATCGTCGTGGCCGCGCCCAAAAGGGCGTACTTGTTTTTCAAGGTCGTCTTACAAAAGGCGTACTTGCATTTTTGTCCAGTACAACAAAGGGCGTACTTGCACTCGGTTTTACATGTTAAGCTTATGGCGGATGCGCGCGCAGCATCGAATTTAGCCAAATGCAAGTACGCCCTTTCCGTGAAAGTAGCCAAATGCAAGTACGCCCTTTGGGCGCGGCCCCGACGATATATATATATATATATATATATATATATATATATATATATATATATATATATATATATATATATATATATATATATATATATATATATATATATATATATATATATATATATGTATATATATATATATATATATATATATATATATATATATATATATATATATATATATATATTAATATCTACGATTATTTAATTTAATAAAACATTACTTGTAGTAATATTCGTGTTTTTTTTTTGTGTGTGTGTGTGTGTGTATTGACTAATGTTGACGAGTATTAAGTAATGTAGGAACAATGGTTTTGAGGCCGACTATAAGCGATTTCGGTCACATCCGCTTCCGTTTCGACGTATGACGCATGCGCAGTAAGTCGAAAAGGAAGCAGATGTGAGCGAAATTGCTTATAGTCGGCCACAAAATACATACCCCCGTAAGCTGCGACACTAACTAACTAGTTAAACCGTAGTTAAGTTGTTATTTTGATTGTTGCAACAATTAAAAAAAGATAACTAAGGTTTAACTAGAGGTTGCAGCTTACAGCCCATAGTTGTTCATTTTTCAGTTTATATAATATATATATACATATATATATATATATATACAGTATATACAGTGTATATATATATACTGTATATATATATTACACACACACACACATACATGCATTATGCATATATATATACTTAAAATTAATATGTTAATAAGTTGAAGAAAGTTTACCCTGACAAGTGTAAGACAGTCTGTAAGTTTCGGACATCCAGTTGCTCCACTGTATGGTTTAACTTCATATATTGTTCGCTCAATACTATTTGGACAGTTGCCTATGTGTTCACAATGTAGATTAACTTTGAACTCAGATGGTACAGGGTCAGGAATGATTCTAAAAACATGTTCAAATAAATTATTTCATTTACTATATAACAAGGTCCATAAGACAGGTTGAGGTAAGGTAAGGTATAGAAAGGTCTGAAGTACCTATACGTACAGGTACCTATATGTCATAGAGTACGACATTTTTCTTTCAGTGATCTACCAAATTTTGTAGTTATGAATATGTGAAATAATATTTTGAGCTTTTTATTTTACATTTAGTAAATATTATATAGAAATCATTTCCAATAAATTTCTATAGCTGAGAGTTTACTTAAAGCCCTTATGCACTTTTTTTAACACTGCATTCAGAATACTAGGTGAATAATTAACATACATTATTTTGGCTGAATTAGGCATGAGCGCGTTGATTTTGTATTTATTTTCATTGATTTTCCATTTGACGGTTAAAATAAATGTTATCTGACGTCACAATGTACTGATGGGGTTGCCGAGTGGTGGGTATTTTTTTGAATTCATTACATCACCAAAGAACTTGACTGTGATTGGCTGATAAGATGAGGTTGGGGGGAACTCCGGAAAAAAATATGGTACTTTCCTAAACTTTATACTTCCGAGTTTGCGCGCAAAGTGTTTTATAGTTTAGGAAAAGACCAAACTTTTTCCCGAAGTTCCCCCTGCTTTATCTAATTGGCCAATCACATGCAGTCAAGTTCTTTGGTCAAGTCATAAATTCAAAACATTACTGACCACTTTGCAACCCCATCAGTACATTGTGACGTCAGATAAGTTTTATTTCAACCGTCAAATGGAAAAATCAATGAAAATAATTACAAAATCAACGCGCTCATACCTAATTCAGCCAAAATAAGGTATGTAAATTATTCACCTAAAGGATGTTAAAAAAAGTGCATAAGGGCTTTAATTATATCTATAAAGACAAACATATTATATAGCTATATTTATTAACCATATAATTCAACTTGTCAATTTTAGAATTTTAAATAAAAAATAATAAAATAAAATATTAGAAAATAAGTATTACTTACGCTGATAAATCCATTGGAGTTATGGAGTAATACTTATTGATGGCTACAACATTAGATATATATCCACTAGATGAAAAGATATAGCCCTGAAATATAAGTAAAATATACTGAAAATAATAAAATAAAATAGATAATCTTCTACATAGTTTTGACTGCACTATGTGCGAAAACACACAAATTTTTTTCTTCAAAATTTAAATCTTATTATTGTACTATATACTTATAGTACTATTATAGTGTAGTACTATATAGTGTAGTAGATTGGTCGGAGGGGAAAAATCTTTATCACCTGTGTTCTTCTAGATATACCTCGGTCCTCTTTGAACCATGCTTCTATAGACTGTCTGCAGTGCGTTGCATTCACTGCTTCTGTTTACTCAAAATGCGGAAAAGAAAGTGACCGGAAGAGGAAACCACGTGATGATAAAAGTGGGAGGTAGCTCAAGGTTAGCTTGCTGCTGGCATTTAGTTTTCTCCCACTTTTACCGTCACGTGGTTTCCTTTTCCGGCACTTCCTTTTCCGCATTTTGAGTAAACAGAAGCAGTCATTGAGCTACCTCCCACTTTTACCATCACGTGGTTTCCTCTTCCGGGACTTCCTTTTCCGTATTTTGAGTAAACAGATGCAATCATTGTAATGCAAGATTACAGTACATTGTACAAGGTCAAGGTGTTGCACAAAAAGAGCTCCCGAGGTGCCTGCTTGCTGTATGCCACTTTCCAGCAAAAAAAAAAAAAAAAAAAAAAAAAAAAAAAAAAAAATAGAGAGAGAGAGAGAGAGAACCATTTTCTTAAATGGTCTCTAAAATCATGCGGTTTGTAAGTGACAAAGATGTCTCCTCTCTTTTCTCGTTTATGGTGAAAGAAAACCCCACCTATACCAATCATTACAAGATTTACAATGATTACAAGATTTTATTATATGTTGTCATGGTAAATGTGAGGTATTATTAACCGGCACGTACTGTATAGGGTGTTTTTATTTATGTTAAAGTTGACGCCATAAGCGAGTGCTAAATAACATGGGCCAGTATAGGAAAAGGACTCATTTTGCCAGTTTAAAAATACTTTAAATATTTTTGAGAGCATTTTGATGCTGTTAAGAGCAAGTTGAATTAGTACCTCAAGTATGCAAGAAAAATAACGATGACCAAAAGTTAGCTAATTTTTCAATGAAAATAGCCAAAAATTACGTTGGTCCTATGCTGAGCAATGTTATTCCTTGCTCAAGAAGAGCATCATCGAAAAGCACTCAGAATGACGCCATGCGTACACACCCTCTATGAAACAATATTTTTTTTACATGACTAAAGAATAGGTGAACTCCTATCAAGACCACAGTATAGAACCCTTGCACATCCATGCGCTTTGTCTCCATGTTTGTGGTGCCTAATGCATTGTCCAGCATAGGGGAAACATTATTTCTTCTAATTTTTTACATAAAAAATGTATATTTCAACTGAAATAATTGTTCTCATATTCTTCAAGCTTATTAGGAGCTAGAAATACGGTTTTAATTTAGGTTTGAAGCTTTCTTTTGCTATTAAAAAAATATATATTTTTCCTACGCTGGCCTAAGTATTCCTGACCAACAAAAAGGCAGCTCTCCATAAATATGAGGTCTATAGATCAAAATACCATATTATAAGGTGGTTTCAATCATGTTAAAGTCAACGTCATAAGTGAGAACTAAATAACATTAGCCAGTATAGGAAAATAGCACATTTTGCCAGTTTAAAAATACTTCGCAATTTTTTTTGAGAGCATTGATGCTGTTAACAGGTTGAATAAGTATCTCAAGTATGCAAGAAAAATAATAATGACCAAAAAATAGCTAATTTTCTAAAGAAAATAGCCAAAAAAAAACTATGTTTGTCCTATGCTGAGCAATGTTATTTATTGCTCAAGAAGAGCATCGAAAAGCACTCAGAATGACGTCATGCGTACACACCCTATATATACTTACAAAATACTTCAATTGATCTGTAAAAAATGATCCATAACTTGTTAGGGGAACCCCAAAAGAAAGTTTTTCTGTGAAGTCGATTCTGTCAATCTTTTCTGCTTTTTCTATAACATAGAGAGTTTATAGAATGGTTTAGTAACGCAAGCTGACGCTATAAAAAGAAAAGAAAAAATGTAAGTATTTTACCGCATAAAATAACGCACTAGAAGAAAATTTACTGTGATTCAATACTAGTATATTTTTTAAATCACATACTCTATTGTTGATCATATGAATCTTATTATGCATTTTTGTAAATTTTGATACATTTTACATTTATATTTGCAAGATAATAATGTGATGGGGGGAGAAAAAAGAAGAGAACTTAAAATGTATAAAAATGAAATATTTGTTATATGAATTTATCAATATTTAATTAGCTGAAAACCGTAATAGATAATTACATAAATTATTGATTATAATAAAGGAAGAACTGTTTAGAAGCTGACTATAAACGATTTCGGTCACATATGTTTCCGTTTCTACTTACTACGCATGCGCAGTACGTTGAAACGGAAGCGGATATGAGCCAAATCGCTTATAGTCAGATTTAAAACAGTTGTTCCCTTATTAGTCAATAATAATAATATAATATATATTGTGTCATTACACGCTGCATGCTGGATGCTGCATGCTGGAATATAATATACGTATGTATAAGTATAATAAGTAAGTAAGTAAGTAAGTAAGTAAGTAAGTAAGTAAGTAAGTAAGTAAGTAAGTAAGTAAGTAAGTAAGTAAGTAAGTAAGTAAGTAAGTAAGTAAGTAAGTAAGTAAGTAAGTAAGTAAGTAAGTAAGTAAGTAAGTAAGTAAGTAAGTAAGTAAGTAAGTAAGTAAGTAAGTAAGTAAGTAAGTAAGTAAGTAAGTATAAGTAAGTAAGTAAGTAAGTAAGTAAGTAAGTAAGTAAGTAAGTAAGTAAGTAAGTAAGTAAGTAAGTAAGTAAGTAAGTAAGTAAGTAAGTAAGTAAGTAAGTAAGTAAGTAAGTAAGTAAGTAAGTAAGTAAGTAAGTATGTAAGTAAGTTAATAAGATAATATTTAAAATAATAAATAAGTAAATAAATAAAAAAAATACCATTTGCTGAAACATTTTCAGCACTGCAAGAAATTGCAGAAAAAATCGAAATCAAAACTACCCACTTCATTTCTTTTTTTAGAACTAAACATAAAAATAAAATAAAACTAGCATTTTATGTTAAAAATTATCTTTCTTTACAAAATTAAATTAATTATATTCATGCTTGATAATTTTATTTTATGGCGAGTGTAGTTTGTAGATAGTTAGATTTATTTCTTTTTAATCTAAAATTTACACATTTTTTTCTCTGCCTGTTTGTAAATAATTTAGGCGTGCAGCAACACCATCGTCTGATAAAAAAGTAACATTATTAGTTTTTAATTACCACTGAAAATTAGGAATTTTAATGATGTGATTGAAATTGAATTTTTGAATTGAATTTTAGATTGAATTTTTTATCACTCACTCTCTCTCTCTCTCTCTCTTTCTCTCTCTATCACCGAGATAACTTCCATTGGTTTTAATTGTTTTATTAAAATTTAAAATAAAATTTAATTAAACACTTAAAAAGTTTCTCAAGTTTTGAATACCAAATCAGCAAGTTTAAAATATATTGCAATGTGACCATGAGTAATTAAATAAATGAAAGCATAAATGTATGAATAAATAAAAAAATAAAAAATAAATAAATAAATAAACAAGAACATAAATAATAAATAGTTACTGTTTGCTGAAACATTTTCAGTGCTGCAAGAAATAGCAGAACAAATCAAAATCAACACTTCCCACTTCATTTTTTTTTTTACAACTAAACATAGAAATATATTGAAACTAGTAATATATTATGTTGAAAAAATATCTTTCATTACAAAATTACTTTAATTATATTCATGCTTGATAACAATTTTTTGGGTGAGTGTAGATAGCTAGATTTATTTTTTTAATCAAAAATTTAATTTAAACATTTTTTCCCTGCCTGTTTGTAAATTATGTAAGCGAGCAGAGTTTTTTTTTTTTTTTTTTTTTTTTTTTTTTTTTTTTTTTTTTTTTTTTTTTTTTTTACAGATGATACTTTTACGACAAGACAAATGCAAATATACGTAAGTTTTTTCGGGTAAGGGGATTATCATGAAAAGTTAGTTAATTTTAATTTGTTGTTAACATTTCTCCAGTAAGGTGATTTTTCCTGCATTTTTGTTGTAGTTGTTTTCTTTATTTAATGTATAATGATTAGTGATCATAGACTGATTGATTTTTATTACAATAGTTTGTTCATAGTGAGGCTCATTAAGAGTGATTGGCTCTCCAAAAAAATTAGACGCATTCATTGGTTGATCTTGTTTTTTGAAGCAATAAAACTGAGTCGCATATTGAGCATGGAACTTTTTTTTGTGATCGTCATTTTAGTAGCAGAAAACAATAAAGTTTACATACAATATAAGGATAATATCACATATGCTGAATATGTTCATTTTAAAATTATAAATCAGTGTGACGTTTTATTTCCTTGAAATTAAAAAAAAAAAAAAAAAAAAAAAAAAAAGGTTGAACATAAAACTCATATTTTGAGTTTACTTTTCGCACTTGTTTGTATTTCACATTGCTCCCTATTGTTACAATAATTAAAAAGTCTACTTTTCTCTTTTTTTTTTTTAATTTTTTTTTTAAGAGTGTGCTCTTTATGCTCAGTGTTTTTATGTAATTTATAATATCATAAATTGACCCCCTCCCCCACATTTTATGTTTAAAAGTTTTGTATTTTTTTATTCATAAAATTTTTTGTATTTCCTTTCCTTTCCTTTTTTTTTTTTTTTTTTTTTCGTTGCTATATTGATTGATTGTTTGTTTTGAGTCACAAGTTACCCATACGCTTACATGTATCAAGTGATACGATCCCGACACACATGCATGTCCAAGAGACCTTTTTTTTTTTTTTTAAACATAATGCATAGCTATCAGCAGATATAGAAAACACTTCTGTTCTTTTTCATATAATTATTACATTTTTATCTAACCAATTTATGTGTTACTGCACATGTTTGATTATAAATATAAAAATAATAGTAAAATAGTAATGATAAGAACGTTTATTTGATAAAAACTTAAAAGTTTATTTAAGTATATAAGAAAACTTTACATAATATACATTCATTGAAACACTAATTTGCAGAATAAATAACTTTTAAAACAAAATACAGTTTAAGGGAGTAAGGTACATACATAGGCCATTAGACTCAAACTTTTCTCGTCAATAAAATCGGAAATTTTGCACAGTGATACTTCAGCTTAAGACAATTTCAAATATATAAAAATTTTGGGGGGTCAATGTGCAAATTAATGTAATATGATTTTTTTAAATTTTAAGCCCATAAGGCCCAATGTTAATTTCAATTTATTTTTTTCGGGACGGTCAAAGATCATGAAATTTTTATCACGTATAGATGTGACCCTTACAATGATACTAAATTTAGACCCAAACACTTTAAGTTTTTAAAATATATAAGGTCGGTACCCTATATACTCCCTTAAGACCTTTTATACACCGTTTGAAACGTTGAATTATACGAATCCTCATTCTGATACATATTAAATTATTTAAAATTAGCCATTACTTTTTTTTTTTAATTTAATACTATAAAATCTTAAGTGTATTAAAAATATCTGAAACTAATTATTTTGGAGTTAGATAAAGAAGACTAAAATAATAATAAATAAATTTTTATTTCATAATCTAAATGGGGACATTGTCCTGAATCGATATATACCTGAATTTCTAATTTTTTAGTTCATTAAGTATTTTAATATTTTGAATTAAACTTTTTGAAAATTGAAAAATGATGTCACAGGGGTCTGCTATAATTTATGTTGGCATAGGAAAAAGTTAGCGCGCGTAAAGTCATGAATTTCATGAGTTTTAAAAATTAATAGAAAATACTTAATTAACCTAAAAAATTAAAATTTGCGTATCAATCGATTCAAAAGAATGTCTTCTTGTAAAATATTATGCCAAAAAAGTACCCCTTATATTATATATATTCATGAACTTTGTCCACAATGATATACCCCGATCAAAATGTATACTACTTTTATTTTATTATTTTTTTTTGTAATCGTTTACTTTTTTTTTTTTTAAATTTATATTTGAACTTTTTTGTATTTTGATTTAGATCTAAATTATCTAGAATTAAAAAAAAATTAAAGAAAAGGTAACATAATATAAAAACAACTTTGATGTCAGCAAATGATATTATTTTATTTTTAAAGGCATAGACAACATGAAAACATTAGCATTTACATCACAAAACACTTGATGGGACTTACATAAATAACTTTAATTGGTCTCAAAACCCAACTGTAACGCCGTAGCAGTGATCAGGAAATTTCAATTTATGCAACCCGCACAACATTTTCATACAAGTTTTTTTTTTTCCTGTTTCTGATGTCAAGAACAGAAATATTTACTGAATTTACATACTTTACATTTTTTTCACGCTCTCTTGTGGGGCCACATTTACATTTTGGTAAAAATTGTCATTAGTTTTGTAGATCCCATTTTGTGTTTAATGATTAAAAAGAACACTTTGTTTCATGTTTTCTATGCCTTTATTTTTAATTTTATTAAATTATACAGTATACTCATATTTAGTAGGATTGCCATGTGTTTCATACCAAGCTTTGTAATCGGCATTTGCCAGACTTATGGCAATTTCACCATGTCCTGGATTAGGTGTCATTTGAGGGTAAACTAGGAAACCATATACTTCTAGAGTATCGACATCAGCGAGTATCACGCCTTTCAGATCGTCCTGAAAATAAAATTATCTATTTGTCTTATATTTATATTTTCTTATGATTTTTACGTACGCACTTTTATAGTATATGCACATATTTATTTTTATATTTATTTTCAATTACGGGGTATATTATAATGGATGGAATGCATTATTAAGCACCATCACTATATAAAAGAGCTGCACAAGAGATGTGTTATACAAGAGTATATAATATAATAATTAATGCAAGAAGGCATTAAAAGTTTCAAAATCCCTCACATATCATACCTATAGACCCCTTTCACATCCTTGCGCTTTGTCGCCATGTTTGTGGTGCCTAATGCATATTGTCCAGTATAGGGGAAACATCATTTCTCCTAATTTTTCACTTAATAAAAGTTTATTTCAACAGAACAAATTTTTCTTTTATTCTTCGAGCTAATTAAGAACTAAAAATAAGTCTTTGATTGAGGTTTGAAGCTTCTTTTGATATTAAAAAAATAAAAATGACGTTTTTCCTATGCTGGCTTATGTATTCATAACCAGTAAAATAGCGGCTCTTAAATATGAGTGCAACCGGTCTATATAATAACCTTATTTTTCTTGAAAAAAAAAACAATTTTTTTTCTAACCTCTCAGGGTATAAAATTTGCTCTCCAAGTGATCGACCAATCAGAGGGGTGACCTTAATTTTTTTTTTTTATACAGTAAAGCAGGTACAATATATTTATACTAGGCCTAGTACGGCTGTCCACGCAAAATCTCAACTTTAACTTTATTAAGGACGTAAATTAAAATGTGTCCGAATAAGCGCTGATTTAACAAGAACAGATCAAAACACACTTACTGTTGAGTTTCCATAAATCTTAGGACTTTCAACTAGACAGATATGTTTGTCAGCATTCCAACCAGCAATGTTCTCACATTCAGTAGTTTGTGCTATTTTTTTAGATGTAGAGACAATTCTTCCCTGGAATAAAATAGAAGTATTATTATTATTATTATACATATATAATATATATATATATATATATATATATATATATATATAATTATATAGTATTACCATACCGTAGTGGCGTAGTGAGTATAAGTGAAGCCAATTAATATATAAAACAACAACTTACAGTTGAACTGTATTGAAACATGTATACTTCAACAGTTGGGATGATTAGATCCAAAAATGCTGGCACAAAAAATTTCACTGGAAATGCCGGACAAACCTGTAATATATAAATGAATGAATGAATGAATGAATGAATGAATGAATGAATGAATGAATGAATGAATGAATGAATGAATGAATGAATGAATGAATGAATGAATGAATGAATGAATGAATGAATGAATGAATGAATGAATGAATGAATGAATGAATGAATGAATGAATGAATGAATGAATGAATGAATGAATGAATGAATGAATGAATGAATGAATGAATGAATGAATGAATGAATGAATGAATGAATGAATGAATGAATGAATGAATGAATGAATGAATGAATGAATGAATGAATGAATGAATGAATGAATGAATGAATGAATGAATGAATGAATGAATGAATGAATGAATGAATGAATGAATGAATGAATGAATGAATGAATGAATGAATGAATGAATGAATGAATGAATGAATGAATGAATGAATGAATGAATGAATGAATGAATGAATGAATGACATACCCTAATTAGAGCAATACAATCTACTATGCCACCAGAAACACAGCCTGGATACATCTTGATTTCTTTTGCTTTCCTGTAAGCTCCGTTAGTACAATTCATAGGGGGTTGAGGACATTTAGCACTTAATATTAGATCTGTAGCACTGTTTTCATAGCTGAAATAAGAGAATGCAAAATAGAAAGTTAACTACAATATCCAGTCTTGGGTTTGATACATAAAATTTCTATAACGATAACGATATCGTCACTTTTAAAAGTGTCACCCACGATAACGATACTATAACGATAGTTTTTCGATAACGATTACTATAAATAATAATGCAATTTTTTATTGAATTAAAATATTTTAAATTCTGCTTCATGACTGTACTATACCTACAACGATTAACCGCCTCATTTATATATATATATATATATATATATATATATATATATATATATATATATATATATATATATATATATATATATATATATATATATATATATATATATATATATTTCAAAATTTTGGTAATATTTTCTTATTTTTTGTGCACTTTTCTTACTTTTGTGTGTATTTTTTCTTATTTTTGAAGCATAGCATTATTATTTTTATTTTTATAGATGCAACGATAATATCGTCAATTTTTGTTAATCTATAAATAACGTTTTGATAATTGAATATCGTTATAGTATCGTTATCGTATGTACGATAATCGAAACCAAGACTGACAATATCTATATATATATCATTTGTTAAAAAAATTACTTGTTTTTAAGAATTAACTAAGAAGCCTTCATTATTTTATGCACAATTTTTTATCTTATACATTAAATTGACTGATAAAGGAAGAACTGTTTTGAAGCCGACTATAAGCAATTTCGCTAATATCCGCTTCCGTTTCGACTTACTGCGCATGCGTAGTGAGGAGAAACGGAAGCGGATGTGACCGAAATTGCTTAGAGTCGGCCTCAAAACCGTTGTTCCTTTACTAGTCAATAATCTAACAGCAAAAATTTAGTATTATTTAGGCATTTTGTATTTGCATGATCATTTTAATGTTCTTAAACTTTGTTTTCAATGCTCCAAACTAACAAAAAATGAAGATCACCTAATGTTAGTAATTTTTTTTCCGGAAGGGAAAAGGGTTTACGAACATCATTATTAATGATGATACAGTGATACCCTCTTCAGTCCCAATATACAATGAGTTGTACATAAAAAAACTTGCCAAAAAATCTTTAAACAATAAAAAGAGAGAGAGAGAGATAAAAATATGTGGATTGTTTCAGAAAAAAGCCCTATTCTAGAGCTATTTTGAGCAATTTAGAGTGGGTAGGGGGTCCGTGAAAGTGAGAAAAAGCAAAAAAAAAAAAAAAAAAAAAAAAAAAAAAATCGACAAAAGAGGCATATTTTTGTCATTCTGAGATCCGCACAAAAACTTGGTTAAATTTTACGACAGGGAAATATTGTTTAAAAGGGTCTAGGACTGAAGAGGATAAATTAGGATATGGTCTCTTAAAAAATGTAAAAAAAATTCTGGGATATCACCATGCTAGATTTTAACTTTTTTTTTTTTTTTTTTTTTTTTTTTTGAAATTTTAGTCCTATACGAGCCCAGGTATATGTTACTATTAACTTTTCAATATGGCATCATAATGTTTGGAAATTTTCTTTTTAGATTTCGAGATACAAGCCATCTAAATACACCCTCAATTGCATGTATTTGCCATGTTCAAATATATTAATTTAGAATACTGTGTTTGCAGTATAGCAGAATAACTTATTAGCTTATAATATTATAATTATATTTACTTACGGTTTTAATGGTTCTGATAATGCTACGACGTAAAATTTATTAATTATCACACCACTGCATACAAATCCTGTAGAACTTCTTACATGGGTCTGCGAAATATGAAAATAAATTTAAGTGTGTGAGTGTGCATGTGTATTTCAATGAAGGTTATCAATTTAAAAGTTTCAATGACTTAAAAAATTTAAAAGTATGCCTAGTATTTCTCATTTCAATTTCTCAGAAATCGTTGGGAGTATTTTTTTCAAAAATCCTAAAAAAAAAAGAAAAAAAAAAAAAAAAAGACAAACAAACAAACTAATAATAAAAAAATAAACGTGTTTTTACCATAAGCGTAATGTTGAATTAGGGGACCCTTTTATAGCTCTCCCCGCTTCTCCTCGCGCGTTTAACCGAAAAGTTACATTTAAATATGTAAGAAACACGATAACAATAAGTTATTCGAGTAGCCACAGAATATGGAGCTATATTTTCCATTGATTGGCTGTATCATTTGAATCATGCATTAAAAATAAAAGTAAGCTTTGTGTCGAGTTAAATTTTTGTACCAAATAAAAGTGATTCTAAAACCAAGTTAATATTAATAAAAAAAAAAAAAAAAAAAAAAAAAAATTGAATGGAATGGCATTTTTAGACTATAAAAATATAATATTCCAAAATTACTCAATTGTTTAACTACAAATAAAAAACATAAACATAACATTACACATTAACTGCATTAACTACACATAAATCAACGACTATAATGAATATGGATAAACAGCCATTAAAATAAAACAAAACTATAGAGTTTAATTTCAATAGCAACATAAATAATTTATGCAGTATTTAAAATCATTTGAACTTTTACATCACATAACTTTGGTGAATCAAAAAAGTGCTAAAATTAATGGTGATATTTACGCTCGTTCTGTAAAATAAAGTGAATCTCAATAACAATGATTGGCTGACCAACAAAATAAGACACGTTCATTTTTTTTTTTTTTTTTTTTTTTTTTTTGAGCCGATAAAAGTGAGTCGCATATTGAGACTGGAACTTTTTTTTTGGAAGTTTCTTTCATTCTTATCAAGTTCAAAGTTTTAAAGAAGAAATACAATGATGGACCATTATATGTATAAACGTAGTAAACGTCATAATCAGCTGTTTATAACAAAGGAACATTTTCGAAGCTGGCTCAATATTTGTGTGTATTTTATATATAGAACGAACTTTAAATTTACACCTGTAGTGTATGTATACACATGCCATAACTTACCATAAAACTCGTGTCACGAAGCAAGTAAATGTCTGTGACATTAGTCACGTTGGTCATTCTTGGTTCTATTACTTCTTTTACTCCTGTTAATCTTTTAGTTCTAGATAATTTAGCTTCAGCAACTGTAAATCAGACCTATAAATGTAGTACACACAATAATAATAATAATAATAATAAAAAAAAAATTGAAGACTATTGAAAAATGAACAAACTTATTTCCAACGGCAGTATACATGAAAGCATAGATAAAACGCGTTTTATCAGTAACGGGGAAAAAACAATTCTTCATAGAAATTAAGTATAAAGACGTGCCATGAATTCAATGATCTGCCGTATATATATAGACATATGAGCCAATACGTTGATGAAAAGCCCATTATTGAATTACAATATATATATATATATATATATATATATATATATATATATATATATATATATATATATATATATATATATATATATATATATATATATATATATATATATATATATAATATAAATAATCTTAGAATTTATCTTAGAATTCAACTTAGCTTGAAAAAAAAGATATAACACATGTTACTCAAAGTCTTCTACTTTAAAAACGAGAACAGATATATAACTGAAAGGGTTTGGATTTCGTGTTACACCGTGGCGCGTGTCACATAAGCAGTGAGTAAATTGACATTGAAAAGAAACTTGACTCGACCGGGACTCGAACCCGGATATTTGGTTTCCCAGACCACTACGCACGGTCGGACTGGCAATGAAGGGGCCTCGTCCGCAAAAGGGGTGTAACATTCTCTTTAGGGGCCACAAAGGGGGCGTAACACCCTAGTTACGCCCCTTTTTGGGCCTTAGGGGCCTCCAAACAAGGGGGGCCACGTCCGCAATTGCGGACTTGCTCTTATGGCCAGTCCGACCCTGCCACTACGTTACCATTTACGCTATCGAGGCTCCTTTCTCTCCAACATCATTTACTGCTCATATATATATATATATATATATATATATATATATAACTATATATTTATATACATATAGATATATAGTTATATATCTATATTATTATATAATATAAAGCTGTAAAAATCTCAAAAACGTTTTAGCCAAAGCTGAAATTTTTTATACCCGGTTTGACATGAAAACTGATTTTAGCTCGATTCAAAACGCAAGCCAAATCTTATAAGTATGTATGCTAGAGGTTTAAGCTGTAAACAAGAGCATACCCGAGGTAAATATGAGTAATTATCTAATTATTTAATTTCAATATAAATTTTTAAAGACATATGTTGTGAATGAAAGAAAAAATTCTCAGCCCTATCATTAAAAACTCATTTTTTTTATGCCAGAGAATTGAAGCTATTTAATAAAAATTGCGATCTTTTAGTTCTTATTATTTCCAGAAAATTTTATTGGTTCGTATTCTTTTGATAAGCTTTCCTATATAACGGTCGTAACTCGTAACTTGAACGAAAAGCTTAGAATCCGAGTTAAATTTTAAAGAAATGAGAAATCCGAACAAATTAAAAGTGTTCGTGTGTTTGAACAAGAGGGAAAATACAAACGCAACTTTTTAAAATTTATAAAAATTATTCTATTATAAATAACAATTAATTTTAAAAACTTTTTTTTTAAATTTATATATAATCCATTTCACTTACCATTGTATCCTGCTGCAGATCCATAATTATTAAAAATAAGTATCCCAAGTAAAAAGAGAAAACATATCAATTGTTTCATTTTTTCAATTTGAAAGAATAATTTACTAAAAGTATTTTTCAGTTACATTTATCATATTTTATGAAACTTGTAATACTGGTGGTGCGTGAAATATTTTGTAAGTTTTTATAATACTTTTTAATTTTTTGTTTCACTTTTAAACTGATATACGCATATCATGTAAATTTCATACCATGTATTGTGCATGTGAATTGTCTATTTTTTTTTTTTTTTTTTTTTTGTATTCCAGCTTCAAGATAATAGTTATTTTTTATATCTTTTTTTTTATGTAGGTAATTTATTTATTTTTTACTGATTTATATAAGTGGTATGTATAAATGTGTACACGACTATTATTTTCGTTATTTTTTTTTTTTTTTGCGCAGTTATCTAAGGTTGATGGCTACAAGGAATGATACTGAAATTTTTCAAGTTAAAAACAAAGAAGAAAAAAGAGAGAGAGAGAGAGAGAGAAGAAAAAAAGGTGGGAACATTATATATATATATATATATATATATATATATATATATATATATATATATATATATATATATATATATATATATATATATATATATATATATATATAATATATATCTATATATATAATGCTCTCTCCATTTCTGCGATTTTTGTTTTTTTATTTTATTGGCTTATGACTTGTTTCTATAGGTATTGAAACGCTATAAAATCTTATAATTAGTTGACTGGTGATATAAATATATGATATATACGTTATTGTATACAAATTTATTTGTTTTTAATACCAATTTTAAGCAAATAATTTTTTGTTTACAAAAAAAATATATTGCAGTTACTAGCGCTATCTACTATCTAGTGTTATCTATCACGGAGCATTAAAAAAAAAGTGATTGAGCATGGAATATAATATAATTACATTCCTGGACCATTCTGTAAAGCCCCACAAACTTGGAAGAAATATAAATAATAATAAGATTAATAAGACTAAAAACATTAATGATAATGATTTAATTTATGATAATTTAAATAATAATAATTTAATATGTATTAGGATTGCCAACAGTAGCAAACCAATTCTGATAATCTTCATGCCCAAGATAAATAACAATTTCAGCACCATCTCCAACCTCTTGGGACATTTTTAGAAATCCAATGTAGTCACCAAAATGAGGAACACCACCACCTTCGTAGAAACTTGTCACAATCATACTTGATGCTTCGTCCTGTGAATGTAAGTATGTCAATCAATCAATCAATCAATCAATCAATCAATCAATCAATCAATCAATCAATCAATCAATCAATCAATCAATCAATCAATCAATCAATCAATCAATCAATCAATCAATCAATCAATCAATCAATCAATCAATCAATCAATCAATCATTAAACAATATATTGATCAATTGACTAATCAATCAAGAATCAAGCAATGTATTAATCAATTGACCAATCAAACAATCAGTCAATGAATCAATCGACCAATCAACCAGTCAATCAATCAACAAATAAGCAATGAAATCCTGATTTTAAAATTAAGCATATGAATCAATCTATCACTAAAAAAAACTGATTTTAATTAGGTAAAGTATATCAATCAACCAATCAATCGGCTTATCAATCAAACAATAAATGGATTTATCAATTGATTGATTGATTGATTTATCAATGAAAGTAATAAAACAAACAACATACTAATGATTCACCGAAAATGGTCCAATCTTCTGCAAGACACACGTGCTTCGGTAATTCTAATTGTGGTACATTCTTACACTCGCAATACTCAGCAATGCGCTTGTGACCAATGATGAACTCATCCTGTAATATCAACGAGCTAATCACTAACGTTATTTCATCATTTATTCATTCATAATCATAAACATAAAAAATTGTGGGCAACATACTTCAAATTTAAAGACCAATTCACAATATGGAAAAAAATTTAATTACATACGGATATAAAATAAAATCACTTAAAAAATAAAAGTTTAAAATTTGTACATATAAATTTAAAAGGGATATCTTAACTACCTTTTATATTTTAAGTATTGCCAAGAGATATGTATCTCTCATTAAAACACTTAAAAATATAGTGTTCAAAAAAAAAAAAAAAAAACGAAAACGAAAACGAAAACTTGAGCACGTTCAGATAATACAATTTTTTTAACGTTAGATAACAAAACAAAAAGAAAATTACATTTTCTGAATATCATGATTTTTTTTTAAATATATTGTAGACATTATTGTAAGCTTTTTTGCAGCTCCGAAAAACATTTTATTTATATATACTGTATATATATATATATATATATATATATATATATATATATATATATATATATATATATATATATATAATATTCATTTTTAATTTTAAAGTTACGACTAGAGGTGATAAAAATTACCTGCCAACACTTACCAAATGGTAGATCACTCATAATTTAATTCGATAAGCAAAATTATTTTCAAAATTACGTTGCTATTTTTTATTTAATTAATAGCACATAATTAAATATCACATACAATAAGACACAATTAGGACCATTGTATATTAAATACAGATATTTATTTATATATATAATTATATACTTTATTTTAATTGTATTGTGCTTACCGTAGCTTCCATATAATTGTAAGTTAAAAATCCAACATGAGTTTCAATATTTCTATAATCTGGGTACAAAGAAGGTACAGGTACGTAATCAAAATGTTCTGGAGGCCATTTTGGACAGCTCTGTGGAATTAATTTAAGATTGCATCAATTTTGTTTTTATGATATTTTACAGTACTAGTACAGCAAGTTATTTTAAAAATGGGACAAAAAGGATTTTATGTATTTTTTCCGAACCAATATACGAGTCGATGAATAACAATGAGAGAGGTGTTCACTGCTGCACTTCTCCACCTTTTACTTGACTTCTATTATTTTGATGATCGAATTGGTTAAGTCAGGAAGCAAGTCGTCTAAGGCGATGAGTAAACAACATGCAAACAAGAGAGAGAAGGAACAATGGGTGGCCGAGCACATTTTGATGTGCTTTAAGAATAAGAATCTTTATTGACCCAGGCAGTTCATAGTAACAATCAAAGTTACAGCAAGCATTGGTCTTGTCAAATAAAACTTATAATAATAATAAAAAAAAAAAATTAATAATAATACGAACAAAAACAACAAGAATACAAAATAAAAAATGAATCACACAACCATAAGAGCTCTATTAAACGATGTACAAACATTATAATGAAGTTTGAGAAAATTTGTTATTATCTGTATAATATTCCAATTTTGTATGGGTGTTGAACATCAATACATCAATATCATCTATTTTTGAATCTTTATCAAAAAAGGATCCTAAAGTATAGTATTCTTTATGAAGCAAAGTTTTTTTAAGCAGATTTTTATAAAGATTATCATTATTTACATTTCTTAAGATAGAAGGCAAATTGTCATAAATTTTAGCAGTTGCATAATATGGACTTCTTTCAAATAGTTTAGTAGAATGTTTTGGTACAGCTACTTTGGAATTATTACGAGTGTTATAATTATGTATGGTGTTATTTGTTTTATAGGAAGTTTGTTTGATAAAAGTCAAGTAAAAGACAGAGAAGTGCAGCAATGAACACTTTTCTTATTGTATGCATCCTCGTATTGCGGAAAAAATACGTAAAATCTTTTGTGTCCCATTTTTAATAAAAATCGCTCTACATATTGATAAACATGCAGCTAATTTATGTACATATTACGTTCTTAAATATATAGTTATTAATTAAACATTTAAATTGTTAAAGATAGCTTCATTATAATATAATAGTGTATTATAAAAGAAATATCCACCAAAAGGTATAAGATTGTTTTTTTTTTTTTTTTTTTTTTTACTCAAACTTTTCTAGAATTAATTTATAATATGCACATTACACACGATTATGAGAACATATTATATTTTATAATTTAAATGCAGAGCTTGTTTTTCTTATTAGAAAATTATTGAAAATTTAGTGAAAGTTTTGGAATTTGTTAAAATATAAAATAATATATTGTCATAACCATATAAATGTGTGATTTTGTGACGGGAGAGGTTTAGCCCTAATGAGGGTGGGTAAACACCCCCTTTGGCCTTTACTCATGCGTTTTCAGAATTGGCTAGTGGAATTCTGGACCTCCAACCCCCTCTGTATTCAACACTGACATTAACCGCATAGCAATTACAAATATTACAATATATGAAACGTCGAAATTATAATACAATATTTTATAGAAATGAACTTAAAAATATCTATATTGCAGCTTTTTATTAAATAATAATAATAAATTAAAGAAAAGAAAACTAATTGGTTAAAATAAAAAAGGGACAATTATGCTGTTATGTGCTTTGCTTATTTGTTTATTCATAACGTTAAACAAGCAGCAGTAATTTCATATTTTGTTTATCAATATTTCAATATTATCAATACCGCATGATTATATTATATCAATAAAAAAAAGTAATAAAAAAATTAATATAGCGATATAATGAGAAAGACCAAACAAATCGTTTTGAAAAGTGACCGTCGAAAATTTTTCTAAGTTTTGAGTTTATTAAGTATTTTTTATTCCTTTTTTTAAAATCGCGATATGAAGTCACAGTCAGTATTTTTTGCGTAAGTCACCCACTCCGACATCATATCACGGTTTTCAAAAATTTATTAAAAATACTAAATGAACCAAAAAATTATAAAATTGCTCATTAATTGATTCAGAACAATATCTTCTTTTAGAATAATATATTTATAGACCGGTTGCACTCATATTTAAGAGCCGCCATTTTATTGGTCAGGAATACATAGGCTAGCAAAGGAAAAATGTCTTTTTTATTTTTTAATATAGTAAAAGAAGCTTCAAACCTCAATCGAAGCCTTATTTCTAGCTCCTAATAAGCATGAAGAATATGAGAAAAATTCGTTCCGTTGAAAGAAACTCTTTGGAAAATTAGGAGAAATGATGTTTCCCCTATGCTGGACAATGCACTAGGCACCACAAACATGGCGACAACGCGCAAGGATGTGCAAGGAGTCTATAGTACTGTTTGTCTCCCTCAATAGTTATTGTTTATATAATTGATAAACATACCCTAATAAGATATAGGCAGTCAATATATGCAGGGCAATCAACAGGGTCATTGTAAGCGAGCACTTGACGAGCCTGTCTTAGGATTCCCTCTGATCCTCCATTCAAAACACAAGAGGAATCCAATGGACTCAAACACATTGAAACCAAATACATGTAGCTTAAACTATTTAAATCTGCATCTGCGTAACTGTGAAGTATAATACAAATTGACGTGGATTAGCTATTTAGAATCATCGTACGTAAAATTATATTAGGTATTAATTTTTAAATGTTTCTATTGGCATGGTATTAGTTATATCTATATAAAAAGAAAGAAAAGAGAAAGAAAAAAGAAAAAAAAAAAAAAAAAGAAAAGAAAAGAAAGAACGAAAGAAAGAAAAGAATAGAATAGAATAGAATAGAATAGAATAGAATAGAATAGAATAGAATAGAATAGAATAGAATAGAATAGAATAGAATAGAATAGAATAGAATAGAATAGAATAGAATAGAATAGAATAGAATAGAATAGAATAGAATAGAATAGAATAGAATAGAATAGAATAGAATAGAATAGAATAGAATAGAATAGAATAGAATAGAATAGAATAGAATAGAATAGAAAAGAAAAGAAAGATCAAAGCATGCATGGGCCCGCAATGCTAAAGGATATAAAATTAGGGGATACCCAAAACTTTTCTCGATCATCTCACCGAATACCTCGATTTTCATTATATAGAGACCAAAGAAAGTTTTAAGTAAAAATAATGGTTGTACCAACAAAATAAATACTATGCAGTATAGTACCTTACCTTCAATTTGCTTATATACACGAAATAAAAAATAATAAAAACAATAATAATAATTATATTTAATGCCAATTAAGTCATAAAAGTTAAAAATGTTCAGCATTATTATACTTATTTCTTCTTTCATTAACATTTATGCTTTCTATTCTATTCTATTCTATTCTATTCTATTCTATTCTATTCTATTCTATTCTATTCTATTCTATTCTATTCTATTCTATTCTATTCTATTCTATTCTATTCTATTCTATTCTATTCTATTCTATTCTATTCTATTCTATTCTATTCTATTCTATTCTATTCTATTCTATTCTATTCTATTCTATTCTATTCTATTCTATTCTATTCTATTCTATTCTATTCTATTCTATTCTATTCTATTCTATTCTATTCTATTCTATTCTATTCTATTCTATTCTATTCTATTCTATTCTATTCTATTCTATTCTATTCTATTCTATTCTATTCTATTGATTATTATTGTGATTTTTTTCAAAAGTATAATACAACATTAAAAAAGATTTAAAATTATTACCAAGTCTCTAAAAATTATTTAAAAAATCGTATAGAGTAATTAAAAGTAAATCATATTCAGTTTGTTTCTTCTTAGGTCCTAAATTGTATTAATTAATTACTCAGTGAAAGTCTTGCTATCGCATATGTGTGATAATATAATGATAAAAACAATTGTACAAACTCCCTTCATTTCAGACATTTAACGAACAAAGAGAAAAAAAATATATTCTGCATGCACTTTACGCACACGGAAATAAACGACATTTTTTGTCTATCATACAAATCATTATTACAAGCAAAATTGTACTATTATATCTAAAATGAACAATGTTACAAAAAAAAAAAAAAAAAAAAAAAAAAAGTGTTATAAAAATTAAAAAACTCAATTATCATTACGATAATTTATCTTCATAGTTGTAGTTATCATGCGTACTTAAACTATATAGATATACCTTATCATTAAATAATAGTTCAGGTATGTTATAAATTACTATACTGTATATATGCCAAATGATTATTTATTCTACGTTTTTATGCCATAATTTATTCGATATATACACACGGACAAAAATAAATACGTTATAAATATGCTGGCTCATTTCCAGCACAATTTGTTCAATACAGCATAATTTATGCTATATTGTACAATAAATATGTTAAATAGCATAAATATTATGTTGTACAGCATAATTATTTATATTGTTCCAATTTAGCGTCAATTATGATAGAATATAGCATAAATGCAGCATAAATTACTAAATTTATTCTTTTCGTGCAATCAAGGTAAATAAAAAATATTTCGTAATTCAATTTTTTTTTTATTATATTTTTTTTCTTATTGCAAAATGATGTAAGTTTTTGTGCTTCGGCACATGAAATAATGAAAATCACCCAATAAGCATTTTTTAATAAAATTATACGCACAGAAATTACAAATAACGTAATTTATGCTGAGTTTATGTCATATAGCATAGTCTTATTTATCCTAAATTTCAACATCACAAGCAACTACGTTATAAAACAGAAAAGTAATTCTGCTAAAAGAAATAGTTCTATTATTCAGTATAACAAAAATTGTGTTGTAAAATTATAAATAAATGTTGCTAAAAATACAGTAGGCCAGTAAAATTACGTGGGGTATGTCTAATTTTCTCCATAATCATTATTTATGAGTAAGGTAATAGGTTTACGAACCACCCTATATTCAGTAATTTTGAAAAATGTTAAAAATTTAATTGTGACGTCATCAAAAAAATGGAAATAAAATCACCGTTCCATAAAACAAAGGTAGTTTTAGTTGTGATTTTAATGGTGCCAGAGGCCAAATTTTAAGATATTTGGAAAATTAGTAATTATTTACTTTCAAGATTTCTTTCTGGCTCAAAATTTTACGTACAAAACAAATGAAGTCAAAATATCGAAATAAATTAACGTGTCTGTACGTGTCTTGTATATACATTCTGTACATTAAAGTATGCTTACCTTGCCAAATGATAAGATGACGATACAGAAAAATATTTGTTTATAATAATTGCATTTCCTACTGGTGTTCCGTCAAATTGAACATACGCCTGTAAAGTAAATAGATCTGCATTATAGTTACGTTTACAAACTATGCATTAATATATAGAATAAATGAAATTAACCAATAAATAATTAGCATTTTTAAATGAAAGTACCAGAAAATCATTGAAACGTTTGACACAATTTTCAAAAAATAAAATAAAAAAATGAAAACTTCAATTTGCAGTAAATAAAAAAAAAAAAAAAAAAAAAAAACACAGTTCCAATAATACAGCGATGATTTTATTTTACTTACAAGATACTTTGCTTGTTCTAATTCAGCTTGAGTTCCCAGTGTGTGTCCATATAATCTTGGACGTCCTCTCATTTTATTACCTGCAAAATAATATTATTTAAATTAAAAAAAAAAAAAGTTTAAATGAAGTATCATATTTAAATAAAATTTCAAACCACCAATTATTAAATTTTTTTTTTTTTTTTGTTAATAATTTTAAAATTTAGTAAGTTCTTTTAGGTTTTAATTTCTAGCTACCATAAAAATTATGCATACAGATTACTTTTACTTTTTATATATATATATTTTTAATGCATTATTAATGATTTCTCTTCTTAATAGCGCGTGTGTGTTCTTATTTTTTTATTCTTTTTCAATTCTAATTAGCCATCTAGCATTTGCTTAAATCAATGTTTTGTCCATTTATTTATGCTATATTGCACATAATATGTTATATTAATTAAAAACCAAAATCACAATTTAAGAAATTTAAAAGCTATAATAAAACTTTTTTTTTTTTTTTTTTTTTTTTTTTTTTTTTGTAAAAAAGTACGTACTTCTTAACCTTGTAAAATTGATTAAATTTGATGCATTAATACAAACAGTTCCAAGAAGCACAAATACCATTGAACGCCACATTTTGAAGTCAACTGTAAAAATAAATTATTAATACAATAGTTTTATTGTATGTTTATAATACATAAAAATAAATGAGTTCCATTTCATTTTCTTTTATATTTTATCAGTTCTTTTTGGTGATTAAAACTAGTAAATAGAATAGATAATTTAAAAAAGAGAGAATATAATAAAACAATTAAATAATATAATTGAAATACGATAGTGATATAAGTGAAATTGAGGCATTACTTTTCTTGTGCGTAGTTTTTAATTTTCTTACTTTTATTTTTTAATAGTTAAACCATAGTGTTGTTGTTATATTTTGATATAGGAAAGCTGTTCGTAAACCCTGTTCTCTGCTCCTAAAATGACGATCAACGTTGGTTAATCAAATGGAATCCGCATTTTTTTTTTTTTTTTTTTTTTTTTTTTTTTTTTTTTTTTCAAGAAAAGAGGATTTGCGAACAATACTCTAAAATGCAAGATTTTATCACGTTCCATTTCTTTACGGAGGATTATTAGTAAAAAATAAATAAAATATATCTTTGTTATTTTTCAACTTAACATTTTTAATGAAATTTTTTACTTAAAAAGGATAATCATATCATAACTTTAAATTGAAGTAATTAGAATTTATATGTAATATTTTTTTTTTTACCAGTGCAATATAAGATATAAAACAACTTCAATAATGAAAAAAACACAAAAGTTCTTTATTTTTTATATTCACGAATCTTGAATTTCTATTGACTGATAAAAGAACAACTGTTTTGAGGCCGACTATATGTGGATGTGAGTGAAATTGCTTACAGTCGGCTTCAAAACAGTTGTTCCTTCATTAGTCAATATCATGGTCTTAAATTTAAATAAAAATAGTTAACTTATTAATTTGAAAGCTGAATGACGTTCTATTTTCATAAATTCCAACTTTTTATTTTTTAATTATCTTGAATTGAACTGTCTCCATGTTGATCATACAGATCCCGCATTTTTATGTAATCAATTGTATGAAATTTACTATATATTAATTACTAACAGATAATAAAATTTAAAAAAAATCTATAAATAATATTTATAAAATTATAAAAAACATATTGTTTTTTTATAAAAAAAAATACACAGTTACAATATTTTATAAAATAAATATACATAAAAAATTATATACATGCTGATTTTTAATAATTGTATAATAACAGCAATTTTTATTTTAATTTTAAAAAGTTTTATAATATGCAAACTAGAAATAAAACCAAACTTACATACAAAAATTTATAATTTTATTGAGCACTTATTGTTATACAAGTAAATACATTTGACACATAAATTTAAAAATTGTCAGAATAGATAAAATGAAGTTGTATTGAGCAAGCATTTTCTTATAGTAGTGTCTTCTTTATTCCAGTTTGTTTCCAGAACGTCCAGCACTGTAATTAAATAAACAATCAAAATAATACACACACAAACATACTTGGGAAAAAAACAAAAAAGGTTGAAAATCTTGCATCACACAGTTTTACAATATTTAAAGTAATGTAGAATTAACGGCTTTGATGTCACTAAACGTTCAAACTGTTAAAGTAAATGACTTCACAAACGTTAGAATCGCGATGAAAGAAACGATGAAGTTGGCCGTTGCAATATTTAAAAATTGTAAGACTATATGTACAATCATTTCCAAGCCTGTTTTTTGGCTTTTTGGAGTGTTGCAAAATAAATCAAATGACTTTTCGCAAAAGATATCCGCGAAGCAAGAAAAATATGTTCCCTAGTCTCCCCCCCCCCCTACTCTCTCTCTCTCTCTCTCTCTCTCTCTCTCTCTCTCTCTCTCTCTCTCTAGTGTTACAATAAACCACCAATTTGCAAAACTCACTACTAGAAATATGTTATTAACAAATTTCCCATAGAGATCCCAAAGTAAATTCATAAGTTTCCCCACATGTTTAAAAAATAAAAAAAAAAATGGAAAATATTTTCACGCTTTAAAAACCCACTAAAAATAATAATAAATGAATATTTGAAATATGAAGTGTAAAATCCAATTCCTCTAGTTCCACTCACCAGCCTTGCACCAAATCTTCATCCTCACAACTGCCAGTCTCCTCGCTGAAAGCTCTGCCTCCTCCACACTTAAATCTCCTTGGTCTTCCCTCGATACATATGTAATAACGAGCGCAGTCGTTGTCTGGAGATCTGAATGAACGGTAGAACCCTGCAGGTCCGAGAGGACCGACGTTCTCTTGTGGACATGTGAAGCCAAGGAATGCTAAGAAAATATAATAGTTCATAATATAAGTTCATTTTATATATATGACTTTTATTTTATAATTCTGTTTACGAACATTGCCTTATGTATGATAAATTGATAATGAATTAAAAAAAATATGAAGCTATTTTTTATTATTATATTATTATTTATTTATTTGGTGGTTTCCGAAATAACAAATTAACAATTTGTATTTTTTTCTTAAATGCAACGGTTTTTCATATTTTTTCAGTGGTTTTGGTAAGAGTACCTGTTATTTTTTAGTGATAGTAAAGCCCTTGTCATCTTACTTTTTTTTATCATTTAGAATACTAGATTGTTAACCATACCTTATTATCCATGAATTAGACACCAACACGTTGATTTTGTGTTTATTTTCATTTATTTTCTTTTTGACGGTTATTTCACGCATCTGACGTCACAATGTACCGGTGCCAATCCCAGTCACCACTCTGGTCACGTGATAAATTTAAGCCCCTCCCTCAAGTTCTTTACCCCTATCAAAGCCCCATCTGTACATTGTGACGTCAGATACGTGATATAACAGTCAAAATGAAAATAAATACAAAATTCACGTGTTGGTGTCTAATTCATGGCTAATAAGGTATGGTAATTATCAATCTAGTATTCTAAATGATAAAAAAGTTAGTTTACAAGGGCTTTAAAGAGGACTATATTATATATGCAACACGATGAAGAAAATGCAGATTAACTTTCTTACCCTCAGCATCACAAGTCTCCACTTGGTCAGCCCAGTCACACTTGAGGATGGTTGGATTGAAGGCTAGACCCTCTGGACAATCAAACACGTAACCACGTCCATCAGCGCAGTTGATAAACTGACCGCAGTTAGCAGAATCTCCAAGAGGGAAGTAGCCGAACTGATGTGGACAATCACCTGTGGGCCGGGGCTCCTCTGGGAAAATAACGTAAAATACTTTTAGTTAAAGCCTTGTTCACAATGGACTTTTTCTAAGTTTTCTTAAGTGAAAATGCAAATTTTTTCCACTTAAGAACGATTGGTGTTCACAATGAAACTATTGTTGCACTTAAGAATTTTCTTATTTGGTTTCACTTAACAATTTTTTTTTCTTAATTTTTCTTAAGTAGCTAATTAGAAGAATTATTTGAATTTACGTAATAATCAACAAGGGTTTGATTCTTACGTAAATTCAAATAATTCTTCTAATTAGCTACTTAAGAAAAATTAAAAAAAATTGTTAAGTGAAAGTTCTACGTAAAAAATGAAGAAAAAAATTTCTTAAGTGGAAATCAAACTTTTTTCTTAATTTGAAAAAATTAGCGTTTTCACTTAAGAAAAGTCCATTGTAAACGAGGCTTAAGGGTTGTATATATTTCAGAATTTAAAAAAAGAAACTTAGAAACTTTATCATGCCATTTAAAAGTTAATAGTAACAGCTACCTATGATAAAATTTTCAGAACCCGTGACCATCAGATAAGAGAGAAAATAATTATTGAAATTAACATGGGGTCTTATCGGACTATAACTATAAAAAAATCATAATTTTAAATCTACCACATTTTTTTTTTTTTTTTTTTTTTTTTTACGTTTTTGAAGATACCATATTCTAATTTATCACTGCGTGCAAAATTTCAGATTTTTTTTCTTTACAATTTTTTATTCAAATCCCGCAGTACCTGTTTTCCCACCTTAAGGGGGAAAAAAGTGATACTTTTAATAGAAAAAGTCAAGCGTAAAAAATTGTTAAGAAAAATATTTGTACGTTTATCTCATGCACATTTATATAAAAGTCCCACCAATTGTAACATCATTTACGATCTTTTATCGTTAGATAATTTACATTTTATTTGGCGTCAAAATTAATATAGTTCTACAAAATACGTATAAAACTTATGGGAAAACTGCACTATAAGGTACAGTTTTTTTTTTTAGGTTACACAAGACAAATCAAGTATGGAGCATACACAGATATTTCAGATATCCTTGATATAAGCTATAGTATAGTATTTTTCACTATAACGTTTAAGTTACGTGCGTTGACACGCATAAACGGATTAACAAACTTGAAACAATGTAAACAAATGGAGCCGTTCCCCATAATAAACGGCTACATTTGATTACATTTGAACAATACTGAAGAAGTATACTCACGTCTTGCCTCTCTGCCAGTACAGTCGACGTCACTAGGATAAGTACAAGGGTAGCTAAAGAACTTGGCCTTGTCATTGAAGACCAAACCATCAGGACAAAGTTTCTCACTAGCTACTCCGTCCTCGCACTCCAAATATTTGTCACATTGTCTCTGGTCTGCAAAACGTCCGTTATTCTCAGGACAATTTTGTGCCCATGTGGCTGAAAACAGAAACATTATTTTGAAGTTATTTATAGAATTAAATAATCGTTTTTATTGAAATTTTTGAAAGAGTGAGGTTTAGGGCTAACAAAATGTCTGACCAAATCTTAAACCTAACACCAACTGAAAAAAAATCATGGTAGCATACTCTATTTATAACTTAACTATATAATAATAGAATTTACGTATATAGCAAAAACTATTACTGCACGGACAAAAAAAAAAAAAAAAAAAAAAAAAAAAAAAAAAAAAAAAAAAAAGTAATAATATGCAAGCTTATTTTCAGTACAATTTGTTCAACCTAGCATAATTTATCTTATATATTCTTTATAATTTACATGGCATAAATATTAATTCGTACAGCATAGTACAGTTTAGTATAATTTTTACTATAATGATATAAATACAGCATAATTTACGTAATAATTTATTTGTTTTATCTACTAGTTTTTTTTTTTTTTTTTTTTGTTGTTGCTTAAAACACGTTTAGGTATACCTCAGTAAAAAAAATAAATAAAGTTTTCCTTATCAAAATTTTTTTCCTAGTCTCACAATCGCAGTGTAGTGATTTCCTTAAATAATAATAATAATAAAATAGAGCCAAGAGAGGTTAAGGTTCTGCAATGCTAAAAAGACATTATAGAAAATTAAGGGAGCATCCTTTCCTCGTCACCGTCACGTCGCAACATTTCAGCATCTATTGCCATAAAACCCTTGTCAACTTACTTTTTTATCATTTAGAATACTAGATTGATAATTACCATACCTTATTATCCATGAATTAGACACCAACGCGTTGATTTTGTGTCTATTTTCATTTTGACTGTTATATCACGTATCTGACGTCACAATGTACAGATGGGGCCGTGATAGGGGTAAAGAACTTGAGGAAGGGGCTTAAATTTATCACGTGACCAGAGCGGTAACTGTGATTGGCGGCGATACATTGTGACGTCAGATACTTGATATAACAGTCAATATGAAAAAAATGAAATTAAATTTAAAATCAACGTGGTGGTGTCTAATTCATGGATAATAAGGTATGGTAATTATTAATCTAGTATATAAATGATAAAAAAGTAAGTTGACAAGGTCTATAATAAAATCGTTACTATGTGGCCCCCTCTCCTTCTACTATAAAAAAAGTAAGTGTAAATGTATAAACAAAATAAATAATTACTATAAATAAACTTAATATATTAATAATAGGTTTTTATAAAGAGGCCCTATAAAAGGTTTACTATACATGATCACCTGACAAGCAAATTAAAACTGTGCTAATTTAAATCAAGTTTTACGCCTAACAAGTTATGCAACTTATTTAACAAACTAGTATTTCAGGTTGCATATTTTACAATTTATTAAGGGGCCAAGGTTAAGCAAGGAGGAAAAAGAGAGTAAAATTATTAAACTTTCATTTTTAACATTTTCTTTTCTTAAAATTTTATGCATGTATGCACATTTAAAATGACTATTATAATATAATATCTTTCACAAGTTTTGTTTAAGTTATATTATGTATATGGATTATTTGCATGTTTATGACGAATTGGAATGTAATTTAAAATAAGGAAAAAATATTAATTATTGTTCATGCAAATATCACGTCAGATATTTGTCAGAAATTTCTGTATGTGATAAAAATACTAAACTAACTAATAAAAAGCTTGAAAGTTGAACACGTTAAAGCTCTTGTCAACTTACTTATTTATCATTATTAGAATACTAGATTGATAATTATCATACCTTATTATCCATGAATTAGACACCACCACGTTGATTTTTTATTTATTTTCATTTTGACTGTCATGTCACGTATCTGACGTCACAATGTACCACCGCCAATCACAGTCACCGCTCTGGTCACGTGATAAATTTAAGCCCCTCCCTCAAGTTCTTTACCCCTATCACGGCCCCATCTGTACATTGTGACGTCAGATACGTGATATAACACTCATAATGAAATTAAATACAAAATTAACGTGTTGGTGTCTAATTCATGGATAATAAGGTATGGTAATTATCAATCTAGTATTCTATATAATAAAAAAGTAAGTTGACAAGCCGGGCTTTAAGTATTATTGACATGACGTGTAACTTTGATACGCGTCGACAGATAAACAATGTTGGAACAATGTAAACAAATAATGCTGTTCGCAAACCCTCTTCTCTGCTCCTAAAATGACGATCAACTTTGGTTATTAAATGGAATGGAATGGAATGCCCATTTTTTTGGTGCAAGTGAACAGGGTTTACGAACAATACCAATGCAGCCGTACACATGCAATTTTCAAAAACAATTTTAACGGTTCCATTATACGTTAAATTTGTTAAATTTACGTGTCTTGTTAGACTATGCATATAAGTATTCATTATCATTGAAAAAAAATTTTTTTTTTTTTTTTAGGCAGTACTGTTCTCAAAAATATAAAAAAAAAAAAAAAAAAATTCTCCCCAGTAGCGTAATGTTAACTTATAAGTCTTATTATTGCACCTTTTTTTAGCATGTCTCTGATTGGTGCAATTTTACCACTGATTACTTCATAATGTACAGCTCTGGTTAAGAATTTAACGCTAGATTCTACTATGTTTTTAGAATCATTTATTTTATGAAATTAAGTAATGTTATTAAATTTGCTTACATTTTTTAATTTTATCTCATAAATATTATTAAAAGAAAGATTATCTATTTTTACTATTTATGAATATTAAATATTTTTTAATTTATTTATGTTTGTAAATTTATATATATTACAACATTTTTAAATATTAAAAAGTATAATAAAAAACAATATTTATTATATTTAAATTAAATAAAATTTTATTTTTAATAACGTATAACGTGGCCATGTATCACGCATTGGATGGGTTTCCGCCACATGCATGATGCATGACTTAACTCAGTGGCGAAATTTTTATAGAGAAGAGATGGGAATGAGTTAATTATTTTACATTTCAGTATTTAATTAAGTCGTTCTCTCTCATCTTATAAGCAATAAACAAAGTCCTCCTAAATCAGCACAGAAATATAAAAAAAGTGATATTAATTAAATAATTATCACTAATTCCATTTTTAATGGTCCGAGCTATCAAATTTTGTGCAGTTTCAAGCAAGCATTGTAAAAAGAAATTCTATATTGGTTATATGTAATGATCGGTGATAGAAAATGCTGCAATTTTTTTTTTTTATTAACTTAACACGTAAAAGTGGTATTAGTCCTTATAAATTATTTGACTTCGGTGCAGAAACTAAAATTATATTTTTAATTACATTAATAAATCAATTTAAACATTCACTCTCTTATGATATTAAAGGTGAGGAAAATAAAAGGTATGCAGTTGTAAAAAGATAAATTTTGAAATAAAATCTTAAAACAGGATTTGCATAAATATTTCGCACGAATCCTCTCCAAGGTCAAAGGTCATAATCAACAAAGACGCTGTTGGTAACCTTGGTTACCATAGTGGAATTTTCCTATTTTGTTAACTTTGGATTTTATACGTAAAATAAATTTTATTTTTCTTCAATTTCAAGGTTAAAAAAAAAAAAAAAAAAAAAAAAATCACAAAAGGATTTTATTTTTCTTTATTTTTGCAGATTTTTAAGCTGAAGATTATTAATACGGAGTATATTTTGTTTGTTTCCTTGTTTATTAATTTATTTTTTGCATTGAAAGGATTTCATTAGTTTACTCAAAGAAATTTATCAAATTTAGTATTATGTTTTGTTTTTTTACCAAATCTAATATTAAATTTGGAATGAAAATTTGCGGGCGGTGATAATGTTACATTATATACAATGTAATATAACAACTACCACATAATTATATATAACGCATTAGCACTTGGTCCATTTTTGAAACATCTCATTACAACTTAAAAAAGAAAAATTATCAAAATCACTTCCTGCTTGCTAAAGTAAAAATTGAGAACTTGAGAAAATGTAAAATATAAATATCATGCTAGAACTTAAATAGTAAATTCTGTATAAATGATTATCACTGTCGCGAAATGTCAAAATGTAATAATAAATTATTCAAACACTCAAGGCTTTGCTAACAGAAAATTCATTTCACGATCTGCAAGATTGCAATAATAAAATAATTGTAATGCAAGTCATCTTTTTCTTGGCTAGGTACCAGCTTTAAAATTATTTATTTACATAGTGTAGTATAACGTTTTTAATTAAAATTATACAAATACAAATTTGATAAAATTAATTTAAATTTAAAAAATATTAATTATTTAAAAAAATTATTTTATTAAAAAAATTATTTTACTAAAAAATCATATGTAAAGTTTTAAAAATTTAAAAATATTTATTTTTAATTTTAAAACAATATACATTATCATTTTTATTTTGTATAATTTTTATTTTATTTAAATTTTTATTTTATTAATATAATCTAAATCAACCAAGTACATATTTATATTTTCCTTAAAGAAGTAATTTGTTTGCATCCTATTTAAATCAATCGCAGAGTAATCGTCTAATGAACTGAAATTTTGAGATAGAGACACTGGTATCTCAGTTGAGATTAAAGGGTATTCGCCATGTTAGATCTCTCAATAACATGGGTAGCATAAGGAAAACAACTAATTTTACCAGTTTAAACATTCTAAGCAATATTTTTGAGAGCATTGTTGCTGTTAATATAGGTTGAATTAGTATCTCAAGAATGTAAAATAATAAAAACTAAAAAATTAAACGACTTCCCAAGAAAAATAACCAAAATCGAAGTTTTCCTATGCTGAGCAATGTTATTCATTACTCCTGTATGGCGTCCAAGTGCATTAAATACGATGACATGCGCATACACCCTATATAGAGACTGCAAATGCGATCAAATTTATTTCACAAAATAAAATTTGCATTGTATGAACGGATCTTTAAAATATAGTATAGTACACGAAAGCAAAAAAAAAAAAAAAAAAAATCATAATAGTTGTTTGTATTTCGATACCCTAGAACTAAATATAAGATATAAGATTTTATTACGTTCTATGTCTTTACAGAGTAGAACAAGTCAAATAATACAAAATACATCAACACAATAATAACATGTAGAATCACTATATGTTTGTTATACATTATATTAAAAAAATTAGGCTAGTTATACTTTACGTTATTACATGCAAGAAAATCAGCAACACTATAAGCCATATTGTCAAATATAGATATCTCTGGACCATTCTTTTAAAAATTCTACTAATTCTAATTCTACTAATTCTAATTCTACTAATTCTAATTCTACTAATTCTAATTCTACTAATTCTAGCATTCTACTAAAAAAATACTTACAGGCAAATAAAATCACAAATAAAACTGAAAAATTCCACATTATATAAGACCTCCACATCACGTATTAATATAATGGTTAATAGTCAAAAGAACACTAAAAGTAAAAGTAAAAAACAGAATGAAGATTCCATATAAAAATATTTTATAATATGTCTTTAGGTCAAACATTTGTAATGCGCTCCCACTATATTATGGACTCATCTTCATTTTTAAATTAACCAATGAAAAGAGATCTTATTTCAAGTTCAACCAATCATTTTAAATGTCATGTTATGTCAACATGAAAATTATTATTGTGTAATTTATTATAAAGGTTAATAATTACTTATTTACTTCACGTTTTTGTGTGATTTAATCTGTCTGGGAAAAAGACTATTATGGGAAAAAACATTTTAAAGGAAGGATGTTTTTATAAATATTTTTGAAATTTTTACTCGTTTTATTTTTATTGTTGGCGATATAACAATGCGTTAAAAGATTTTATTGATAGTTGTTTATAGATTGTGCGAACGTGGGTGCTATTCTCTCTCTCTCTCTCTCTCTCTCTCTCTCTCTCATTCATATTCTTCATGCACAGTAAAAAAGAAATATATTTTTTCCCTCACGCATTACGTTAAATTTATTCTTCTATATTAAATATCATAAATATTTTCCTATATTCTAAAGTTACATAAATAATTATACTATACAACATAACTGTTATGATGTGTAGCATAATTATTATTCAACAAGAAAAATAGTTATTGTATTAAATATTCTGAACATCTATATAGTAATTTGCTAGGCCTTACAACAAATTTTTTTTAGTAAATATTATAAAATAACGTATTATTGAAGCCAGTTTTTATTTCTTTAGTTCGATGAGTATACAGAGTAATTGAGATAAATCATGATTATAAATCAGTATTCATTCTCTTCTTTCTGTGACTATTTCTTACACATTGTCATAAGTAAATGATGGGGGGAGGGGACACGTAATTATCATTATCAGTTATCACGTGCAAATTTTTGTATGCGTGCTTTAAAATAACTGTTATTTTATTTAAATTATTCTTTTACAAATTTTGTCATTTTGGTTTCACTTTTAAGCATGTAGTATTATCAGATATCTCTGGCATTCTAATAATATAAAAAGAAATAAGGATACAAAAATTAGTAAAATAAATATAAAATTTGCACCATTTAACACCATTTTTGACGTATTTTGTTCAATTTTTAATAATTTATTATGTATATTTCATCTGCTGCTAATTTGTTGTTTGAACAATATAAAGACTATTATTTATTTATTTATTTATTTATTTATTTATTTATTTATTTATTTATTTATTTATTTATTTATTTATTTATTTATTTATTTATTTATTTATTTATTTATTTATTTATTTATTTATTTATTTATTTATTTATTTATTTATTTATTTATTTATTTATTTATTTATTTATTTATTTATTTATTTATTTATTTATTTATTTATTTATTTATTTATTTATTTATTTATTCATTTATTATTTATTATTTTATTTACTTATTATTTTATTTAATATATTTGATTCAAAACTAATAACTTAGATTGAAGATATATCATACAGTTTATTTCAATCAATTTTTTTTCTCGTTACTGTAAATCAGCCTCCACTCTAAAAGTTCTTCTAGAATTTTCTAGTAAAAAAACAAACTGTTATTTGAATGAAGCGAAAGAGAAGGAGAAGAAAAATAAAAAGAAGTTTCTAGGCGCCTAAAATTACACAGGCCAAGAAAGCATTAAGAATGTTGTAAATGTCATTAAATTTAAAACATGAAAAATAAATATTTATGTTAAAATAAAAAATAAATTATAAAATAATTATAAATTTCTTAATTTATTGACTCAAGATCCATACAGATTTTGTTTAATTCTGCACGGAAATAGCAAATTACATACTTTATCCTGAATTTCATTAGAGCATAAATGTTAAATTATAGGACATAAATAATTCTACTGTAAAAAACAATATTTATGCTATTTAACATATATAGTTATTATGCACTATAGCATAGATTCTGTAAATTGATCAATGAAAAAGACTAAAAAAAATTAGGTGTTAATTTTATTTCATATTCTAAAAAAGAACATTGTGTTAAATCGATACATGTGTAAAATTTCAATTTTTGAGTTCATTTAGTATTTTTAATTAATTTTTGAAAGTCGCGAAATGACGTTAAAGGCTGTATCTTTAAAAAGTAATAAAAAATATTTAATGAACTTAAAAATTAGAAATTGTTATATGTGTCGATTCAGGACAATATCAAATTTTAGAATATAAAATAAAATTACCCCTTAAACTTTTTGTAGTCTTTCTCATACGCTAAAAATGAGTTAGCGTTAGAATAATTATATACGTATTAATTTTGGTCCGTTAGTTCAAATTTAAAAATATTGAGAAATATAATTAAAATATTCATAGGCTATATACAAATTGTATGAGATAATCAATAAACAGTGTCAATCAATGTCATTGCAATTAAGTCCCCTTGATTTAAAATTATAATTTATTAAAAGTGATAACCACGCCTAAAGGTGAAAGAAATAACATTGAAATTACTTACTTTACCTTTTTATATACTTTCACTTTTAGTTCAATAATTTACCGTTGGAGTTGTAATAATTAATGATTATATTATTTAAATAAAAAAAGTTTTTAAATGTCAACATTTATATATATATTTACATGTATTTTCTTATATTACGTAATACTATGAAAATGATGACACTGTTTTGAAGACTGGAAATACGGTGATTAAAAAATGTTAAAAAGAAAAAAAATCTAATGATTTTTATTTCACAGTGTAACTTAATTATTAAAAAAATAAATAAGAAAGCTATCATTCAATTTTTTTGGAGATTTACCGTGAAACATACAAAATTAAATTGATCCTGGCCACAAGAAGTTTTTCCCCTTAAGGCAGTGGGGTCCAACTTGGACCGGAAATCGTTTAAAGAAAAACTATATTATTTTCACACTAATTCTTTATTTCCAGCAAAACAAACACTATAAAATTTTTTAATTAAAGCGAGTAAATTAAAAGATGCATTTCTCGTGCCGAAAAAAGTTTTAATAATATTTTTATTTTACAAAAAGCTTCTAATATGAATAAAATTTCCCGCTCAAATTTAAATTTCCACATTTGCATGTAATCTTTAAAAGTGGAATAACTCAAACATTTGATCATGTTTTCACATGCTTGAAGTAGCTAAACTTTTAAGTAACATTTCTTTCTTACTTTGAGTTAATATTATAATTCGCAACCGTCTAGTTTGCGAGACCTACTCCCTTAATTTATTAATCTTAGTGAATTTCACTGTATTTTCATTTCCTGTACTTTATCTGATATTAACGAGATCTATTAAATGTTTCCTAATTTTACTATAGTAAGTTTTATTAATACGTTCATACACTGATTCGTTCTTCGATTACATATCCTAGATCTGTCTATTTCTAACTCATGTCATAAAATGGCACAGAAACAGTGCATTGAATGTTGCAATTCAAATATATTTTAAAAAGAAACGGTTTAATATTTATATTAATAAGTATAAATATATATAAAAAAATTAAAAATATAAATATTAAAAATTAAAAAAAATAATAATACAGTAGTATTATTATAGTTACAAATATATAAAACAAATTAAACTACAGTTATATATTTACAAAAATAAAAATAACGGAGTAAAAATTAAGGAAACATTATTTAAAAATATTTTGAAGGTTATATCAAGACCTTACCATATTAATGTTTAATTTTCATAACCTTGCTCTGTTAAATGTATATCCGTCTTCAAGTTTAAGTGTATGACATTGAGACAACAATTTATTGTGACTGGAATCAATAATAAGATTATTTTAATTTGTAGTTTGTACATATTTATATCATCTATACTATAGCATATCAAGATACATACACTTAAAAAATAAATGTGTAGTAGTTCATAAATTTCAAATGTTGTATTTGTACATCATAAAGCCCTTGTCAACTTACTTTTTTGTCATTTAGAATTCTAGATTGATAATTAACATACCTAATTATCCATGAATTAGACACCAACACATTGATTTTGTATTTATTTTCATGTTAACTGTTTTTTCACGCATCTGACGTCACAATGTACCAATGGGGCCGTGATAGAGGTAAAGAACTTGAGGGAGGGACTTAAATTTATCACGTGACCAGAGCGGTGACTGTGATTGGCGGTGGTACATTGTGACGTCAGATGCGTGAAATAACCGTCAAAATAAAAATAAATACAAAATCAACGTGGTGGTGTCTAATTCATGGATAATAAGGTATGGTAATTATCAATCTAGTATTCTAAATGTAAAAAAAGGAAGTTGACAAGGGATTTAAAATCTTCCAAACTTTATGATACCATTTGAAATAGTAACATCTACCTATGATAAAATTACAGAACCCGTGACCATTTAAAGAGAAAAAAAAATTAATTATTGAAATTAACATGGGCTCTTATGGAACTCAAAATTTAAAAAATCACAATTTAAAAACTAGCGTACATAGTGATCCACGCACTTTTTTTTTTTTTTTTTTTTTTTTTTTACAATTTAGAAGATTCTCTTTTCTAATGTATATCACTGTGCAAAATTTTCTGATTTTTCTTTCTTTGCTACTTTTTAGCCAAGTTTCATAACACCTGATTTTACCCCTTAAACTCAGGTACCTTGATAAATGAGTTCGCAAATTAAATAAATACAGTTATACTTAAAGGAATAGACCAGAGAAAAACATAAGCATTTATATCACAAAACACTTGATGGGATTTACATAAATAACAAATAACATTAGTTTGTCTCAAAACCCAACAATAGCTCCGTAGCAGTGATTAGAAAATTCGATTTTAGCAACCCGCACAACATTTTCATACTAATTTTAGCATGTTTCTGACGTCATTTACATGAATTTTCACGTAAATTGCATACTTTACAGTTTTTTCACGCTCCCTCGTGGGGCTTAATTAACATTCTGGTAAAAATTGTCATCAGTTTTGAAGATCCCATTTCGTGTTTATTCATTAAAAAGCACATGTTGTTTTATTTGGTCTATGGCTTTAAGTTTCAAGTATAAACATGAATGTTGAGAAATAGTGACTGAAAGGTATAGTGGCTTCAGTTTTAAACTATATACTATATTGTAGTCTCTACGACTTCATTTTCTTAGTGTATAATGTATATAATTATATATTATATTTATTTATTCCTCATTGCATATTTACAGTTTTGCAATATAAGATTATGACTCATCGTTTTCTTCGTACTTCTTAATTTTCCACTTACCTGACATTTTAATAATTTTAATTGTACCAGTCTATAACATCATTAACATTATTAATTATATTTTAATTGAATAATTACAATTTTTATACATTAACTTAAAAAAGTCATGAATTTTTAAAACGAAATGTTTGTTATTCGCAAGGAAATGGTAGCTATAGAGACAAGTGCGATTGTTTATAGTTTATAATGAAAGTTGTACATATTTTTTAGTTTTTTTTTTCTCCCAATATTTTTATATAGTGAGTTTGGTTGGAGCTCTTTTTACAATTGTTTTAAAAAATCTATTATTTAACTTATTAATATTGGCAGAACGTATGTTTATAATAATTTATTGTAATTTATAGTTAACTTTGGAAAATTTTTATGGTTAAAATGTAGAGAGAGAGAGAGAGAGAGAGAGAGAGAGAGAGAGAGAGAGAGAGAGAGAGAGAGAGAGAGAGAGAGAGAGAGAGAGAGAGAGAGAGAGAGAGAGAGAGAGAGAAAGAGAGGGACAGAGACAGGGACAGGGACAGGGACAGGGACAGGGACAGGGACAGGGACAGGGACAGGGACAGGGACAGGGACAGGGACAGGGACAGGGACAGGGACAGGGACAGGGACAGGGACAGGGACAGGGACAGGGACAGGGACAGAGACAGAGACAGAGACAGAGACAGAGACAGAGACAGAGACAGAGACAGAGACAGAGACAGAGACAGAGACAGAGACAGAGACAGAGACAGAGACAGAGACAGAGACAGAGACAGAGACAGAGACAGAGACAGAGACAGAGACAGAGACAGAGACAGAGACAGAGACAGAGACAGAGACAGAGACAGAGAGACAAAGAGAACATTCATAAGGAAATACTTTAAATTCAAATTAAATCATGATTTTGCTACTTATGCAAAAACCAAATCAGTAAACAATAGGTATGTAAAAAAAAAAAAAAAAAAAAAAAAAGTCTTAAGTCAACCAATAAATAGAAAGTCTCAATGGAAGAGATCGAACACTGTAAGAGAAAGTGTCAATACGCATACATAGCATAGCATAGTCAGTAGCTGCTTCAGTGAATATATTTTGTAAGTGTTAAATGTATGTATGTATAAGTCAATCTCTCTGCGGTTCTGGCCGTGTGCCCGGAATTTTTGAGCTTCACTAAACATATAATCATCTACTATAAACTTTCTGATCTATACCAAACACTTTTTCATTGTGTTTATAAACTAATGTATCAAAAAAAACTGTAGTGTCTTTATAGAAATACCAATTCTGATACCAAAAAAAAAATAATAATAATAATATAATAATAAATAAACACGCTTAAAGATGGTCTGTTTTAAAATTTATCCATTTTCTGAATTTGTATTCGTATCACGATCCGGATTATTGAATCCGGATAAATTAACCTTTTTTTAAATTCGGATCAAAGGAATCCGAAAAAAAAAATCATTATATAAGAGGAAAGTAAGGAAAGGATCTAATTTCATTTTTAAAGTTCTCTCTTTGAACTTTTACTAGATATATTTTAATTGATCTAGACTTTTGTGGACCAGATTTTGTTAATCCGTTTGCAATTAATATAATTCAAATCCGATTAAAATTTTGTCCATGACATCAAGATTACTTGATCTGTATCTGAGTATCTGTATACTCAGGATTACAAAAGTACTTGGATTTAGATATCATTTAGAATTACAATATTGATCATTATAGTAAATAAAATCTCCATTAATATACCATACAATGTATATTATAATAAATAACATTTATTTATTTAAAATTTTATATCACATGGGGTTTAATTGTTTTATCCTGGCTACCTTTTTTTGCAATTTTTTTCCCCTCGTTTGACAAGATTATTTTTACTTGATTAAATTAGTGTTCTTAGTTGAAATTTAAATTTTTTTTAACAGCTTTAAATTTTAATTTAAGTACATTAATTGACTAATATATCACAAATATTATTTTATGTTTTGATTAAAATAAATTTTTTTATTATAAAATATAAACTTTTATTAATAAAATTATTTAATATAATGTCTTAAAATCACATTTTAAAATAAAATATAATTTTAATAATATTATTAAAAATTAGTTTTATTTATTTAATTACCAACAGAAATAAATAAAAATTTATTATCCTAAAATATGAGGTAACTATGTGTGATGTGAAGTAATGAAAATCAGACAACGAATGGAGGTTATCGATTTACAAAATGCTTGTAAATAACTATGACTTAAAACACGTAAAATTATGACTAGAATGTTTCTCATTTAAATTTCTCCGAAATCGGAGGAGTAGTTTTCTCAAAAATTGCAAAAAAAAAAAAAAAAAAAAAAAAAAAACGTGTTTTTCCCCATAGGCGTACAGGCTAACAATATCATAATTTACTCTTGAATTAACCATATTTTTATCGGCACTATATATAATATCTATAATTCAATTTGATATTACACGAAAAAAAAAAGTATTATATAAAAAAAATTCTTTCAGTGTATATAAAGAAGTTTATAATCATTAAATATATAAAAGTTTCGCTTAGTTAGTAGAAAATGAGAAAGGTATAATATATATTTTTATTTTTAAAGGAGGTCGTACAAGGTCGCTTCTCATACTCTCTCTGTCTCTGTCTCTCTCTGTCTCTCTCTCTCTAAAAGTTCACCAACTTTGTTGTTCTCCACTCTCTTACGATGACTGCCACGCGCACCATCTTACTCTGTAAGTATTTATATATTCAACTTTTGACATTTTATAATACTGGGAAAAACAATTGAACATAGGGGAAAAATTTAAATAAAATTGAAAGTACCTAATTCTATGTACACAGGAAAAAAGTACGTCTTTTAATTTTAAAATAAGCTTTTATTATTTTTTTTACTTGAAAAATAATATTATAAATGACGTTAATTTTTCATTGATTTTATATTTTAATAATATTTTATATTTTGCTCAAAATTTGTCCATACTTTTATAGTAAAAATTCATGAAATCATGGATAGATAATATAGTATGAAATGTTTTTACTGAAAGAGAAAATGAAATGGTTTTCAGATGTATATTTTTTTCAATTTGTATCATTGTTTATAAATAATTAATATGATATTATTGATGTGTTTTTTTTAATAAAAATATAATAATAGAAAGTTAATTGGAGAAATTTTTAATTTAAATACATAGCAGTTTAGTGTAAAGAATACTTAAAATATTTCATTAAATAAAATTAAATTACATGAATATAAAATTTCTATTTTTGTTATTATGTTTGCAGGCATTTAAATCTCTCGTTAAGCCACAAACTTATTGTACAGTTTCTTTGTTGTAAAAATTTACTGTAATGCCTTATGGCGGGCGATACAATGTATTCATATGGAGACTAATTTACGTAATGTTTCATAATATTTCAATAACTGTTTAATTTCACATCATGTAGTTTCTACAGAATGATATTCTTACACGACAAAAAAAAAAAAAAAAAAAAAGCGCAATGCACTGTACGTGAATCCTGTAAATAGGGTGTATGTGCATGACGTCATACTGATTGCGCTTCGACGTCATACTGAAGCTATGAATAACATTACTCAGCATAAGAACAAAAGTGGTTTTTCTCTATTTTCTTTTAAAAGTTAGTTAATTTTGTTATTATTTTTCTCACATACTTGAAAACTTAATTCAACTTATTAACAGCATCATGCTCTCAAAAATATTGTTTAGTATTTATAAATTGACAAATGCATAATTTTCTCATACCAGTCCATGTTATATAGTGCTCACGTATGGCATCAACTTTTATATGAATGCATACACCCTATAAGTTAACATTAGCCCGGAACAGGTGTTAAAATATTGCAATAATATCTAAAGAAGGTAAAACAATACTACAATGAAGGTGTTTATTCACCTTGATTACAGATGATATTTCATCAATATTTGGTGGTATTGTATTTTATCGTACCATTATCACCAATATTGATATTAGATCAATACCTGTTCCTGGTAAATATTCAGTTATTGAAATTTACTGAATTCATGTACCTATATACCATTATTGTTTTCCGAAAGTATGATATTACAATATATTAATTGCTACATTCGTGTAATAATTTAAATATATTGCCTTCATGTAATAGCATTGCATTTAAATAAATAACTATCTCGTAAAGTACTTAAAAGACACGTTTTTGTTCAATAAGGTAATAAAATGAAAATTTATATCGCAATGATTTATACATGAAGCATTACTGAAGTAACCATTAAATACATTTGTATTTAAATACGGAAATAGAACGTCATTCTATAAACAAAGTATAAATTTTGTAGTTGATGTTATCGTTATGTAATTCTCCATAATTATTTGAAATATATTGAGATTTTACTTATTTGCATAATACTACATGCCTTTATATAAACGAAGTGATGTATTTTTTAAAAGATTAATGCTTGAAAGATACCTATAAAGTACACAGTAAACCACAGCTTTTCATATGTAGATTGCAAGTATTTGTCCAATTCAAGAATAATTATATCACTCCCAGCTCACGTGACGTCACTGGTACTGACATTCTTAAATCGGACAAGTACTTGCAATCTACATATGAAAAAACTGTGGTTTATTGGGTACATTACACTGAAAAAAAAATCTTGTAACGGTATGCATTCTCTGTTCTCTGAATATTTGTTTAATAATCTTCAAGCTATATTTCTAAATAAATCCATGTATTATGTCCACAGTATGTCTTCTAGTAGGTATAGCATGCGCACAACAAATACGCAAACCATCCACACGTAAACCACCTCCACAAAGACAACGTCAACCTACCCCTGCAGCTGAAGAAGACGAGAGTGAGTTCTCTGATGAATGTCCTGAACCAAATGGTTTTTTCGCCGATGAAGAACAATGTGATAAATATTATGCTTGTGAAGAAGGAGTAATCACTGAGAAACTTTGTCCTGATGGCATGGTTTTTAATGATTATAGTCCTAAACATGAAAAATGTGATTTACCTTTTGGAATTGATTGTTCTCAAAGACCAAAATTACGTAAGTATTGACTTTGTATACAATTATTTACCAGTGCTAAAAAAAAAAAATTAAAACATAAAATACTATAGTGATGAAAAAGTTCTAAAAACTAAAAGATACGTAGAAGTGCTGTATACTAGTACGGCCTTGCTATGCAATAGTTTTCTAATAAAACGCTGAATTTTTAGTTTTCAAATGGAGCTATTGTTGAACTATTTAAAAAAAAAAAAAAAAAAAGGAAGTAAGTAAAAAGATACCATTTAAGTGACTATTTTCCTCCCCCCCCCCCCCCTTTTTGCACTTTATAGTTTTCAAAAATTATTGCGTGCATTTATAATAAAATGAATGATTATATATTTTGAACCTTTTCATTGCTAAAAAACTTTTGGCATAATGCACTTCTCTATCTCTCTCTCTCTCTCTCTCTCTCTCTCTCTCTCTCTCTCTCTCTCTCTCTCTCTCTCTCTCTATCTCTCTCTCTCTCTCTTATAATTCTATAATTCCAATGTTTGATTCCATATACAGAGACCCCACAACCGACACAACACTGTCGTAGGAAGAATGGTTACTTCCAACACGAAGATGTCAAGATCTGTGACAAGTTCTACTACTGTGTTGATGGAATGTTCAACATGATCACTTGTCCTGATGGTTTAGTATACAATGAGAAGACTGGTATCTGTACCTGGCCTGATGAGGCTAAGAAGAAGGGATGTTCTTCCGAAGGTAAGAAAAAAACAATTAATATACTCAAATTTTATTGAAAATAATACCATTTTCCTATATATATATATATATATATATATATATATATATTATATATTAAATATAGTTAAAATTAAGCAGGAGAAAAATCTATATTAATTTAATTGTTGAAAAAGGTGGGGTTTGATATTAAATTTTGTACTATTTTAATCTAGTAAGATTTGTTTGTTGTTTGCGACCAACATTATACTCTCAAATTCTAGTGATATTTTTGCACACTTTATGTTGGCGCATATAGAAAATAAAATATTTACGCAAATAATTTTTTAATATAATATTAATAAGGAGATTTGCTAAATAGTAAATTGGTTTTAAAGTAAATAAATCAATCAATCAATAAAATGAATTCAGAACTATATTCCCCATTAAGAAAATAGGAATTAAATTACAAAAAGAAATATAGATAAAATGCCATTATTTATAAAAGTCTTGATATCTGTAATGCCTTATATATACAAACATTTATTATATTTCAGATGTGTTCAGCTTCAAATGTCCTCATCACAACAGTACCTTAGTAGTTCACCCCCGCTACGCTGACCCTGAGGATTGTCAGTTCTTCTATGTTTGCATCAATGGAAATATTCCTCGTCGTAATGGTTGCATGTTAGGCAAGGTTTTCAATGAAGCTACTGGAAATTGTGATGCACCAAAGAATGTACCAGAGTGGTGAGTTTTTATCATTTTTATTATCGGTATTTATATGTTATTAACCTCTAAAAACTGGAAAAGGAAGTACAGAAACGGAAACCATACGTGAAGGGATAAGTATAGTAGAAAACTTTACGGCAGTAGCAAGCTAGACCTGAGCATCCTCCCACGTGGTTTCCTTTTCGGGCACTTCCGTTTCCGAAATGATAGCCACTCAAAAGTGTAGTTAAAAATTTACGATAATGAAATAATTTCTTAAAAGTCGGAGACTATAAATGAGGTAGTATGAGTCACAAAATAACGATATTTTATGTATAATGACTGCTTATAGTGATTGTTTATGTTTACTTAAAAACAGGAAAAGAAAGTGCCGGAAGAGGAAACCACGTGACGGTAAAAGTGGTAGCTCAGGCCTAGCTTGCTGCTGGCACCAACTTTTCTCCCACTCTTACCGTCACATGGTTTCCTCTTCTGACCACTTCCTTTTCCGCATTTTGAGTAAACAGAAGCAGTCATTTACTCAAAATGCGGAAAAGGAAGTGACCGGAAGAGGAAACCACGTGACAGTAAAAGTGGGAGGTAGCTCAAGGTTAGCTTGCTGCTGGCACCAAGGTTTTCTCCCACTTTTACCGTCACGTGGTTTCCTTTTTCCAGCACTTCCTTTTCCGTATTTTAAGTTAACATAAGCAATCCCTATATCTTCGTTGCGTCTTTTTCTAGCGCACCTAAATTTGTATTACGTCATCGCCGATATATAAGAAGCATTATCAGGATTATTTATATATTTTTGTCATAAGTTGCATTTTTTTCCGTCGTATATGAACTGCCTATTAACTTTTAATTAAGTTTCTTATTCCTTTATTATGATCTATAATGTTACTAATTTTACGTAATATTTTTCAGTATCGATTGGTACAAAGGAGTCCTGACAGATGCTGAACTTGAACGTCTAAACAGACCTAAATCAACTACATCTGCTACCCCTTCAGCTAATACCAGCAGAAGACGCCCTAATAGACCTCAGAAAACTTCTACTAGAGTACAAGCTCCAGTTGAGGAAGATGAAGAATAAATTAACTACTGTGATCTTTAAAAACAAAAAAAATTAGTATGTAACAAAAATATTAATTATAATGATAAAAAATTAAGATAGCGAAAAAAATACCGATGAAATTGATATGAAGTGTATCATATATATCGATCTTGTTGCGAAAAAAAAAATGCATATCTCGTATTTTGTCAGTGGAAGCAAAAGGCCTATCTCGAGCGTTATCTCCATAACGTTCGGGAACGAGATAGGCCTTTTGCTTCCACTGACAAAAAAAAAAAAACGAGACAGGCCTTTTGCTTTCACTGACAAAATACGAGATAGGCCTTTTTTTCGCAACAAGATCGATATATGATACATATACACTATCTGAGATAAGAAATTATCTCGCTGTATCAAAGGGAAATTCATCATAAATTTGAATTTTGAATTTAAAACTTTAACAATCTATAATGTATTTTGCCGAGTATCAATGCAAACTGCAACTGTTTATAAAGTATATAGCAAAAACTTGTAAAATTCAATCGCATATAACTTAATTGTATTAAAGGTATATTAAACAAATCAGAAAATTAAATTTAAAGTATCTTTTAATTGTGGAAGAACTTATGAGATAAATATAATGCCATATTTATGTGTTTTTGTATGATAATGTTTACATTAAATAAACAATATTTTAAATAATTATTTTCGTATTTATTTTAGTACTTATTGGTCTATATTTATTAATTTAATTACATATTAATATATTTTATGTATATTTTATGCTGTTTTTAGGAACTGAATATCAATGCAATTGAGGTAATAGTTGACGTTTGCTGAAAAAGACTATTACGAAAGACGGAATCGCCTATATAGGATTCTTGTATTTTCAATCCTTTACTTTCCCCCTTTTTTTCCCTTAGAAAATTACTTTAACAAATTGAAACGGACCTCAGAAATATATTTTTTAATGAGTGATACTAGACACTTTTTTTTTTTTTTTTTTTTAATATAGATTTTTGTCCCATCATAGATAAGCTAAAGAAAGAAACTTAAATTTTTTTAGCTCCAGTTCTTAAAATCGAAAAGAACATTCAACTAGAATTAATATTATACATAATAATATCAGTTAAGTTGTTATAAGTGATGGTATGGCTCGTTTTTGAAATGCAACAATTATGATATTCATCAAGTGCAATGACATAATATTGATTTATTGTGATTTGCAATATACCTAATTACTGAATATTTTACGGTCATTTTACTAAAAAATAAAATTCTACTGGCATATGGGAATAACATGTACACATATATAAATAGAGTTTTGCGTTAACTAAAATCTCCATCTGATTGTATTGAATGGCCATAAGCCAATAGAAATTCATTTTTAAATAAAATGACTGTACATTATAATAATATGGATATTATATTATAGTTTATAGTGTACTAAACTACATAGTACATACACTGTGTATCATCATGTGTATGTAGATACCTTGGCAAAAATAAGATCGATGCTCTCTTTTTTCTCAAATCATTTTCCCCAGATAATTTTTTTTTTTTACGGATGATATTGAAGTTATTACATGCTTAAATTTTATTTCTAAAACTTGATAAGAATCCGAGAAAAAGGGGCGCTTCCGGTTAAAGTAACCCCTCATCTTGTTTTGACAATGATTTAGTTGTATATCTTATGCGTCAGTCATAATTATAGATTTTTAAATCTTAGTTTAGTTAAGTCATATAATACTTTACCGATTTTCTTTAAAAGCATAAAATAGGATTTTAAAGTAAAGCAAACAGTTAAATAAATAATAAATTAATTTAGAGAAACCTATTTAGGGATGAAGTTATAATAATAATGATTCTTAATGATCAACAAAATGCAGTAAATTTAAATTTGAAAAATTTATTGACATCTTTTTAAAGAATAGGTTATAGCCACTATATAATTTAAAAACCTCACAAAATAAAGAATATTTACGACATCAGAGAAGGGGAAAAAATTATTTAATAAATTTGATGCTTATAAATTTGTATTGTGCTGTTTATTTATAAATTTTGAAACAAATTGTAAAATAATATTCTTGTTAAGAATACTAATCCTCGGTCTCCAAAACAAGATAAGTATCTGGGACAGTTCTCCTGGAGTTCTCCGCGGGATTTTCACAGAATGTTTTGTTGCAAACATTACGGGGAGCCTGGTAAACATATTAAGATATTGAATACTTATTTAATTTTCTAAAAAAACTGGTATAGGATGTATCGGAATCGGAAATCACGTGTGACGGATAAAATTAAGGAAACTTTACGTCAGCATCTAACTAGGCTTCCCACTTTTTATATAACGTGATTTCCTTTTCCGGCATTTCCGTTTCCGTTTTTGTAGCTTCACATAAGCATTCATTGTTACATACTCTCATTTTGTGCAATTTTCAAAAGTGTTAAAATTGTTTTACACTTATGTGTGTCTGTATATACTATATATATATATATATATATATATATATACTAACAAATTTAACGGAAATTTTTAACACACTCGCTTATGGGATGAGTTTTATAAATAGTGAAAATAATTTAAAACAAATGAACATTCGCAATAATTATTATGTATTTAATTCTGTCCATATTATGTAATACTATTATTCATTTATTTATTTATTTCCTTATTTATTAGATTAATAATTTTTTTATTCATGTACGAATGTCAGCAAATACTCGCACTTATTATATGCTAAAATAGAAGCATTCATAATGCAAAAATATACAACATAAATGCAGCATAAATTACGTAATTTTAACTATCTATGTTATAGCTATTAATTCAATAATTAAAATCATATTGACTTATAAAGGAAGAGCTGTTCTGAAGCTGACTATAAAGGATTTCACTAATTGACAATAAGAAACATCTGTTTTGAAGCCATTTTAATCAATTTCGCTTATATCCGCTTCCGTTTTAACGTACTGCGCATGCGTAGTAAGCAGAAACGGAAGCGGATGTAACCTGTAAAGTCAGCCTCAAAATAGTTGTTCCTTTATTCGCCAATAATTTACCTGGTCAGGTGTTCCTGCATTGCTAGGAGGTTTTCTATCATCATTTACAGAGGACCATTGAATAGCAAAACCAGGATCAGGATCAGGATCTCTTGAAGAATAATAAGATGGAATTTTCATGTTACGATAAGTCATTGGAATTCGTCTTAATTGTTCCTTTTTTATATTATACTGATTGTTTGACATTGGAGCATTAATATAACGGAAAAAATTCTTTGAATGACTTCTCATGACATCAAATATATCCGAGTCATCTTGAGGATTACCCATGTGAGAATTTGTATGATGTCTTGAGTTTGTTCCATCTTCGCAAGTTCCTGCTTTTTTATAACATGGTTGACGTGACGAAAACAAACTTCGTGTTGCTCGATGTTTGATATTTGAATTGTATAGCGGGATTGGGGGATTGTTATTACATAATCCACCTTCACATAATTTGTCAGTTTCACCAGCATTCTGAAATAATAAAGTGTTGCATCAATTAAATTCGATTTAACTCCTCCCTTAAATCCATAGACCACATAAAACAACATGTGCTTTTTAATGAGTAAACACAAAATGGGATCTACAAAACTGTTGACAATTTTTACCAGAATGTTAATGTAGCACCGCGAGAGAGCGTGAAAATACTGTAAAGTATGCAATTTAAGTGACTACTCATGTTTCTGACGTCAGAAACATGCAAAAATTAGTATGAAAAAGTTGTGCGGGTTGCATAAATTGAAATTTCTGATCACTGCTACGGGGCTACTGTTGGGTTTTGAGACAAACTAAAGTTAGTTATGTAGGTCCCATCAAGTGTTTTGGTTTTGTGATATAAATGCTTATGTTTTTCTTTGGTCTATTCCTTTTGAGAAAGACAAAAAGAAAAAAATTGTAGTAATTTTATATCATATTATAAAAGAGTATATCGTCCTGAATTGATTATTATGCGAATTTCTATTTTTTTTTTTCTCATCAAGTATTTAAGATAAATTTTTGAACGTCGCGAAATGACGTCACGGGTGCTAACTTTTGCATAAGTATCAGCCCATGACGTCACATATCAATCAATTTAGAACGATGTAAGATTTTAAATCATCCTTTTTGAAATTCATAATTGTCCTTTTTAACTTGACTAAGAAATTACTGATTACAATTGCATTTCTTTTAAGTTTTTTTTTTTTTTTTTTTTTTTTTTTTTACTTTTTTTTATTTATTTTTTTTTTTATTACAAGAAAATATTGTTATATTGTTAAATATAGTTATAATATTGTTAAAAATATTATTATTACAAGAAAATTAAATGTTGTATTTACGCATTCCAACTTTTAGTTATATTTATTTATTTTTTACAATTTTTTATTATTATTATTTTTATTATATATTATTATTTTTTTATAATTTGAAATATGAATAAACCATTAATTTGTGCATGTTGTGTCTCTGTCTTTCACTCTCATACTAGGAACAATTTAAATTTTACGTTTAAGGATATTATAGTATATAAATATGAATCATTGATTAAGGGAGTAGGGTACCGAGTTTGGCCATTAGACTCAAGCTTTTCTCGTCAAAAAAATCTGAAATTTTGAACAATGATTCTTCACTTGAGACAATTTCAAGTATATAAAAATTTGTGGGGCACCGTGCAAAATAATTTTATATGATTTTTTTGAAATTTTTTAGCCCATAAGGCCCAATGTTATAATTTCAATAATCTTTTTCGGGACGGTCAAACATCATGAAATTTTTATCACGGCTAGGTGTGACCCTTAGCTACACAATGACACCAAATTTAGACTAAAACACTTCTAGTTTTTTTTAGATGTAAGGTTGGAATCCTACTCCCTTAATTTACTATTATACATAATTCAATAGATAACTACTCATAATCAGGATACATCTTTGGCAAGGGTCATCATGAGTTTTATGTTAATTTTGGCCTGGTATAGGGCTTACCATGTTAAATTAATTTTTGAAGTTCTCGTCTTAGAATTTGTTTAAACACGGTAAATCGTTAATCATCATAAAGTAAAAAGCACAAACTAAAAATATATTTAGGACGCGTGAACGAGACCCAGTTTAAGAAAGGAGGTGAAAAATGTGCTCAATTAAAGTTGTCTCCAAATAAGGGTCTGGGTTCCACCATAAATTTCAGTTTCTCAATTTTGACGTTACATATATGGTAATAAAATGTCATTTTTATCCATACTGTATTTTAAAAATTCAGCTTTGCGAAACTGAAATTTATGGTGGAACCCAGACCCACATTTGGAGTAAAATTTGAGCACCTCCTTCCTTAAACTGGGTCTCGTTCACATCCTAAACACATTTTTAGTTGTGCTTTTTACTTTATGACGATGTATAAATTTAACGTGTTTTAATAATTTTTAAGCGAGAAATTTAAATTTTAAAACCCTCAATTTAATATATGGTAAGCCCTATACCAAGCCAAAATTAACATAAAACTAATGATGACCCTTGCCAGTGATCGAGCAGAGGACCTTTGCCATTGATAAGTGCTGATTATGTGAAGTTGTCTATTATACAATCAAAAGCAGAATATCTACTAATGTAATAATAAATAAAAAAATAATAGTCACCACTAAAACACCAGCTACTAAAAGAGCAAGTAAAATTCTCACAGAAGTCATCTTGGGAGACTGTAGTTGTGTTCTAAGTTTGTCTCATATATACAACTCAAAAATACATAAAATCTTGAAGTTATTAATATAACTTATTATAGAGAAAAGAAATTAGTTCTAAATATTTTGGCAATAAAATTTGAAACAAAGTAAAACTGAAAACAATTAACTCATATTCATGCTATTGTTTTAGAATTAATAAATTTGCTTTAAAATTCAAGTATATATTGTCTTTAATTATTATGTCATTTTTCAATTGTACATTTTATTCGTTATTTAATTTAAGTTCATTTATATTTTCAATTTTATGTGTTAATATGTAATAGAACATAACTAAATGTCATTTTTAATGGATATGTTATGTCGTAGTAACTTTAACCAATCATAGTAAGCGTGGAAATTGATGCGCTGTTACATTAACCTTATAACTTAGATTTCAAAACTTTTTTATTATATTTTTTTTAAGGCATAGACAACATGAAAACATTAGCATTTATATTTATATCACAAATCACTTGATGGGATTTACATAAATAACATCAATTGGTCTCAAATCCCAACTGTAGCCCCGTAGCAGTGATCAGAAAACTTTGATTTATTCAACCCGCAAAACATTTTTATACTAGTTTTTGCCTGTTTCTGACGTCATAATCAGAAATATTCACGCAATTTGCATACTTTAGAGTTTTTTTTCACGCTCTCTTGTGGGGCCACATTTACATTCTAGTAAAAATTATCAGTTTTGTATAGATCCTATTTTGTGTTAACGAACATGTTGTTTCATGTTTTCTATGCCTTAATTAAATAATATTAATATTAATTTACTACTGCGTCGAGGCTCAAAAATGTAAATGAAGAATACTAGAGACACTTATAGGATGATTGCATTTATATAAAAGTCGACGCCATACGTGAGCACCAAATAACAAGATTCATTTTATGAAAAAAATGAAAAAGTTATTCATTTTGCCATTTTTTTTTTTTTAATTTTTTTTATTTAGAGAATTGATACTGTTTTTAGGTTAAACTAGGCTTTTATGTTGTCGAGAGAAATAATGATAATAATAAAAGACAAAAACACCCTTTGTCCTATTTTGAGTAATATGTTATTCACTGTTCCAATATGGCGTCAAAGCTTTCCCAAGCTTTTTCTTGCACACATATTTTATTCTATACAAAATAGAATATAAAGCTGTCTTACGAGTGAATAGATATAATTAATATTAAATTAATAAATAAAATTTTATATTAAAATCAAAAAGAAAATGGGGAACTTATAAAATCAGAATACAACTAAAATACTGAATAAAATAATATTTATTTGACTTTTTCATTAGTAATATACAAAAATATTATTGTCATATATTAAAAATAATATTTTATATTATTATATTTTTAATTTTTCACTTGCATGTAATTTTTTTGGTTATATTTTAGATAATTGGTTTAATACGATAAATATTTAATTGAAAATGGCGAAGGCGCCTGCAAATTATGTAGGTAGGCTTTTTGCTACACAACCTACATTTCGTTTGCTTAATATTGTACTTCTACTCGCAGTCTCAAGTGATAGTGTAGGCAGAACTAAGTTTATAAATATGCAGTATAGTGTGAAGCAAAAAGCCTATCTACAAAATCTGCAGGCGGACTTAAATTTTACCAAAAAATCTGATGCTAATGTTATACAACCATAATACAACTAAGTAAAAGTTTTTCTTACTGTTTTTTTTTTTTTTTTTTTTTTTTTTTTTTTCTTTTTTCCTTTTTCTTTTCTTTTCTTTTCTTTTCTTTTCTTTTCTTTTCTTTTCTTTTCTTTTCTTTTCTTTTCTTTTCTTTTCTTTTCTTTTCTTTTCTTTTCTTTTCTTTTCTTTTCTTTTCTTTTCTTTTCTTTTCGTTTCTTTTCGTTTCTTTTCGTTTCTTTTCTTTTCTTTTCTTTTCTTTTCTTTTCTTTTCTTTTCTTTTCTTTTCTTTTCTTTTCTTTTCTTTTCTTTTCTTTTCTTTTCTTTTCTTTTCTTTTCTTTTCTTTTCTTTTCTTTTCTTTTCTTTTCTTTTCTTTTCTTTTCTTTTCTTTTCTTTTCTTTTCTTTTCTTTTCTCCTTTTTTTTTATTCTTATTATTTTTTTTAATATAGACATCATGTTTTTATAACAATGGAGGTTATCGGTTTAATAAATTCTCAAAAAATTTCTATGGCTCAAAACATGTAAAAGTATGTCTTGTATTTCTCATTTAAATTTCTCCTCAATCGGTGGAGTATTTTTCTCAAAAAACTTGTTTTTCCCCATAATTGTAATGTTAAATTATGGGACCCTTAGCTTTTCCCCCGCGTTTCCCCGCGCGCTATAAACCGATAACCTCCATTTTTAAATATTTTCTTATCTGATTTATTCACGTTGAGAGGAGTAAGTAGACGTGTATATTTTTGTGTTTTGACATGGAAAAAGAGCATGAAAATGCAGTAGTGAACATTCCTGTAACTGACATTTTCTATGCACTGTTACAGTAAAACGATAGGACGTAAATATAAAGAAATTAAGTTATAGAATTTATGTCTCTGACAAACATTATTATAGTTAGTACATTATTATACTTACTGCAATGTAAGAGAAATAAAGAATACCACAAACATTTAAAAATCACAATTTACCAAATACTTGAATTTTTTGTAATTAAATATTACATAAAAATTATTAAAATAATTGGATATCATATCACATAACTATATCAATTACCGAGCTGGTATGGTCTAGTGGTGATGACAGCTGACTCGTAACTATGTACTCCTCACTGAGTATAGGTTCGAGCCACTGCTGGGTGCGCACGTCAAGTGTGAGAGCACATCATGTTGCACGATGCATGTTTACATGCATATTTCATGACGAAGCACAGTATTCGGGAGGTGCATGATCGATGTGATTGCACCGACTAGCCTGCCTAGACGTTTCCACGGTTTCTCTAGGCTGTCATGGCGAATGCCGTGCTGTGTACTTAGGCCGTGGCCGGCCCGAGTGTGCTTTTCCATTAATTTGGAAAGTCCTTACCTGTTGATAAGACAATGTCTTGACTGGGACCGGAATTGATGTAGCACAATAACACAATGACAGGCACAAAAAAAAAAAAAAAAAAAAAAAAAAAAATCAAATACTATAACATTAATTTATAATTATTTTTTATAATTATATAAAACTAAACCTTTAAACATTACTATAATATTTTGATTTGACATTTTAAAATGTTTGTATATTAAATGCGGAACTGTAAATTTTTAGAATAATAGTTTTATTCACATTGTAAAGTTATATTAAAACATTGTTTTAAAAACTTAGCTTATTATTTTTATTTTTTATTTTCCACAAACACATTATAGAATAAGTTTTTACTCTTGTATTAATGTTGTTTAATCATTAAATATTATCTGTCTTATTATTGTAAAATTTAAAATAATTAAAAAATAAAACCACTATGTACAGTACATGTTTGAACATTAATTTAAAACATTAAAGAACCAAGTAACTTAAACATATAATTATATTTTTATATGATAATTAAATACATAAAGACTATAATACACACACGATGAACTTGTCAATAAATAAACAAAAATATATCAATAGCAATACATTCTTGAAACATTTATTCATTTTTTTTTTACAATATAATAACGAAATGCTCGTAATGTGTAGCTTAAAATACTAGGATATTTATTATAGCTGATTTTAGATTGCATTACAGCCCTTGTCAACTTACTTTTTTATCATTTAGAATACTAGATTAATAATTACCAAACCTTATTATCCATGAATTAGTCACCAATACGTTGATTTTGTATTTATTTTTATTTGTTTTCATTTTGACTGTTATATCACGTATCTGACGTCACAATGTACCGCTGCCAATCACAGTCACCGCTCTAGTCACGTGATAAATTTAAGCCCCTCCCTCAAGTTCTTTACCCCTATCACGACCACATCGGTACATTGTGACGTCAGATACGTGATATAACAGTCAAAAAGAAAATAAATAACAATAAATACAAAATCAACGTGTTCGTGTGTAGTTCATAGATAATAAGGTTTGGTAATTATCAATCTAGTATTTTAAATGATAAAAAAAAAAGTAAGTTGACAAGGCCTTTAAATAAGTTTTTACTTCTTTTGGAATCTAACCGGCAACCATAATATATAATAATAATATACTTTATATAATTCTTTATTACGAGATAACAAATTAATATCCATGTAATCTTTTTATCGCTAAACGCGTTTAAAATGGGTGAATATACAGTTTATACAAAATTAATCTAACAAATATTGGTGACGATAAAGATTTTTACTTTTTTTTTTTTTTAAGCTTGTGGTGGGAGAAAGGCCACCCATGCACTTAAGCATGTTTATAATTTATATGATTTTTTCCCAACAAAAATACTGAAAATTTAACCTTCACTGATAATATTTTTACAATACTAATAATATACACATTGTAATGTATATTTTAAGCAATTAATAACATAGAAGCTCGTTCTGTAAAGTAAAGTGAATCTCAACAACAGTGATTGGCTGACCAACAAAATAAGACACATGCATTGGTTGATCTTGGTTTTTGAACTAACAAAATTGAGTCGCATGAAGTGCATGGAACTTTTTTTTGTAGAGTTTCTTTCATTCTTATCAAGTTCTAAACGAAGAAATAACAATGATCGACCATATGTATAAACGTAGTAAATAGGTAACGACGTCATATCCAGCTGTTTATAACAAAGGAACATTTACGAAGCCGGCTCAATTTTTGTGTACTTTACAAAACATGTTATAATTTTTTTTTAAGAAGTTTTCATCACATAATTTACATTTGACAATATTTCAATATTATACTTAACAAATATTTAAACATATATTTAAATAAGATACATAATTTTATTTATATATATATACATTCTAACTTGGAGAAAGTAACCATTCAATTTATTTAATTAATATTTTGACAATATTTCAAAATATCAACAACCATTGATTCTGATTTTATTATAATTATATTCTTATCAATTTTGTATTTCTTTGCAATAATTTCTCCATTTAATCTATATGATACCAATGCATAGTTTGGACCATTTTTATTTTTCAACATAGTTTTTGCAAATTTAAATAATTGATAATTTTGAGAAGTTAGATATGCATTTATATAACATATATCATCAATATCAATATCAATATTATATAATGTGATTTTAACAAGTTTTGATTTATTAATTATTTTGTTTCTTAATTCCATTGTATTTAATTTCACATACATTTTAAATTTATTTTTACATCTACCAATATCCAGTATATTCTCTTGTTCAATAATGTTTATTTTTAGATATTTACAAATACGTAAAAATATATCTCGTTCATCTTCATCGTGCGGGACATTTTCAATCAATAACATGGTATCGAATTTTCTTTGATTTTCCATTCTCTTCTGATAGATTGACTCTTTTATTACTTTAATATCTTCCTTGCTTTTATTTTTAAGCATTTCAATTTCTTCGTGTAGTTCTTTATTACTTGCTATCATATCTTTTATTTTCTCTTTATTTGAATTTGCATATTCTGTATTATTTTCATTTTTCAATATTTTTTCTAAGGTTTTATTGCTTGAAACTGTTTTCTTTGAACTTAAGCGTAGGGCAGGGATTACATTGAACACCATATTTAAGTAATCTCTCCTCGGGGCCTGAAAAAAAAATTAATAAACATATGTAAAAAAAACAAAAACAATATTTATTTGTTACATTATTGAAACATTTTATTTGTTTAACAATGCGCAGAATTACGATATCAAAAATATCTGCAAATCAATTCCTTTATAAAAACAAAATCTAAGAAACATGGCAATAATATATTTTTACAGGGTTTATGCATATATATACTCTATTTCTTTAACTATTTTATGGCTTGTCAAAATAGTCAAAATTGTCTTAGTTGTTATTAAAGAAATTTAATTGTTCATCAAATTTAAAATAATGATAAAACCAAAAATATACTGTAGATTTATTATTTTTATATTTTTGAAGCTATA
>OX439135.1:17597795-17615295 GCA_949318235.1 Ecdyonurus torrentis
TTGGCCATCTAACTCAAAGTTATTCTCAACATTTGTGTTTAGGTTAACTGCATTTTTTGGAATCGGTTTTCTGCAAAAGAAAAAAATGTGTATAAAAAAAAGGCACTCAATATTTGTAAAAAAAAAAAAAAAAAAAAGGATCAGTATCTTTTCCCAAAATTATATATTTATCCTTACGGAATCCACATTTCTTCACATAGGAAAGAAATAAAAGAAGAAGTTTGTCCTATGAGTTGGCCATTTATTTCCTCTTCATTATCAACCAGGGCTTTATTAACTTTTGTCATGAATGTTATGATTTCTTCATTTTCTTGTAATTTCAAATATTCATCATGTAATGACTTAACAAACCATGTTCCCTTCTGTTTGTCTCGGATTGAAACGCGATCTGTAAATTTAAAATTAAAAAATATAAATGTATTGTCTTATTATCTATAACTAAAACTTTGAAAAAGGTTTGAGTACACTAGCTTCAATTTTCCATCTCTCTAAATAGGAAACCTTTTATATAATATATACAATGAAAAACGCACTTTTCTCCTCACATGCTTAATTGCATATTTTTAAATTTCTTTTTATACATCAGTTTCATTTGTCATATAATGAACAAAAAAAATATATTTATTTACAACTGTAGTTAAATTTTCATTTAATAATTGTAGCATAAGACTCAATATATAATATATGGTTTAATGGAGGTTATCGGTTTAAAAAATTGTTAAAATTTTTCTATGGCTTAAAACACGTAAAAGTATGTCTAGTATTTCTCATTTAAATTTCTCTAAAATCGGTGGAGTAGTTTTCTCAAAAATCGCAAAAAACGTATTTTTCTCCATAAGCGTAATGTTAAATTAGGGGACCCTCAGCTTTCCCCGCAGCACCCCGCGCGCTAAACCGATAACGTCCATTAACATAATATATAATATATATATATATATATATATATATATATATATATATATATATATATATATATATATATATATATATATAATATAATATATATAATTTTATATCTTACAAAATTTTATAATAATAATAAATATCTATAAAGATGCCACAAAAGGTCAAAAGGTACCAAAGCCCAATAAAGGTAATGTGGCATAAAAAATGTAATTATAGATTTAAAGAATTTTTAATTTAATGGTAACACTTGCATTTGAACGATTGATTGGCCATTACCAGATTTTGCCTTGATTTTTTAATTTAAGCTTGATTTCAAGCAAACCATGGATATCAAGTCAGACAATGATCTTTAATAAATTTCAGCCTGAGCCCTGAGCTATACAATTGTATTTAAAGATCTTTATCTAGATTTGAATAATACTTACTTTCTACTGTACTGTAAGCAATAAAAAACTCAGGGTGATTTGGTAGTTTAGGAAGTTCATAAGTAAATTCTTCATTTGACTTTAATGAATCTGACCCTTTTTTAATTCTTTGTTCTATAGAGCTACCTCCATCATCATCATCAGCTCTGCGGCGTACAAAGCTTCTGCATGCCTATGGAAAAAAAAAAAGTTTTATATTAAAGGCGTAGAACACCTTGAACAAAAAAGTCATAGCTCGCCCGGTTTTTCGCATGCGTAAAACAAGCAAGCTGTGATGTCAATGACCGCCTGCGGCATTTTGTGAATGGAAAATAAATTAGAAATCAATTACTTCGGCCAAATCAAAGTTGATTTTCAGGTTTGTTAGGATATTACTCAACTTTTTTGTTCAAGGTGTTTTACACCTTAAGTTTAAAAGACAAAGTACATTTCAATGTCTTTTATCTGATACAAAATTAGTACAGAGTTTTGCAAAAATAATAATAATAATAAGAGGAACAATTTTGGTGTTGGCCATTAATACGGAAAAATGTATAAGCATGCTCTATATAGAAAAATATCTACGTAAGCTTTAAACAGCTATGTGCTTTTTATATAGTATTACCTTACATCGATGTTGTTGCGAACAAAATGTCCATCTCGTATTTTTTTGCGTGAAGCAAAATGTCTATCTCGAGCGCCATCTACATAACGTTCGGAAACGAGATAGATAAAATAAAAAACGAGATAGATATTTTGCTTCGCGTGACAAAATACGAGATAGACATTTTGTTCGCAACACCATCGATGTGTATTTTTTTTTATTAGAATATTATCTTATCTCTTTTACCTGGAACATGAAAAACTTTGGTTTTCCTTCACGATGTTTGCAAGATTTAAAAGGTTCCCAAATATCACTTGTTAGATAAGTTTTATCGTACGAATGAATGATGCCTTGTTTTTCTCCATGTGATAAAACAATTACGAGAGAACATAAATCATCACATGTGTCTCTGTTTATATCTAAAATAAAGTATAACAATTAAACATTAATAAATATATTATTTTTGAATATACAGGGTGTTTTTTTAAAAGCGCGCATTTTAAAACGCTAATTAAAATATGAAGAAATAAAATAAAATAAACTTTTTATATATCATTTTGTAGCCAAGGGTTAGACATTTTTAAAACTGTTCTTAGAAATAAAATTGAGTGACCGGTTTTCTTGCAACGAGCGTCAACTTAAAAATGTGCTATTTTTTTTCCAAACGTCTTTTTTTCTGCAAAAATGATCAGAAATTTGCTTTTTTAACTATCCTTTATTAACAATTAATGGAGTCTGTTGGCATAAATAAGATACCTATAGCACTCTAAGCATGTTCTGTGATAAAAATTAAAGGATTGGGCCACATTAGTATCAGGGTTAAGGTGAAAACATTTGCGTTAAACATGGCTAAATTTGCCAACATTTTCTCTAATTTGAGAATTTTGTTTAATGGTTTAACGAAATTTTTAGTTTCTCTATAATGGCTTTGCGCTCACAGTTTTCTTTCAAATCTAAGTAATGTTTGGTTTAATTATTAAAAAAAAATCAATATGATTCAGGATGCAAAGAATTAATGAATGCAGCAAAAACCAAATGAAATGTGCGGATTTCCATACATGAACCAACTTTTAAAGAAAGAGATGCAAATTAAAAGTTTCCATTCTTTAAAATGAAATGTTTAAGGTTTTAATTATCAAAGCAACCCAGTTTGTAAGAATTGACAGAAAATGAAAGTTACAAACAATGTTATGAAAATTAAAGTTCATACAAAATCAGTAAAAAAAAAAAAAAAAAAAAAAAAAAAAAAAAAAAAAAAAGTTTGATTTAAGAGAATTTTTTAAATCAAATTTAGCACTGTTTAACGCAAAAGTTTTCACCTTAACCCTGATACCAATGTGGCTCCATCCTTCCATTTTTATTACAACAGACTCCATTAATTGTTAATAAAGGATAGTTAAAAAAGCAAATTTCTAATCATTTTTGCAGAAAAAAAGACGTTCTGAAAAAAAAATAGCACATTTTTACGTTGACGCTTGGTGCAAGAAAACCGGTCACTCAATTTTATTTCTAAGAACAGTTTTAAAAATGTCTAACCCTTGGCTACAAAATGATATATAAAAAGTTAATTTTATTTTATTTCTTCATATTTTAATTACCGTTTTAAAATGCGCGCTTTTAAAAAAACACCCTGTATTATAATATCACAACAAAAATTTCATATCAAATTCTCTGTAAAAAGAATCAAATGCAGCATCTATATGCAGTAAATTTTTCATGAAACTTTAAAAACATAATCCAGCAACTGGAGAAAATACAGAAAAAAAATTTCCAAGTGGCTGCAAATAACTCATCCAAATGATTTCAAAAATTTCAAAAAAAACAAAAACAAAAAACCTAAAGAAACACAAACAGTCATTTGGCCACTATCTTACTTTAAATAAAATTTGAACATTTAAAATTATTTTAAATATGAAAAGCAACATTTTTTTAAGAAGTTTTATAAACAATAATATTATTTATTTTTCCTATAGAATTTTCTAAGGCCATAAAAAAAAAGGCATGCAAGTTTTCCGGACAATTAGATGACCACTCTTCATTTAATTTTTCTATTATGTACGTATATAATATAATATCTTTGCGGATATTATATACTTACATTTTTTTATTGTCGATAGAACGAATTCTTTTGTTAAGTATTTATTTTCTAATTCATTTTCTCCATATATTAGCACTTCAAACCCAATATCAGACAATATCTTTTTTAAAAATATTTCATCTTGCTTAGTTCCATCTCGTTGTCCGATTGATTCAAAATATTCATGATTGAATACTAGAGCGGTACCCAACTTTCTGAAAATATAGTATAATTATATCGCTATTTGTTGACTGTAGACAGACAGAAAGAAATACTTTAAATATATATATATATAATAGTTATAATTAAAAAAAAAATCTGAAATTCTAACTATTAAACGAATAGACCAGAGAAAAACATAAAAAGTATTTATCAAAAAACACTTGATGGGATTTACATAAATAAAATTATTTTTACTCAAAACCCAATAGTAGCCCCGTAGTAGTGATCAGAAAATTCAATTTATGCAACCCGCACAACATTTTCCTACTAATTTTTGCATGTTTCTGAAGTTATAAACATAAATTTTAACGCAATTTACAGTATTTTTACGCTCTCTCTAGAGGCTACATTAACATTCTGGTAAAAATTGTCATCAGTTTTGAAGATCCCATTTCGTGTTTATTCATTAAAAAGCCCATGTTGTTTTATGTGGTCTATGGCTTTAAAAAACTATACAATATAACAAGAACAAAAGTTAAAATAATTACTTTAAAAATGACATTTGTATAAAATTATGTTCTACTTAAAGTAATAATTTATTTTATTTAAACTCAATGAAATAGAAGGAAGAGAGTGAGAGTCAGTAATATAAGTAATAAGCAGAGAGAGATACAGACAGGCAGAGAGAGAGAGAGAGGGGGGGGGGGGGGGATCACTCACCCAGTCAATGACGACGCGTTGTTCCCCATAATTTGTTTCCTTTCCTTGATCTTCTTATCACTTTTACATATTATATCATGAAATCGGATCTGCACAAATGTTAACTAAAATATTACATGATTATATATCAATATATCATTAACTATTTATTTTTCTTAATTTTTATAAACTAAACTATGAAAACAAATTTACACTTTAAGTTGTACGAATCACAACTTGGGTATAAGTATTTTTAAAGTTTAAACACTTCAGTGACCTTGTATGTGATGGCAAAAAAACATTATAAAATTCTCTTAAAAAAAAAAAAATTAAACTGCTTGATGCCCTCTTGCAGCCACAGGCGGAACTAAATAATATTACATATTTTTCAATATTTCAAGTATGAATTGTGTGTTTACACTTAAGCCTTTTATATTTATAATTATATGAACTAGAAATATGAGAAATGAAAATATCACTTGTAAATTTTGATTGCTACATAATATACATTACTCGGTTAAAAAATATATATGTTATACAGTGACTTATGCTGTCAAAGTCTATATTTATATCAGTATTATAAACAAATAAAATATTACCTGTTTCTTATTATTAAATTTTTATCACAGCACATAATAATATTTCAAACTGTTAAATAAATTGACAATCATTTTAAAATGTAGCACTAATTAAAAACATATGTAAAATCTATAGGAAATTAAGAGTGAGACAGCGCAAGTGCTATATTTAGCCACTTGTTAATTCTGAGACTATAAACGACAGTAAGAAACTAAGATAGAGAACTTTAACTAAGAATACAAGTAGATCCATCTAAGTTGTTAAAGATGAACTACCATAAAAATAATTTTTATTCTTGATAAAAAAAAAATTGAAGTCATGAATATATATATATATATATATATATATATATATATATATATATATATATATATATATATAATATAATCAAAATACATGTATACACTACAATACAGGAATTGATGACGATGTTACCATCCTGTTGTGAAGCGATAACTGCAATTATTTGTGTAACTGATGATATCGTATAGTCGCAATGGCATTGAATATGAAATATGCGCTGGAAATTGTTCTCATGTATGAAAAGAATAAATTACATTATTTATACTTTTTTGTAGTGATCTTAATTTTTAGATCCACATTTTGATGACATAATTTTTTATTTCAGTCAATTTTTTTTTCAATTTTTGCTCAGTCATCTGAACAAGTTCTGAAAAAAAAAAATTAAATATATTGCATGACTTTTGCAAATATATTAATTCAATTGATAGATTGTGTAATATTTGATTGATTGAAGTATTTATTCAAATATTAACTATTTATGCTCCTCATATGCAAAGTTAAAATATATAACTATCATTGTCTTAAACGCGTAGAATTTGCTTGTTTTGAGAGTTTGTAATTTAACGCCTTATTACACGGGAAGTTTTAATGAAAGGGTTTGGCTTTGGTGTTACACCGTGCTATATAAGCAGTAAACTATAACATTGAAAAGGAATTCGGCTCGACCGGGTTGAGCCGAATTCCTTTTTAATGTCAGTTTACAGCTTATATTTGTTTGTTTTGTTAAAAAAAAAAAAAGAAAAAGAAAACAAAAAAGTAATAATAATAATAATATAATAAATAAATCATATAGAAAACTATACGCGCTTTCAGCTTTTTTTCCTTTTTTTTCTCTCTTTTTTTTTTTTTTTATTTTTTTAATAAAGATAAAAACATTAATACTCTACCTGTGTTTATAACTAGTTACTGTTTGGCAATGGATGTAAAACTAATTCAGTTTATTTATTTTACCTTTCATTATTTACCTTTTTAACCATTGATTTATATATACACAAAGGTATAGAAAAAAAAGTGGTTACATATAGATTTTCTCTATATTGGAATGAATATCCCCCCCCCCCCCCCTATTTTAATTTCATAACTTTATGTACTAAAGTAAAAGTAACATTTAATATAAAACTAATTTATAAATTAAAGGTGTTAAATTAAAAAATGTACAACAATTTTCTACATTTTAGTATTTATTATAAGAAAATCAAAATTTTTATTTATTTTTTATTATAATTTTAAAAAGACAAGGTACAAAAATCCAATTAAGGCATCGATCGGTTAGTCAGTTTAAAAATTAAATTTTATATATAAATATATTATATATTATATAATATATATATATTATATATATATATATATATAATATATAAATTTAACTTTGTATGAGTATGAGTAACAAATACAAAAATGGTTATCAGTTACAAATATTGACACTATTTTACTTAAGGCGGGAAATTAGCTACTGCGGGATTTGACTAAAAAGTTGTTAAGACAGAAAAATCTGAAGTTTTGTACAGTGATACATTAGGATTAGGTATCTTCAAAAATGTAAAAAATTTGGGGGGTCACCATGCTAGATTTTTAATTATGATTTTTTAAAGTTTTAGTCCCATAAGAGCCCATGTTAATTTCAATAATTAATTTCTCTCTTATCTGATTGTCACGGGTCTTGAAAATTTTATCATAGGTAGCTGTTACAATTAACTTTCAAATGGCATCATAAAATTTAAAAGTTTTCTTTTTAGATTTTGAGATAAAAAAGCCATCTATATACAATCTTTAAAAATAATGTCAATGCATATACTTTTTATTGTATAACGATAATAAAATATACATTGCATTATTATAGTTGGTTTTGTGTCATGACCGTAAAACACCTTTTGAATATTTTTAGACCCATTCAGAAAATGTATACTATACAGCTTCATTTAAAATGAATCCATAGTTTTTAAATCGAAAAAAACGAGCTATTTGGAAAACTTGGAAAGCCCTTTTCATCATATAGTAGGAAAAAAAACTAATAAAAAAAAAGTAAAAAAAAAAAAAAAAAAAAAAAAAAGAAAAAAAAAAAAAAAAAAAAGAAAAAAGAAAAAAGAAAAGAAAAAAGAACCCAGTTTTCCTTGTATAACGAACAAGATAGAATACCACAAAATTAGTCTAGTTCTGTTTTTCATATACTAAAAACAAATAAGCTATATCATTAAAACTTAATTTGTATAACCTTTAAGCATATAAAAAAAAAAAAAAAAAAAATCACAAAATCAGCTTATAAATATAACGAATATAATATACACAAACATGGAAACAAGCATATATATATATATATATATATATATATATATATATATATATATATATATATATATATATATATATATATTATATATATATAGGCTATAATATACAGTATGTATGTATATAATTTATATTATGCTGTATTAGCCTATATAGAATAAATATTGCAAAACTTGAGCCTTTTTTCCCTTATTTAGGATGTTTACACTTTGTTTTGCAACATTTTTGCAACAATTTAACATTACTTGTATTGCCATATTATTATTATATATTATAAATATATACACAGCATATAAATTGGACTAACTTATTATAATTCATTTCATTTTAAATATATATACAATTTTTCTTTCACAAAAAAGAAAAAGGCAGATTTGTCCAGCATAATGGATTTTCTCTTTAGTAAAATCCTAAATTTAACAAGTTACACGTACATAATTTTGTTGTTGTTGTTGTTGTAAATATATATAAATAACAAGTTATGTTATCTGTAAATCATATTATTTACAATTATTTACAATCAGCGTAATCACAGTTGATGCGAAAAAAAGCTGCCATCTTCATTCCATGCCAATTTTATAACAGTTTGTTCTGTAAAGTATAGTAAATCTCACTAAAAATGATTAACTGACCAACAAAATAAGACACATTAATTGGTTGATCTTGTTGTTTCAGCCGATAACAACACAACAGTGAGTCGCATGCTGAGTATGGAACTTTTTTTTTTTTTTTTTTTTTTTTTTTTGAAGTTCCGTTCATGTTTATTAGGTCCAAAGTTCGAAACGATGAAATAACAATAATAAACCATACATATAAACGTAGGAAACAGGTAATGACATCATGATCAGATGTTTTTAACAAAAGAAAATTTTCAAAGCTGGCTCCAAGAGTTGTGTATAGTTTATGGAACGTACTAACATTACGGTCTACCATCTATGGTTTACCATCTGGGGTTTTCACCGAGGTGAAAATTAATTTGAATCAAGGATACTATATTATATACACATTCAGTACTATAATATAATTTTAGCCAACTTATTGACTAATAAAGGAACAACTGTTTTGAGGCCGACTATAAGCGATTTCAGTCACATCCGCTTCCGTTTCTCCTTCCTAAGCATGCGCAGTAAGTCGAAACGGAAGCGGATATGAGCGAAATTGCTTATAGTCGGCTTCAAAATAGTTGTTCCTTTATCAGTCAATTAGTTATTTATTTACTAAGATTTTTATAATTAAATTTTATTTTATATTATTATATTATTTATCATAATATTTTTATTACTGTATTATATCTCCTAATAAATAATAATTAATAATAATAAATAATAATAATAATTTGGCAATAAAAAAAAATCAATATTCATTTGTTTTTACAGAACATTGGAGAATAAGTATGAATGCTTTTTACCTGCGATAAAAATTATTTATTTATTTAATTAAAAAAAAAATGCTAGGATACAAGTATAATTAAAATTACTTGCTAGTAGTGCCAACAATACTTTAATCAAAATGATTGATCCGATTGAAAGCAAAAACTCTGAGCATAATTTTTTATCACTTTAAATTATTTTACAATAAGTGACTTGAATAAAAGTTAATTATATATAAAATTTAAAAAAAAAAAAAAATACGAGCAATTACTTTGTCAAATTTTGTTTGAAGAAAAAAAAAAGTATCACATAGAAACCTTGACTATGCCTCAAAATTTTGTCATTTTTAAATCTAAAATGAATAACTCAATATTTTAGTGCATATGCACCCTGGCCATAACACAAGATCAGAGCTTTTTACAGTTAAATGCACCTATTTGTCTGGAACAATTTTTCCCATAGCTAAACACTAAAATTTTATGGTTAATTTTCAATGTTACATTGTAATTTAACTTATCTTATAATATTTTAAAGTTATTTATTCGTATCAAATTTTATTCCTATAACATGTTGGGTGCTTTCGGTTGATATAACATCTTAGGACAGTAGGGGACCGATGTCGGCCATTAGACTCAAACTTTTCTCGTCCAAAAGATCTGAAATTTTGCACAATGATACTTCAGCTTGAGACAATTTCAAATATATAAAAATTTTGGGGAGTTACCGTGCAAATTAATTTTATATGATTTTTTGAAATTTTTAGCCCATAAGGCCCAATGATAATTTCAATAAATTTATATTCGGGACGGTCAAACATCATGAAATTTTTATCACAGCTAGGTATGACCCTACACAATAATGACACCAAATTTAGACCTAAAACATTTCTAGCTTTTTAGATATAAGTCATATAAGATTTGTTCCCTACTCCCTTAACGTCTTTTGGCAATGGTTTGTTTCTTTATTATTATTTTTTATTTTAGTATCATAAAATTTGAACTATTTAAATTCTAAATTCATCTGTATAAAAGGTAAAATATGAAACTGTGTTTTAGAAGCCTGTTTATCTATAGGTAACGATTTACGAAATTCATCTAACAAGTTCATACTTTGTTCTATTGTTTTAAAGGTAACAGTTACATCATTTAAAACAATTTTTTTCTCAACTGTAGGTATATTTTCAGGTGGACTAGCGGAAGATGTAGATGCTCCAGAATTTTGATTATCTGATGATGTAGTAGAATTTGAGGTTTCAGGATATCTTCTTTCATCTGAATCTTTGAGATCATTGCATTCATCATTTGGTTCATCTTCATATTCCAATTCAATAGAATCTTGATGTTTTAATTCAGGATGTTTTGACACTTTTTTATGAAATTTAATTCTAGTTATATCAGATTTTTTAACCTCTAAGTTCAATTTCTCTTTTATGATACTTACAATTTGATCTCTAACACTATTTGCTATTCCTAAAGGTAAATTTTTAAGAAATAACTTTTTGCTTTGTGGCATACTTTCAAGCATTTCGATTAGTTTGTTTTTAGTGTCTGTAGCCTCTTTTATAATATCTTCCCACTCTCCGATTCCTATTTTATTTATATTTGATACATTTTTTAATTTTTTCTTGTGTTCCTCGCAATTGGTGATAAATTTGTCTAATTCCTTCTTTGTATCAATAATAAATTTATATGTAACGGATTTTTGTGGTGTATTAACAAATTCCTGAAAAATAAATTTCAATATAAATAATAAAATAAGTAAATGCAAAATATTATCAGAAAACTAATTTTCATAACGTGCTTTAAAAAAGGGGTTGATGTTAAGGAGCTCAAATGTTAAACTATTTAACGTATTTGTTAATATTTATAATATAGCAATAACTGAAATAACTCTATGTATGAATAATATTTTAGGTAAGTTTCAGTGGCCCACAAAACGACAGAAAAAAAGCATGAGGTATTTTATAGAATGGAACTCATAGAATTATAAAATATTAAAACAAACCGTAATACCTAACTTAAAAAAAAAAGGGGAAAAAAGTCAATAATCACAAAATAGACGTGATACCCTCACCCCTATACTAATGAAATTTCAACCTAAATTTCTCTATCGCACCCTTTTTTTAAAAAGACAAACAAAATGTATATATGGGTATATTTTATTTTGCCGAGAAATTAAAAAAATGATATTCAATATATATATATATATATATATATATATACATATATATATACATACATACATACATATATATATATATATATATATATATATATATATATATATTCAAAATATATTTGTTAAATTTTTCGAAAAAAAAAATTAATAAATAAATAAAATAAAATAATAATGATAAAGTAAAACTTCTGTCATAACCCCACAAAACTTTTTTTTATCAGACGTCATAACATTTAAACTTAAAGGAATAGACCAGAGAAAAACAAGCATTTGTATCTCAAAAAACTTGATGGGATTTACATAATTAACATTAGTTTGTTTCAAAACCCAACAGTAGCCCCGTAGCAGTAATTAGAAAATTCATTTTATGCAACCCGCACAACATTTTCATACTAATTTTTGCATGTTTCTGACGTCATAAACACGAATTTTCACGCAAATTGCATACTTTACAGTTTTTCCACGCTCTCTCGTAGGGCTACATTAGCATTCTGATAAAAATTGTCATTAGTTATGAAGATCCCATTTCGTGTTTATTTGTTAAAAAGCAAATATTGTTTTATGTGGTCTATGGCTTTAATAAGCTATAGTATTCTCACCATAGATCTTTTGAATTGTAGAAGTTTCGTCAATGTTGATTCATAGTACATTGGCACTAGTGTTTGTTTATCAGATTCTTTGCTTTCTGATGTAGAGGTACCTGGTATTGGCTCTTGCTGCTGGGAAGTGGAACTAACTTCTCTTTCAATAACTTCTGGCGTATCTTTCAATGTTTCTCTTAATACAACGAATAAATTTTCATTCTCTTCTTTTGCACCTAGTCTCAACTGTCTACATAAGTTCATAATATATTCTAGAACAAAATGACAAAATTATTAATATATTAGTTGCTAATATAAATATAACCTAATACGTATTTAATATTATGAATATATGTATAGTTCCACGTATTTCAGCAGTTAGATAATATTAGAATTCATTCTTATCAAGTTCAAAGTTCTAAAAGAAGAAATAACAATGAGCGATCATATATATATAAACGTAGTAAACAGGTAACGATGTCATAACCAGGTGTTTTTAAAAAAGGAACATTTTCAAAGCTGGCTCGATATTTGTGTGTAGTTTATAGAACGACGAGCTAGTGTCAATAATTTTATAGATCATATTTTGTGTTTAAACATTAAAAAAATACAATTCATGTGCTGTATATGATCTATGGCTCTAAAGCAAAGATACTTATTTATGGTAAGTTAAATGCATACCTTGTCCCGAGCCATGAACGAAGAGCATATCAGCGTGCTCAGTCACATCTATTTTGGTTGGCTCTTTTGTTGAAGTTGATTCTAGTACATTCATCAATTCTTTCTGAAATAATAAATAATATTATAAACAATTATTGCACTTTAAAGGAATAGACCAGAGAAAAACATAAGCATTTATATCACAAAAAACTAGATGGGATTTAAATAAAAAACATTAGTTTGTCTCAAAACCCAACAGTACTCTCGATAGCCCCGTAGCAGTGATCGGAAAATTCAATTTATGCAACCTGCACAACATTTTCATACTAATTTTTGCATGTTTCTGACGTCATAAACATGAATTTTCACGCAAATTTCATACTTTACAGTATTTTTACGCTCTCTCGTAGGGCTACATTAACATTCTGGTAAAAATTGTCAACAGTTTTGAAGATCCCATTTCGTGTTTATTCATTAAAAAGCACATGTTGTTTTATGTGGTCTATGGCTTTAAACGTTTTATAAAAATTAATTGTAATTTTAGCAAAACTACAAGAATCGAAAAGATTATAAGATTTTAATGAATTATTAAGAAAAAAAAAAAGGGTTCCTTTTAATGTAAATTTTCAATGGTAATATATTTAACCTATTAGAATTTATAGTATTTTTCGCACCTGTCATTTGTATATTAATATAGTAAGGTTTTATGTGTATAGTTCAACAAATTTAAAAGTAATTAAAGTAGCTATTTTATTCATTTAAAATAAATACGTATATTATCTTACAGGTATTTTGATAACTGATTCCTCTCCACATTTTGCATCAATGATGAAAAATAATTTTGGTTTGTTGATTAATTTTGCACATTTTGAAGCAACAAAGTGAAGTTCTAGTTCACTACGAATTGGATAGGATGTACGGCCAACATCTATGTAGCATTCTTCTAAATGTCCGTTTTTAATGATTTCTACGGGTGCGAATATAGCAAGAACTAGGTAAGGTGCATCGGATACCTTTTTATCTTCTCGTTCTGTAAAATAATAATAATGAATGAATGAATGAATGAATGAATGAATGAATGAATGAATGAATGAATGAATGAATGAATGAATGAATGAATGAATGAATGAATGAATGAATGAATGAATGAATGAATGAATGAATGAATGAATGAATGAATGAATGAATGAATGAATGAATGAATGAATGAATGAATGAATGAATGAATGAATGAATGAATGAATGAATGAATGAATGAATGAATGAATGAATGAATGAATGAATGAATGAATGAATGAATGAATGAATGAATGAATGAATGAATGAATGAATGAATGAATGAATGAATGAATGAATGAATGAATGAATGAATGAATGAATGAATGAATGAATGAATGAATGAATGAATGAATGAATGAATGAATGAATGAATGAATGAATGAATGAATGAATGAATGAATGAATGAATGAATGAATGAATGAATGAATGAATGAATGAATGAATGAATGAATGAATGAATGAATGAATGAATGAATGAATGAATGAATGAATTAAAGCTAACCTAAAATGTTAGCAAAATTAATTACTCAAATCATAATAATATAGTTTCAGTTATATGCTTTCACAGCAACAAAAAAATAAAAAAATAAAACATAAATTATACACTACAGCATACTATTCCAAAGTAGCATAATAAATCATAACATATCGTACATCCATGCATCTAGCATAACATATATTAAAATTTTAACTATAATTGTGTTTGTTTTTAAATATTTGTTGTTGTTGTTTTACCTTTTTTTAGGCGTTTATCAAAACTTTCAGTACTTAGAAGTTCAATTTTCTTTGTATCAAAATGCAAAAAGTTCAAATATTTCTCCATCAGCTGGGCAGTGTACAAGTATGGTCTTATGTAAAACAGAAGAGCATAGCCTCGTTGCTTGTTTGCTTTCTCGTAATACACTTTTTCACGTTCTTTAATTGTTGCCCTGTAATTATTACATTATTCATCATCTAAAATATAAGTGTAAGATAAGATATAACTTGAAGCTAAACAATTATCCTAATGTAATGTAGCTAAATAAGTGGGTTTTTACTTCTATGGAATTTTTAATAACAAGTGTAATGTTTTTTTGTTTTGTTTTTATTGTTTCATATACATGTTAAATTAGTAAAATTTAGTTGCAAATTTCATATTCGAAATTAATTCATTACTTGATATACAAACAAAGGTATTATAAGTATAGTTTATTTAATATAAACAATGATTTTAAAGCCCTTGTCAACTTACTTTTTTATCATTTAAAATGCTAGATTGATAATTACCAAAACATATTATCTATGACTTATACGCACTACCATGTTGATTTTGTATTTATTTTTATTTTGACGGTTATTTTAGCTTCTGACGTCACGGTGTACCGTCGCCAATCACAGTCACCACTCTGGTCACGTGCCCCTCTATCAAGTTTTTTACCCCCATCACGACCCCATCGGTACACCGTGACGTAAGATGCGTGAAATAACCGTCAAAATAAAATTAAATGAAAATAAATACAAATTCAGCGTGTTGGTGTCTAATTCATGGATAATAAAGTATGGTAATTATCAATCTAGTATTCTAAATGATAACAAAGTAAGTTGACAAATGTTTTAATAAGTTTACGTTAAATGACTAAAAGGTACTGGTTTCTAATTTATGCTTTGTTTATTCACAGGAGCTGATGTGATAATCTCCTACTTCGCACCTCAAGTTCTAACTTCATTCTTAGAGAAGTGAATATTTTTGTAGGGCATGTAGATTTAAATATTTTGATCAGTAATATATAGACAGATTTGGAGAACATAGGTTTAATTTCATTCATACTGATATATTGTTGAAAAATAAAAGTTCTATTATATAACACTTTTGTAAAGAAATTTTATTTTTGAATAATCTCACTATAAACACCATACACCAAAATTAAATGAAAGTCTTATGGCCTTCCTTATGATGTCATTTTCAAAAAAAAACAAAAAAAAAAAAAAAAGCTCTTGGTTATACGCTAAAAAAATAATAACTTTAATATCCTTATTCTTATTATAATAAATTAACACAAATTTAGATGAAATCATTTAAAAAATTTTTGGTACCTTTTTTCACTTTGAACTCCCTCTTCATTGGAAGATTGCGAGCTGTTTCCCGCGTTAATTAATGTTAGAGAGTGCTGTTGCTTTCTAAATGGGAAAAAAAATTAATATTTTAAATTAAAAAAATTAAAAATAAAGTGTGTGTGTGTGTGTGTGTACTGTGTAATACACACACACACACACACACACACACACACACACACACACATACATATATATATATATATATATATATATATATATATATATATATATATAATATATATATATATATATATATGTGTGTGTGTGTGTGTGTGTGTGTGTGTGTGTGTGTGTGTGTGTGTGTGTGTGTTGACAATACTGATATATATATATATATATATATATATATATATATATATATATATATATATATATATATATATATATATATATATATATATATATATGTATCAGTATTGTCATTGTCAACCTTTCAAATATGGTAATAAAATATCATTTTGATCCATATTTTAAAAAATAACTTTGAGAAATTGAAATTTTTGGTAGAATCCAGACCCTCATTTGGGGTTGACTTTGAGCACAGTTTTCACCCCGTTCCTTTTCACTGGGGCTCGTTAACATTCTAAATACTTTTTGAGATGTGCTTTATTTTACTGTATGAAAAATCTGCAATTTAACGTGTTTTAATAATTCTGAAGTGAGAAATTCAAAAATTTAAACCCCCAATTTAACATGATAAGTCCTATACCATGGGCCAAATTAACATAAAACTAATGATGACACTTTGCTAGTGATAAAACCACATGATACTTGCCAGTGCCGTGTCCTGATTATGTGCAGTTGTCTATTCCTATTAATTTGTTATTATTATAATGTTTTTGTTTTGTTTTTTTTACATATTTTATAAAGTTATAAATAATATACTTACTGTATGTAAAATGGATTTACCATCTTAGAAATAAAGCATGGAGTTTGTGCACGAATTTGAGGTGTCAGCTTTAACTTTTTTGCTTCAGGAGGAATCTCCGGAAGAGTTACTTGTTTATTTCTATTATTGTTCTCATTTAGATCTTGATCCTGGTCTTCGTCTTGTCCTGGATTTTTAGGATTGTCGTTTTTTTTTATTAACGAGACATCTTGTTGATCTTCTGTACCTCGACGATCAGCTACCTCATTTATGACTCTAGTCATGAACTCATGAAGTTCTTCGGGTTCATTTAATGAATTCAGATTATTACAAATCGTTTCAATAAACGGACTGCCATATTCGATATTTCGCAATGCCGTATAATCTGTATCATGTAACAATAATTAAAATATTATATAGTATATACATAAAGTAGAGTTACGCGTTATATAGTGATTAAATGTTTGTAGAAAAGGTTTAAAAAAAAAAAAAAGAAATTTGATCAATTTTTATTAATTTTCAAGCTATTATAGTTAATATAAATTATGTTATAGGTACAAAGACAAAGTAATATAAAATTTGGATAGAGAGATGCCGTTTTGAATAGCGTTGTTCGTAAACCCTCTTTTATTCTTGCACCAAAAAATGCGTATTCCATTTGATTAAAGC